>VXBT01000022.1:0-186750 GCA_013400235.1 Oriolus oriolus | reverse complement strand
GGGTGATTAGACATTGAAATGGGTAGGTCAGGGTGGTGATTCAGTGGTGGAGTCACTGTCCCTGGAGGTATTTAAGGATAGACTGAAAGTGGAACTCAGTGCCATGGTCTAGTTTACAAGGTCATGTTCTGTCACTGGTTGGACTTGATGATGTCAGAGGTCTTTTCCAGCTTAATTAAATCTGTGTTTCTGTGATCCTTATAGGTCTCTTCCAACTCAGGATATGTGTGATTCTATATTTTCTGCTGTAGTACATACTAGAATGCCTTAGCCTATTTAAGCTTAGATCCAAGAATATCTGATTTTATATGTAGCTGCTGTCTTTTAGGATATTCTGCTTGTTAATTAGACTATGATGATTTTTAGAAGGTCAAAGTTCAATTAGACACATCCACATATGATGACAGAGTAGTTTGTGTCTACAGAAATCTACAATATGATTCACGTTAGTCTGTATTGTGAAGTCCTTCCATAACTCAGTTTTTGACAGTTGCAAAGACTGTATCAAGTTTTGGAGAATCAGTAATAAACACTAACTTGGGCTCTTAACAAGACACCTGAGAAAATCTAAAACAGCAGCATGTGTTTTATGAGCTTTCTATTCTTGCTCTCAAAAGATTAATGAAGTGACTTAGCAAAACATGGATTTCTTGTTGAGAGAAAGTAGACAGACAAAAAAATAAGATTATGGAGAAGGACAGTCTGTTTTTTTTCAGTGAAAAGTTATCACTTGAATGTTCCCCTTCTAACTTCTTGGTAAGGCAACTACTTGTCTATTTCTCTCTAATGACACTTTATCTCGTGTTTTTAGCAGTAAACGTGAGGGATTCGTTAACCCTCTTGCTGAGTACAAAAGCTTCACTGAAGCCCAGGCTGACATTTAGATGTGTAATGTTCACCATTCATGGTAGATAGCCTTTTCCTCCTACTAGCTACTCCCCTTATTTAACAATATCTGCTTGCTAGTGAACTTACACATAGTGTACAGAACTACACACATTGCTAGGGGCCCAAAACATTTTTTAACTCTCATTCCCACCATTGCCACTCATTTGATTTACTGCCTCTGACTGAATAAGCATTCACCACAGCAACAAGGCTGATTTATGGAAACTTTAGAAGTTTTGAAAATGTTATAATTGTCTCTTTCAAATATTTTCCTCTCAACCATTATAAGAGAAGTGACCATGACATAATAAAACATAAATGCAGATTTAGTGAATTGCAAAAATCCGTCTTGTTTTATCTCTTCCAGATATCTCTATTCCTTTTGAACACCAAGCCCTTTAGAAGTGGGAGGATGGAGCTTCCTGGAGAAAATTAATTTAACAAAACAGATGCTGGAAGAAGTCTCAGAAATCTAACGTGAGGTCCTGATACAACTGACTGAGCAGTGAGAAGTAGTGTAAGTGTTCTTGAGGTTCTGTGTTCTTATATTTCCTTTAGGCTTCTGGAGGGCCAGTGACCTAGAGGGCCAGTGTGTCTGACTTTCACTTCCTTGTCTGTACTATCTCCCTGCCTCTACCTTCCCCATAGGTCAATTTTCTTTTTAATCAGAAGTAGTTAAAACCAGAATGGCAACATATATGCTAAGGTCTGTATTTCAAAATGAAACTATGAAACAAAAAGTAGTAGCTTAGTGATTTCAGAGAATCATTTAGGATGATGGGTGCCAGAAATGAGAATTATAGAGTTGGTAAAATCATCTCTAGGTAACAGAGTCATTCTTAATCTGGAAATATTTGGAAAGTCTGCATAGCTTTACTTAAGTCAAAGCAAACACTGAAAATTAATTCTTCACAACAAGCTGGACATACATTTCAAAAACAGCACCACCTGCTTACCTGGCACACAAAATCAAGCAGAGATTCAAAATAGTAGTAATGTAAAAAATCTTAGATAAAAGGTTCAAGTTACCAGTACACCTTCTTCTGGAATCTCTGTCCCCCAAAGTACCTTTTCTGATTCACATTAAAAAAATTCCTTAGAGAAACTTCCTGTCCTGCTTAAAATCTGCTCATTGATTTCAGGAAGCTTGTTTCCGACTTGGTAAGAGCAGGCATCTTTGGGCCAGTGAGAATAGAATAGAGTCACTGAAAGGTTTGTCTCAGCCTTCACCATAGGAGAGATTAATGTCCTTCCACAGACACTAGACACAAACTCCTCATCAGACAAATTAATTTGAACATGTGACCATACATGCTGACCACAATTTCACTTTTTATCAATCATCATCAGTAAAGTCCAGGAAATAACAACATGCTCAAATATCCCAAAAGATCTGCAAATTGTACAGATATTCCAGAACAGAATGTATATAAGAAAGGCATCTGAACAGTAGTAAAGATAAATTTAGCTATATTCATTCTCTAATTCCCCTCAATGCAAACAATGTAAACAAAATTCAGTGCCCATTTCCCCCCTCCCAAGTTCAGCTCCACAATTAGACATACAATGGTAGAGAAACGACTTAAGAATTTCAAAGCTAATAAAATGTTAAAGAGAAGAAGGGCAACGAACAGCTCTCTGAAAGACATGTTGATTACCAATATTAGGTCTCCTTTCCTTAGGTAAATGGAAGCAGACTATCATCAACATTAGACCTCCTTTGCTTAGGAAAATGGAAGCAGACTATCTCTGTCGAGAATTGAGTCTTATCATTTCTGAAGAGAAGTCAAATGCCATTTCTCTTTACTTGTCAAAAGGAAGAAATTATCCTCCCCAGCTACACATTATTATCCACCATCTGTGTGACAGTTTCTCATAATTACTTACATACGGCATCTTTGATAAGCCTTATTCCCGATAAACAGAAAATAAAATTAACTCTCATATTAGATCACTCACTGAGAAGACTTGGAATAAATATAGTAGAGCTTTAATTTTTCTCTTTCAGAAACCTGACAAGACAGCTGCTGAAACACACACTTAGAAATCTTTGTTTAGAGAGAAATTCTAAATGAAGCTACAGCCTTTGAAGCCTAAATATGCTGCCTGGTCAATTGGAAGGAAATAGTCAGTTGTTTGCTTTAAGAAATGAATCAACAGCTAAACAAATATAAGATAATGTAGATTTATATGATAGCCAGTGCTGTTTTCTTCCTTTTTTTGCCACTGAATTTTAAAATCTACACCTGGGTTACGCACTAGTAACACATTCAGATAGTTTATTAAAAAAAAAAAAAAGTTTTGTTTTTACTGATCCTACACATCTGTTTCGCCATCAGCTTAAGAAGACTAAGCATTCTGATGACAGATCAGTTATTACACTATTAATAATTTGCTGATGTTATAGTCATGACTTAAAAAAAATTGTAACTCATCCATTCCTGAATGGAATATTTTTGAATAAAAAAAGAGAAAATGGTATGTTGCTTGAAGCATATCAGAGACAGTTTCATAGCTCCACTGATTGGCTTATTGTGCAAATGTATCGTTTACTGCAAGAAGAACTGAATGTTGTTCTACCAAAAGAAGGGGAAGTTGTAATAATTTTCCAGATACACTGCAGCCATTCAATGCTCAGCTGAGGATTATGGTTATATAGTCTTCAGTTTTGGACCTGAGGTTTTATCAAGTACAATACCTTCTTCACTCATTTTAAACCATCATTGTTATAAAACTGGTATTTATTTTTTTCTGATGCCTGTCATTGTTGCACTGAACCTTTACTATCAGCTTCAAGTATCAGTCATCTGTCAATATAATCTAAGGAATTTGAAGTAAAACTGATTTAAACCAGATATTGAATTAAATCCACAAATAATCAGGCAGAAAATAATAGGTGAGCATTGTATTCATATAGAATCTTTTAAAGGAAAAAAATTATCTCACCAAGAACATTAGGCTGAAAATAGTCTTTGCTTAAAATATAGAGGAATACAGAAAATCTAAACACTTTTTTGTTTTCATGGCAAAACTACCTGTTCTGTGACTTAGGACTATTAATTTTTCTGAGCCACAGAGAAAATATTTAGAGCCTAGAGAGATTAGTTCAGTGAAATCTTTTTGAATTTCAATCTTAAGTATAAAAGAAGTGATTGCCTTTTTTTATTGATATCCATTTGTTCTTACTCTCCAGGAAAAGCATAATTAACCAATTAATTTACATAAATGTAAAGAAAATAAATGTCATTAAATTTTAGCCTAATACTACAGAGCACTTTTAGAAAGTGAATATAAAATTATCAAGTGTGAATAGCTACTCTGGAATTTAAAAATTATGTTAGTCAAAAGAAGGACTGAAAGTCCAATACATCATACAAATATGTGAATATCATCTATATAGTTGTAGTGTAACCTATATCTGTTGCATATGCTACTTTTCCTGGAGACTAACAAAATGTACTGATTTTGGCTGGAGTAAAGTTCATTTTCTTCATAGTACATGGTAGGGAGCCATGTTTTGGATTTGTGATGAAAACAGTGTTGTTAAACCTATTTTAGTTTTTCTTGAGCAGCGCTCACACAGAGTCAAGGCCTTTTCTGCCTCTCATTCCACCCCACCAGTGATCAGTCTCGGGGTGCACAAGGACTTGGGAGGGGACGGAGCCGGGACAGCTGAGACCAACTGGACACAGGGATATTTCATACCATAAGGCATCATGCTCAACATGTAAGGAGAAGAGAAGAAGGTGAAAGGGGGGACTTCTGGGGTTATGACTTTTTCTTCCCACATGACCAAGAACAAGTGTTATGAGGAGTGGCTCAAGGAACTGGAGCTGTTTAGCCTGGAGAAAAGAAGGCTAAGGGGAAACTTTATTGCTCTCTACAATTACCTTAAAGGAGGATGTAGGCACCTGGGGGTCAGTCTCTTCTCTCAAGTCACAAATGAAAGAACGAAAGGAAACAACCTCAAGTAGCACTAGAGGAGGTTTAGATTATGTATTAGGAAAAATTTATTTACCAAATGGATTGTCAAGCACTGACAACACTGGTCAAACTACCCAGGAAAGAGGTGGAGTCTCTGGAGATACTTAAGAGATGTGTAGATGTGGCATTTGGGGACATGCTTTAGTTGTGGACTTGGCAGTGTCAGGTTAATGGTTGGACTTGATGATTTTGGAGGTCTTTTCTAACCTAAATGATTCTGTGATTCTATGGTTCTATGACAGTTACATATGAAGGAACTCTGTGTGGTTCTTTCTCTCTATCATACAGTTCAGGAATTTATTTCCTTTTGACTTCTCTATTTCTCATTCTTGAAAAAGTTTAAGAAAAAAGTAAAACCAGGGGAGCTAAAAAAAATCCTACTTATTAACTAAAATGTATCTCAAGCACACTTTGATGATAAAAGTTCATTGACTAACCTTGTTAAGTATATGTACACATATGTATGACACAATTGTTATATATTACACAGAAAGTTTAGAGGACTATAATGCCCCAAATAAATACGTGAATCAAGAGCTGATGCAATGAAAAGTTATTACCTTTTTCTACTTATCTACTAAATTTTACAAAGAGTCTCTTTAAAAAATTGGCATCTTTAAAAAAGAACTAATGAACTAATAAATTAATTCCACCAAATTAAAAATTTCTCTTGAATTTCACTTAATAATTTTCTTGGATTTAACTAACTAAGAACAGCCCAGGAAACCATTTGCCTTTAAGAAAGAAAAAAAAAAATGCATGTATGTGTGAGCCTGTACTTGATTAATCAAGCTGGTTTCCTGATACAGGAGGCTACTGAACCTCTGTTCAGAGAATTTTATAAATCAATTATTCAAACTGAATTACTTAAATAATATTATTCACCTTTGGTCAGACCTGTATCACAGTGTTCTGTTACTTGTCTGTGGCCTGATATCTCCTGCCTAACCTTTTTCTATAAGATTGTCCCTAAGAGATTTAGATTAAAGGAGTCTTAGTCTTGCCAGCTCTACCCATCTAAGCATGTTTTGCAAACTGATAGTGAAGTCTGGGTATAAATCACTAAAGTATGAGGCCACATTTGGCTAAAGCATTTGGGATAACCTTTAAAAAGCTTTCTTTCTTTCCCTTTATGATGCAATGAAAATATTAAAAAATAGAGATTATGTGTTTTCTGAAGAAATATCTGAGGATGAAATAGATTGAAGTAGATACAAGTAGACAGAGAAGACCTAAATGCATAAGGATAAATTTCTTTTCTGCCCCCATTGTGTCTACTATCTGAGTATGTAGTATTTACTAAACCTTGAAAACAAAGCTCAGCAGCATTCTTGAAACAGGATATACAATCATCATCATCATCATCATNAAACAGGATATACAATCATCATCATCATCATCATCATCATCATCATCATGTATATTGGGAAGCCACAAGAAATATTAAATAATTTATTCCCCTCATCTTTTTTTTATGTGGCGATTTCCTTGCTCTAATATGTGGACTCAATGGAGGCTCAGAACAGAAAACTGCAACCTAAAGACATACATTTCCATTTATACTGTCCAAGCATGGCACCTCCACATGCTTTCTCATCATAATGTTACCCTGGAATATAAATTTTAACATTAAAAAAAAACTGTAGAGGAGGGAAGTTAGAAGGAAGTTATTGAAGTTGGTTTTCATCTGGCAATGATACTTTTGGCAACAAGCACTGAAATGTCACTTTCAGGAAAAGGAAATGGTTTCTATAAACACTTGCCCTGCACAGAAGTGACCTGGTCTACTTTTGAAAAGTATATAGAGACTGGCTATCTGTACCCTATATTTGACAAAATATTCAGACTATAATGGGGCTCAATTTTGCAGTGACTTACTTTTGCTGAAGTAGCACAAAATGATTAGGACATCATTTATATTTCAGAAATAACCTCTCCAATAATGTTAAAGAAGGTAAAAAACTACAATAACTAATGATAAAAACCCCACAAATTGTAGACAATTTACAAATATAAAGGTTGTTTTTCTTTCAAAGTTCTCATTCAGATAACATGTACTCTGACACATAGCCCGAAAACATTTACTCAAACTTACATACTAGCTCTGAAGAAGGAGAAAAACAAACCAAACCAAAAAAGTTTAATAGACTTAATACAGAGAAAATTTATGCAAAAAAAAGGTGTTTGACTTCAGTTTTCCCATATTTCTTTAAATCCAGTATGTTTTCCTGTTGACTGTATCTTTCTCCTATCCTCAAATGAAACAATATTTATTTAGTGTAAAATATTTGCATTATGCTGTTTTGAAAGGCATTATCTACACACAAATAAATGTGTCAGTCATAGTAACTTGGTGCTAAAATCTATCTAACAGAAAGGTGTCTTCTATTTCAAAAGCTATTTATTTCAGTTTCTTATGACCTTCTTTACAGGAGTTCAAATAAAATTCCGTTTTAAAAAATCGCTCTTACATTGAAATAAACGTGCATATACTAGTAGCTGTAGGATTATTAAAATATCAGTTGAAATCTTCAGGTAAACAGGTACAAGTTAGTGCACAGATCAAGCTTGATTTTTACTACTGTAAGACTAAAAACTCAGTTCAACAAGACAGGTAATTATAATTCTTGGATAAGAAAATTATTTTTTGTTATTCCTCCATATCTTAGAGTAACATTTTATTTGAAGAAGAATCTAAATATTTTATAGTGGGGAACGTTAAGCTGTCCAACTAGCAGTAGAGTCCTTGATAAATAATTTTTTTTTTTTTGAACAGTATACTATATTGACTGCAAAAACATACATTGGATTTTAAAAATGATTTTAATTAAAAAAAAAAAATGATAAAAAGTCATCCCCGCCACCACCACACGACTTAGGTTTTATGTACTACTTATAACTACTTTTGTCTTGTATTTTGAGCTTTAAGTGTATTTGGGGCTAGTCAAGTTTGAGTCCCGGACAAACTTAAAGGAATTAAAACTCCCACTTTTCATAAAATGTCCTTTTACATCTGATTATGTAATATCTCCATGCTTATTCTGTGGAGAGCTCCTGTCCCTATCTTTATGGAGAGATTATTTCTGTTTTCTAAAGGATACTTCAGTGAGATACTTCAAGTCTGACCTATCTGTGCACTGACCAGCAACTTAACAGTCATTCATTTGCTATTGTCTTGGTTCAGTGATGATGGTTTTTCTTCAAAGTGCGCCCAGCATTAATAGTGAAAAATAAAGAAATAGAGCCTGTAATACTTAATGGCCTCATGAGTGAGAGAATGAATAACCTTTAAGTTGGGTTGAAATGGCTTAATATGTGGCCTAAGCAATCATGATAAATATTTAAGGAAGCTATTTCTTGTTGGTTCCTTTTTTTTTACAAAACAAATATTGAGAGGCAAGAAAAGACTTTTGGAGTAATAGAGGAAAAAAATACAGCAACAAGATGACCTTACTCTCCATTGCAAGTATCTGCTTTACAGGGAATGGAAAAATTATAATCTTCCACAACCTGTTTCAATTAATCAGCCAGAATCAGTATCTAGGATGGAGACATGTTTATCACATAATATCTTATAACATGATAGTTAGGGCACACATTTAGAATGCAGTTAGGAACTGGTGTAAAATCTCATACAACTGAGACTGATTGAAATTGATTCTGTGCTTCATTTGTTTTTGCCACAGATGCCACACAGAAAATATTTTTTAAATGGTATTAAAACTAATAATTTTGATTTGATTAAAGGTGTTTGCTTTGTTGTTGATATTTTGTTCAGCAGCAGATATATGTGCAGCAGCAGTACATGGCTGAAATCTGAGCAACTTGAAGTAGCGAAACCAGATGGAATGAACTTGTGTGATTGTAGTTTTAGAGACACATACTGAGTCTGCCCCTGGGACAAACTCCTTATTTGATTTCTCATAAATTTCTTCATTACCTTTTAAACAGAAAGACTTAGCTACAGAGTTTACGTCCTTTAGTAGCAAATGTCCTGGAAACATAAGTAAAAATAATCCAGTGCCTTTAGAACTCTTTTTTTAGATGCAGGGATCAGTCTGAGCACCTTAAAAATGAGTGTTGCTTGTTCTCTGTTTCTAGTCGGCTGGATAACTTGATTGGCAATCAAGTATGGATTTTTCTAGAATAGAAGAATGTATCCATCTGTGGTTTGTATGGCCAATGGTTAAGTCTGTAGCATTACTTCTATTTGGTTTGGATTCTTTTGGAGGAAGATTGGGATATTTTTGATTGTTTAAATCAGAACTCACAGAGCTTTAAAAAAGAATCAGGCTTGGGATGGACTGAGTAGAGAACAGCTCTGGGGAATGGGCACTGGGTACAGTGAGCCAGGCAGGAACCTGCACCAAGCCCTGGCAGGAAAAACATCTGAGGCTGCATCAGCAGGAGGATCACTAGGAGAGCAAAGAAAATTTTTGTCTGCCTCCATCTAGCACTTACACATGCTATGTCCAGTTTGAACCCCCCAGTACAGAAAGACATCAACATGCTGTAGTAAGTTTAGTGGAAAAACACCAAGATGAAAAGACTGGAGTAGCTGCCCCATGAGGAGAGACTGGGAGAGTGAGGTTTGTACAGCCTGGTGCAGAAATGGCTTTGGGGCACCTCACAGCCACCCCCCTAAAGCAAGAAAGTGACTGTGAGGACAGTTTCACTCTTCATAGTGGTTCATTGTGACAGGATGAGGGAAAACAAGCATAAATTGAAACCAAAGAGGTTCGGGCTGGATAGGAAAATCTTTTGTCACAAGAACAGTCAAGAATGAGACACATTGCCTGGAGAGGTCATACTGACTCCGTCCTTAGATGTTTTCGAAACTGGCTAAAGTCAAGATCTGGTCTGGCCATGCTGTTAGCAGGAGATTGGCTTCAAACTGAATTGTCCCTTGTTCCTAATGAAAAGAATACAAATGTGGACATTGACTATCCTAGAATATGTAGACAGCAATTTGAGTGATCTGAGTCATCTTCATCATTTCCACAGCCTTAATTATTCCCTGCATTCACTATTTAAAAGAAACCGTAGTTTAACTGATG
Organism: Oriolus oriolus; assembly: GCA_013400235.1. Taxonomy (NCBI): domain Eukaryota; kingdom Metazoa; phylum Chordata; class Aves; order Passeriformes; family Corvidae; genus Oriolus; species Oriolus oriolus. Next base: position 176,821 of record VXBT01000022.1, on the reverse strand, counting down.
ACTGAATCTCTTGAATATCTAGTTGTAAGGCTTCTTACATATCTTAAACAGTGGTACTTTAATGAAGATTGTGGAGGCTATTCCTGCAGATCCTGATCTGGGACCCAACACCTGCAGCTGACATAGGGACTAGTGTTAATGGCCTATGGTATTCTCTCACTTACTTTCTTTTTGTCATGAATTCTTCATCTTATCTTGACGTTAAACTATTAAAAACTTATTTTATTATAAAAAGCTCCAATGTTTTGAAGTTTCTATACTGGAGCTTGAGTATTCAAAGATAATTTCTATCAGGCCATTTTGTCTTACCATTGCAAAACCTCTGAATTTTTTTTTTCCAGTGAAAGTTTATCTAGCAAAGTGTCTTGCTTAAAGGCTGCTTTTAAGCAGGTTTTACTACACTTTCTAAGTTTGGTCTTGATTCGTGTTTATTGCTTTCTTACTAACAGATGTTGCCATCTCCAAATGTTAGAATTAGGATAACTAATCCACAATGTCAGAAACCCCCAACAACTAACAAGTAGATGTACCTTTTACTTTATCATTGCATCATAAATTTCATGTAAGAATGTAGAAGTCTTTATTACAATATTGAAAATTCATGCGCTTGTACAGCTAACTTACAAGCTTCTATTTACGTTTAGAACATGATTTCAGCAGTTACCTAGTTTTTAAATTAAGTTCAGTTAAGACTAGTCAAGACATCTGAAATGTGGACAGACAACCTGATTTTGATAGGGACATTTATGAAGATTTTGTAAGGAACTTTTCAAAAGGAATTTTATCCCACCAAAAGTCTTTTTATGATAGACTGATCTGAACAATCTATTAATACATGTTTTAAAGAGACAAACTCCCAATATAATAGCATTCATCTTTTTCATTTGTGATGGTTAAGGCACAAATGAGCAGAATGTAACAAGAGAGTTGTTAAGTGTTTGAAGCAAAAATCTGCACTGTAATATTGCTGCAAAATTTAAATTGGCTGTAAGTTTCGCTTAGGGGCAGAGAGTTTAAGGAACATCTGGTGATTCTGAAATAACCTGCATTCATTTATGTTATTTAAGTTGTAAAATCATATTCAATCTTGACCCACTCAGGAAATCTAACATAAACGTCCTGCTGATTTTGACAGTCATACAGCAAAAACACCCTCTAATGAGTATTTAATAGTCACCAAAAGTTCTGCATTAAGTACAAAGCCCTTTTGATTACTTATTCCACTAATTTAAAGTAAATGCTTTTACAGATGGCATCTGTTAGGACACAGAGCGTGTGCTGCATTTATATGTAGACATTGAAAATAAATTCCAGCTTTGGTATAAGGATTGTACAAAAAAGATCAAACACCAAACACTGAGTAAACATTTACTAGTGATATTTTTAAAGCTCTTCATAAAAGCTTATCCAATACCAGCATACAATACTCAAAGTATACAAAATAATTCAGAAATGCTTTGGCAAATTAGCACCTTAAGAAAAATGGCAGAGACAAAGTAATTGAGCTCTTCCATTTTGTTTATAATCTTCCCTGGGGGGCAACAATATTCTGTTTCACTGTCCCTTCAACCTGTATTATCTTATTAATAAGGGAAAAAAAAAATCTAAACTTTTAGCTACTAGGGATTAGTGGGAGAAAAATAATGACATAGATTTAAATGAGGAAAAAAAGAGAAAAATAAAGTGATTCTTCACTTTTTTGAAGAGGGATATAGGACATATTAATTTACTTTTTTTCATCACCAAGAATTTCATCAAAAAAATGTCATGCTAAGTTATGCATTCAAAAGTGTGCAAATTAAGAATGATTTTGTCAATCTACAAATATGTCCTCAAAGACCAAATATTTAATGGTTTGATGTTTGTAAAGAAACATCTTCTACATATTTTAGAACAAAGAGATATTGAGGGCATATTTATAAATAAAAAAACCCAGTAGTTTTAAAGAAAATGTCAGTTAATTTAAATGCAAAGAATGTAACTCTATTTTATGGTTATTTTCAGTACTTGCTATTAAAACATTTATGATTAATTTTAAGAGCTATTAGCATTACCACCGTGTGTGCGCTGTCACAAAGAAAATTACCAAGTGAATACTAATTTCAGAGTAAAATTTGAAAAAAATTTAGGGCAAAACCCCCAAACTTTATAATAGAATGTCTTGGGGTGACCTTATGATGTTGTATCCCTTATCACCCAGATATGAATCCTGTGCCTTTCTGTGCCTTTAAAACTGGGTGCTAGAGAAAAAAAGCCAAATGAACTTCTTCAAAGCAGTTCTATGCTCCAAGGACACGGATATCTTGGTGTGTGCTTCTGCAGGGAGCAGAGTGAAGAGGAAGCATCCTTCTTGATTTTTTCAGCCAGCTGTTTTTTGGCTCTGCTTCTTCAGAGAGAGACGGAGAGTTAAACTTTGTTTTCCTGGGACTTTGGTTTCTTCTTCTTCTCTTCTGGACTTGTTCAGAACATCAGAACATCAGAGCTTCACCGAGAGACCTTACCCCGCTCCGGAGGGGGGCCCTCATGCTGACCCAGCTCTGAGGAGGAGGAGAGAGACCTCACCCACAGAAGGACTTTAAAAATCTTCCAGGTTTTCTCTCCACAGCAAGAGATTTTATTATTTAGCATTATTATTCTTTTCCTGTGTGTTTGTTAAATAAATAGGGTTTTTTAATCTCTTTGACTTTCCTCCAGGAATATTTCTTTCCCAAACCTGGTTGGGGAGGGGCGGCTGTAACTTGCCTTCTGTCAGAGAATATTTTCCTCTAAATCTGGCTCAAATCGGCACATAGAGTACCTATTCATCCAAGCACTCAAAACATGCTTAATCTGACTCAACCATTATCTTGAATCAAGCACCTCAAATTTAATAATTGTTACCACAATTCTGAAACTTCAGAACTTTACTTTCCCTGTGTTCCAACATGCAGATCTATGGGTTTTGCCCTTGTTTCAACTCTGAGGAAAGTGTGCTATATGTTACACTCCACATTGTTTCACCTGTTCATCGAGACTGACCATTACCCAAGCTTTGTCCCTTACTGTGCACCTAAAGTTGCCTTGGTGAAAATGTGAGCATTGAGAAACATGAATTTGTTTGTTTGTGTGTGTGTGTGTAGTACATTAACAAAGTTGTCAAGTTTCCTACCAATAGACAGGATGCAAACAAGATGCCCAACTGAACCCAGAACATATGAATACTCAGTTTCAGTAATTTGAATGAAAACTATGTTTCCCTTCTCCACTTTCAATAAAACTACCTCTCCTAGAATGTCAAAAAAAATAAGAAGGGATTATATTGTTATGTTCAGATAGCAATTATTGCTCCAGATTCACCTGTAATTTTTATCTTGTTGCTACTAGAATTAATTATTTGTAAAATTACGCACATTAACTACTGCAGTTAGAAGTGCAGTTACAGGCAACTCCAGAAATAATTATTCTAGGTTATTGCTTTATGTTCATTGTGATAACTGAGCCAGGTAATCAGCCAGACCAAGGTTAACGCCAGAACATTTCTTGCATTCTTAAGAAGGTTGCTTTTTCCCATGAAATTTATTTATTGTGGGTTGTGGGAGGCAATATTACTAACTGAGGGAGACACAAGGGAGGAAGAAGATATTCTCTTTTCTTTCTCATAAAGGTAAATAACAGCAATGAAGGAGCTCTTGAACACACAAAAGATCACCCTTATAAAAAAAATTTGTCAGATAGCAACAGCCTATATTTATTTCAATTTCTAGCCCGTATTCTCATAATACAATTCTGAAAAAAACTACACCTTTTGGGAGAAAAAATGTAACCCACCGCCCTTCAGAAATCTGTGTTTGGTCTTTGCTAGAACTATTTAACTGGTAAGAGAATTATGAACTTTTCATCCCTGTGGACTATAGCCTATATTTATTTTTCATCTCTATGGACCAGTAAGTTTCATGGAACAAGTACATACCACAGCAACACCTTATTCCCAAGCTGGTTTTATTCCAGTTACCTTTTCTAAGGTGACAGGTTCAATGCAAGCTATTGGTAACAGAAGGCCCAAGATACATAGCAGTGTAAACTAAGATTGTACAGACAGAAGTTTGAGTGCTTTTCTCTTGTAATTGATGGTTGCCAAAAACAGATTCAAGAAACTATGAAATTAGAACTTTACACTGAATTTGCATTGCCTCAGTATTAGGAGTCCACTTCCTGAGCCTTAGTGTTTAAACATAATTGAACTTAATTTTGCCCTTGATATTTTAATTACAAATGAGATTAAGTATATAGAATTAAAATAGTTTTAAGCCAGTGTTGCAAGAGAATCAAGCCAATTATAATAACCGCTGTATTGGGGTTGTGTGGCAGCATTCTGATGGAGGAGGGTGACAGGGATGACTTCTGTGAGTAGCTGATAGATATTTCCCTCATGTCCAACAAAAAGCCAATGCCAGCCAGCTCCAAGACAGACCTGCCACTGGCCAAGGCTGAGCCCATCAGTGATGGTGGCAGCACCGCAGGGGCAGCAGGTATAAGAAGGATGTGGAGGGGCAGGGTGTGCAGCAGGGATTTACTCTGCAACAGCAACTGCAGCCAGAGAGAGGAGTGAGAATATGTGAGAGGAGCAACTCTCAGACCCCAGGGTCAGTGAGGAAGAAGAGGGAGTGGGTGCTCCAGGTGATGGAGCAGATATTTCCTGGCAGTCTATGGTAAAGACCATGGAGAGGCTGTGCCCCTGCAGCCCATGGAGGTTCACTGTGTAGCCAATGTCCACCTGCAGCCTGTGGAGGACCCCACAAGGGAGCAGGTAGATGCCTAAGGAGGCTGTGGTGCATTGGGAAGGCCACACTGGAACAGGCTCCTGACAGGAACTGTGGACCCATGGAGAAGGGAGCCCACAGTGGAAAAGGCTCCTGGCAGAACATATGACTCCATGGGAGATCCACACTGGAGCAGTCTGTTCTTGAAAAACTGCACCCCTTGAGAGGGACACATGCTGGAGGAGTTTTTGAAGAACTGCAGCCTGTGCGAAGAACTCATATTGGAGAAGTTCTTGGAGAACTGTCTCCCATGGAATGGACCCCACACTGGAGAAGGGGAAGTATGTCAGGAGTCCTTTCCTCGAGAAGAAAGGAGCAATAGGGACAACATGTGATGAACTGACCACAGCCCCCATTCCCCATTCCCCAGATTCCTCCCTGCACCACTGGAGGATAGAGGTTGGGAAAATAGGGAGTGAGATTAAACCTTGGGAAGAAGGGAGGGGGTAAGATGTTTTTAGGATTTGGGCTTTATTTCTTATTATCCTACTCTGATTTAACTGGTAATAAGTTAAACCAATTTCCCCAAGCTGAGTCTGTTTCGCCCGTGAGAGTAAATGGTGAGTGATCTCTCCCTGATCTTATCTCAACCCAGCTGTAATATTTGTTATATTTTGTTATATTTTCTTTCCCTTGTCCAGCTGAAGAGGGGAGTGATAGAATGGTTATGGTGGGCATCTGGCATCCAGGCAGGGTCAGCCCAGCAGTTAGGTGTGGTATTAAGAGCAAATAAAAAGCCTGTGTGGAATAGAACACAACACTGACCAGAAAACAAAATTGCATTCCTAGACATCAAGAAGCATGGGGATAAAATGAGTATTGCTGTAAAATCTAGATGGTTCAGCCACAAAGGGGAAATTAATAGAAATAATAGTAATTCTTTGCTATATAAAGAGAATGAGTACGCAAGACAAATGAGTCCAGAATATAGCAGTGATTAAAAATAATCTGTGTAGTATCTAAAACATAAAAAAATACCTATCTCACTTTTCAGTAACACTGAAGGTATTGTACATCAGAAAAAGTCAGCTTAATTCATGGAAAGAATGTGTGAAAGAAAACAAAGCCTCTTAGGTAAAAGCAAAGTTTCAAGATCTCAGAGTAAAGGAGATCCTATGATATTTAGCACAGGAAAATTGGAAAAACTGGTGTATGAAATTATAGACCCAGAAACAATATATTTTAATGAATGTGTCTTTATCAAGAAATAATAGAAATTGGAATATCAATATTTACTTAACGGAGATGTGACTGAGGAAACTGAAGGATAATTAACCTGATATGGGTTTTATTTAAGCTTTTAGAGCAATTGTTGAATTACATGATAAAGACAGCAAAGGAAATGGAAAATAGAGCATGTTGTAACATGAATTTAGAAAAGTATTTAATGTTATGCTACCATCTTTACTGTCTGATTATAAATATTTTCCTAGCAAAGGAAACATGGAAAACATGGTTCATTAAAGTTTGTTAGCAGCAAAAACATTAATAACAGTAATCTTAACAAGCATAATTACTATTCCATTCTTCCCCAAATAGATGAAAACTGAATAGTACCAGTGGATAAAACCATGTGGAAACAGTGCAAAGTCCTTCCTAGATTTAGGAAGAGAATAGTGAAACGTATAAGAAAGAAGATTAAAAGAAGAATCACAAAGCAGAGACTAGAAGGAAAGAATTTGGTGACTCTAAATATGTTTAAATGGAACATGGTCCATCTGCTTCCAAAAATCTATTCACCTCTTAAGTAAGGTCTGCAACATAAAAGTACTTGAACATACCATCCTACCACTAGTTTACTTCAGGTACTTAATTTCTGTGCCTTTAATAGCTTTCTTTTTGTTAAAAATTTTCTGTCACCTTGCTGAGGATCCAATTTTCAAACTTTTACCCACCTGTCACATCACTAGTTTTCAAATCACTCAAGCAGAGAAAAAAATTAAAATAATCTAAGTTAAATATAGCAAAATGTTCTTAGACTGTATTGAAGGTTGTTACGTCTTATAAATTCAAGGAAATATTAATATTTAAGACCTTGATTGATAAAACTGTATCTGTTGTTTTCATTAAAATTATTGTGAGATCATAAGGAAATTGAGGAGATATTAAGAACATTTTCTTGTTGACTTCTGGGAAAGGTTGCTCCAGTACTGTGCTGCCTTTGCTTAGACTCCTCTGATTGCTGATAACCAGGGGTAAAACTGCAACTTTCATCATATGAAGTAGATTGCACATAGTCAAATTTACACGTCTTAAACTTAGACATTCAAATTTAAGGTAATCTCTCTCCGTTCCATGACAATCAAAGCATTCATAAAGGATCTTTGGATGACTATTTCTCTTATGCCAAGATAACTGCATAAAGCAGGTCTGTTGAAAAAATGAGATTGAGATGAGGTGAAAAAAACTAGGAACCTGCATTGTTGTAAAGAGCAAGTCATATCTTAGCATACTTAAACCTGGAGCTGGATATTTGTGTGCTTTATTACATCAAGGATTAAGGTGTTGTACTACATTTGTCACTCTAGAAATGGTCTAGAGGAATGCAAAACAAATAATGGAGGAAACAAACTGAAGTTCAGTAACCTAAAAAGTAGAAGACTAAGACAAGATCATACAGACTACAAACAAATAAAATATTTCTGAAAGGCAAAAGGGAATAGTTTTTGAATCGATAAAAGATAAGACTTGGTGTTGAACTTGCACTGAATAAAAACGAGAAACTTTAGGCTTGAACTGTGAAACATTTTCTAGAGGTTTAAGCAGTGATGTGATAGAACAGATTGTTTGAACCAGAGATGGTTTTGAAATTTTAAAGAAGAGAAAGCGAAAATATCTAAATGGATAAGTTGCCTACATGAAATCATTTACAGGCAACGTGACTTGAAGACAAAGTATGTTGGTGAGATGACTGAGCCCCACAGTATGATGAAATCATATGAGAGACAGATTTGGTACTGTATTTCCTCAGAGAAATAGTTAAAAAATTGCTTACTCAGTGCCGTTGTTTGGACTCTACCTGGAACTCTATAGACAGCTCAGTTGCTTGTGTTCCCGGATGGTTATGTGAGATGGGAACAAGATAAAGAAACTCTGCTAGGATCCTGGGACAATAAGGGAGAGTGAAGGCATATCTACTTGGAAGGACACGGATGATAGGTTTGCATTTGCTCCAGACTGACAAGAAATGATGCCAAGTGCATGAAGTACTGGACAATTAAGGGAAATAGTTTGCTTGTGATTTGCAAAAAGGAAAAATAAAATTATTGAAAAACCAAACTACAACATTTTAGAAATACAGTCAGGACAATGTTCTATATTTGGAATCATCTGGAAAATCCTCTGCACAAGTTGAAGAGGTCTTTCTTTCCCTCTCAAGCATTTAGGTGGACCATTACTCTCTTTGGTGTTTGCTCTGGATCCTCTCATTAAACACTTACTATTCAATATTCACTGCATGTACAGTCTAGTGAATTAAATAATTAATCTTCAGTTTTTACACTGAAAATGATACTTTTTCCTTTCATAGAAACTGTCCAATTGGCTATGCCTTCTTTGAGAATGGGGATTAAACTTCTTACAGGTAAAGCTTATTATTAGAATGCATTTACTGTATATAATCAAATGTTTCCATAAAAGATTCTATCATAGGTACACTAGTTAATAGCTACTGTAGTTTTCAGAATGTACTATAATCCAGAAAATACTATGAAGTGTTAAGATGATTTGAAATAGCAAATTGAAATGTACACAACTTAGTCAAAGATGTCATGTTCATGAAACGCAGGTTTCCCAAAAGAGGCACCTCTCAAAATTTCATTTAATAAAATAAACACTACATCCTTGCAGTAGCTGTACATATTCATAGAATCATAGAAATTTTTAGGTTGCAAAAGACCTTCAGGATCATTGGGTCCAATTGCTAACCTCATACTACCAAGTCCAACATTAAAGTCTGTCACTAAATGCCACATCTACACATTTTTTAAATGCCTCCAGGGACAGTGACTCAGCCTCTTCCCTGGGCAGCCTATAGGTTCCCTGAAAATTCTTCAGTGAAGATAGTATCTTAAAAATCAGTAAAGACTATTAAAAATAACACCAAGTCAAAAAAAACCCATTTTTTCATTCATTTGGAGGTTTATCATTCAGGTGTATGACATAGATGGACTGAAAAATTACTCGTTGATTTCTTGTACTGCCATAGGCATGAAACATTCCTTAAAACAATTTAATTGGGAATTAAGTATGATATATCAATAAAGATTGATATGAACGCTGTGAAGAAAAAAACCCTGCCATAATATAGCATGCATATGTGTGCTATATTGCAACTCTTAACTGAAAATGAGTATAGAAATAGAACAGTAAATAATATCTTGAAGCAAGACATTTTCACTGGAAAGTATTTAAGTACACCTACTTCTTAGAGGTAGAGAAATTCAATGTATGTGACTGTTGCAAACAGCTGTCTTGCTTCTTTCAATGTATTAACAGTTCTTTCAGATTTGTTTGAGAAATGTTTGAGACATGTTCTCTTGCATTCAGAAAGACCCAAAGGCACTCAAGAGTTTGTGAAAAATATGATGCAAAATTTTACCTTCAATATAAAATCTAGTGATGACTCTTCATAACTTTAGAGAGTAAAATGAAGTCAATGAAGAAAAAAATGTATACACAAAGATATAGAAAGAAATATATAAATGTAAAAATTTGGAGGAATACATACTGTGGAGAGGAAAAATATTTCCAGTGAAGGAAGGGTTCTTCAAATAAATTTGAAACAAATTTGGCTGTGTAGTAATACATAAGGAAAAGAAACCACAGGAGGGCATTTTTAATCAGGAAGTCATTTCAGTTTTAATGAAGGGAAGCAGTAGACAAGACAGGTCTTTAAGTCACCACCTGGAGGACTTTAAAGAAAGACAAAGCTCAGAAAAGACATACCAGATTAATTTTATAATGGATTTTTTTTTGAGAAAACAATGAGGCTGCATAATAGTCTGAGGGGCAATAAAACGTGAGGCACTTACTGTGAAATCCAGGAAATTACCTGTATAGGGGATGGTATGATTGAAGACAGACTGATCAGAAAAGGCTACTGAAGTCAAAAACTGTAAGGGGGATAGATGACCAGTGATCATGATATGCATTGCTAATCTAATTAACCTTTTTACATTAAATCATTCTTATTAGAAATGGCAATTTTTGGCAAATACTTATGTCATGAAGAGAGATTCACCATGGGAGAAAGGGAAGGTGACAATGACATAAAAGGTTCTTGTATGAGAGTCCTCAAAGAGCAGAAATAGTGAAGCTGTGGGAGCAATGATGACTGCAGAAAAAACGATCTTAAAATGTTGAGGAAAAAACAAACTTAAAAGACAAAAAAGAAGGTTATAGGTGCTTTTAAGACATACGTTTTATGAGTGGCATTTTATCTGCATTTACTTTTCATCTTTCAGCTGTATTTCCCAAGAATCTTAGCATGAAGCTTCTAATTCTTGTGTACAAAATATTGGTACATATTGAGATCATTCCTTGCTCAACCAAGGTCCTAACACTTTCTTCTGGAATGAATTTTATTCCATAACGCTAACTGGTCTTTGAATGAATTCTTTGTTTTCTATTACACTGTGCATAATTTCTTGGGTTTTTCAATGACATGAATTTTTAAATTAAAATGACATCACAAATTACACCCTGAGGAGTATCTTATTTGACTCATTTGTGGATAAATTTTAATGTATGTGAATTTATTGTTTTAAAAGTTTATTTCAAATATTTTACATTTCTAAAGGATTTTTTTTTAATATCCATGACCTTAAGGCACCCTACATGCTTTTCTTACCAATAATTTCATTGAAATCAACAGACATATAAAGGGTGAAAAAGCCTTCAGCAGTGTTGCCATTTGAATAAGTTCTTAAATCCAGAAATAAAAATAGGCATGTGCACACTCTGTTATTTTTAAATGCCCTGATTTCTGTTTGTAACAATCTGTTTATAACTTTAAATGCTAGCCTCACAGAACTGTACAACAAATTTATCAAATAGATGTATTCTGTTCAATATTTTGTAAGGATGTTCACTAGAGAGACAAATATTTTTGAAACTAATTTTATGTGGTGTTAATATTAATAAGTTTTTGGGTACTCATTAGTCTGTATTTCAGAGGTATTTTCAGTTTTCCTGAAGAAGCTGAGTAGTAAAGCTTATTTCTTTATAGACATATTTCCATAATATTTTGTGAATTGTTCCACAGCCAACAATAATTCTTTAAAATTCTCATGGAAGCTGGAACAGCTGTGCTATATCTTTCTGGATGTCTTCCTTCTTTTATCATCAGAAATAATGAATGAGAGGGTCAACTAAACATGTACTTTTGGCAGAGGACAAATAAAAAGTAAACAATCAATATTGTTTCTAAATACAAAAACTAATGAAAATAATTTTAATGGGAAAAGTGACTCACAGTTATAAATACAGAAGCCCACTATCTAGAACTAGCTTTTTGGCTGTCCATTCTACTCTTTGCTTCCTGAGCTGAGTTGTAAACTTCTATCACTGTTATCCAAATACCATTAAGTAACTCTGAGATTATATTATTTGAGAAAGAAAGTTCCAGTTTTGACCACTTTTTAATAAAGGATTAAGATAAATTGATGTCATACAAATACTTTGACAGTATGGCTTTTAAAAATATCAATTTTAGAGAACCTCACCTGATCAATAAGGTTCACATTGGAAACATATGGTCAATTATATTTTTTAAGATACTAGTGGATGATCAAAAAGTGGTTCCTAGTATCCAAAGGAAATACAATTGCAGAGCAACTTGAATTTTCATTCAAGTGATTGCAGTATTATAGAATTAGAAGCAATTGAAGTTTTGACAAATATCTTCGTTTAGAAAATTCTGTCTACCAATTAAAAGATCTAAGACATAAATAAAATAAAAAAATATTTAAGAAAAAATAATCATCCCATAAGATGATGTCCTGAGAACAGGAAAGAAGATCGTCACAGACATGGTAACTCTGAAACACGGCTGTATGACCTGATGGCATTCTGATTTACAATGCACAGTAGTTCAGCAGTGAGATGATATTCTGTCAGATGCAGTATAATTTCCAGTGATAGTTAGTGCATAAATAGAATCATTTTACTGATAATTTATGCAAGTAACTAATAATCAGTTAGAGGCCTAAATATATAATTTATTTCCTTCAGTAATTTCTTCTGCAAAACAATTCTAAATGAAAAACTAAAGCAGTTTAAATAGGTCAAACTTACGAAACTTTTGGAAAGTGTTTTCTGTCGCTCCATTTGTCTCTTAAGGTAAGTTAAATAGCAGAATAGATAACTATGGAATTCATCCAAATGAAAAAAATTATCCCTAAAGAAAACTGTATGTCAATATTACTAGAGAAATTCTGAGAAATTGTACTATTTTCCCTAAATCGTCAATGTCAATGTCAGTCTCACTCAACCTATTTTTACACAGTATCTACATCAGGGACTCTTACAGAGGGTTACTCATGGAGGCTTCTGTGGGTTTGCTCGTGTGTAGAGAGTCCTTTTGATATTCCTTACAAAACATGTCCATTTACATTTTCTATTACAGTTAATTCTCAGAGATATAACAGTCTATTTTTTTGTGGAATACTTTAGACACTTGTTTTTCTCAAATATTTATGCACCTTAGATACCAAAACTATTAATCTGCTCTGAAATTTGAATTGCTTTTATTTTAAAGTTACTTCTTTTGTAGGTATACAGATAATGAAGGAAATATGGGACATGAACTTGGACTTATTCAGCTGTAATACATCAAAAGGTGTCAGAGAGAAGCCAATCAAATTTAGATCATGTCTAACCTGCAAAAAAAGATGAACCTAAGCCATAGTTTATAGCCTGCCGTCTATTCACTACAGATTACATGCTATGTATTATCTAGTGTAGTTGTAAAGAATGGTGTACAAGCAACTTCACTGGGATTTATAGAGGATTAATCCATTTAAAAAACAAATAGCTCTAATTTTAATTATACTTTAAGAGTTAAGATATGAAAGTATGAATATTTTGATTAAATGGCCTTTTTTCTTGAGAATCCCGCACTTCCAAGGTGGCAACACTGCTTCTTGTAGGATTCAATCTCCTAACAGAATGACAGTTTTCTAAAGCTTTCCTCACATCTTCTCCCCACATATTTATGATTGTGGATATCAGATACTGTGGATATAAGATACTGTTTTTCCTAGTATCTGACAAGTGTAACCTAGTGCTTCCACAAAATACTAACCTTTCCTGGGAAAGAGAGGTGACAAACGCAACAAAATTTTACAATTTTCTTACCTCAGTCTGTAGAAAGAGAAGCATTCAGCATACTTGATCTCCTCCCTTTTTGCGCTCTTTAAGGGTCCAAGAGCCACAGGAAGTAAGGGCCCCTTCAAAAGTTTTTTTTTTTTTTTTTTTCAGAAACCACAGAAAACTTCATCTTTTATTTTCTGTTACAGGTGAGAAAAAGAAATTGACAACTTTTATTAGCTTCTCAAAGAGGGATGTCCTCCACTGTCTTATGTTGCTGTTTTAAAAAGGACTTAATCTTTTTCCAAAAAGGAGTCTCTCTCTCTGAGACCTTACCAGATGGGATGCCTGACTGATTCCAGACTCTGTGACATGGATCATTTTTAAAGGGAGACTGTGTCTGTTATCTTATTGTTTTGGTCTATCCTTCCTTCTTCACGTCAAGGGTGCTCTTGATCTGGGATCAGCTTGTCCCTCACTTTTTGGATTGTTTGTTTCCTTTTGAAATCATTAAATTCTTTTTTGTTTGTTTGTTTTAATATAGTCATACAAGTAATCTGGAATAGGTATATCTGTTGTTATATTGTTGATAAGTTTGCTTGATGATAAATTGTAGTAATTTTCAATAGCCTCTAGGTATTTGGCTGTTGCTATTGGTTGTATGACAATACCAATTGATATTATTATTGATTGATACCCTACTATTGACTGATAATACCCTACTGTTTGCCGATAGCAATTGGTAAAAGCTTCATATATATTAATTCATACTCATTTTATTAATCATAGGTGTACCTGCTACTGCTGGTTTTTGTGACATTGGTAGCAATCTGTAATAAAGTTGTGAAATTTAGAGGATAAAACCTCTGTGCTTTTGTGTATTGTGTCATCCTATGAACTCACGGTCACAACTTCTACATACCTAAAGGTTGAGTAACCCCTTGAGTTATGACAAATAGTCAGATCTCTTATGATTTTTTAAAAAGAGTTATCAAATATTGCATAAACACATAACAAAAACCCAGACTCTTTATATTGCATTGTATTAATTTACTTTCTCTTCAGTTTTCATTAAAATACAAAACATGGCAAATTTTATGGAAGGATGTGTTGCTTTGTTGTGAAGTAAGAGCATAAAACCATTAAAACATACTAGTGAAAAAATTTCTGTGTAATCCACTGTTTATAAATTGACATTTTTAGGAGATAAAACTATAAGAGACAGAGATTTCTCTTCTAGATGGGGACAGTCTAGCTCTCTTTCCTGGTGAATCTTTCTGTCTAATGTTTTTGGAATGGCCTTACATGGTCTAGGGATACAAATTTTCTGTTCTGCCCTGTTGTAGCCTATACTTGTCCAGCTTTTCTCTAGTGGTATGTGCTATGCAGGTTTAAAAGTTGTATATAACTCCTGTTACAGGAAAAACAATACTGAAATGCAAAGAGCATAGCTGTTATTTGCAATTTAAAAATTTACTCCTTCGAGCAAAAAAAAAAGTCACTTGAAACAATGTACTTCAGATATATTCTGATTTCTTGAACAATGCTCCAACCATCACTAGATGGTGTACAATTGACTTCTTTGCTGAAGTAATTTTGCATTAGATGCCAGAAATAAAAGCAAAATTTTTCTTCTGCTGTTTTTGTTCTGGTTATAGAAATGTCATCATGGCTGTAGTTGGAAGAAAAGCCAGCAAGGATATTGAGATGTTAATTGGAAGGAATATGAGATGAAAATAATCCCTCATGGCTCAAAGGATTTCGAACAGACATGTGAACGCTAAAATTTCAGCAGGTGAACCACAACTTCCTGTGAAGTTGAAAGGGAAATAGGAAGAGAATACCATGAAATAGTTCTGAAAGAAAAGAAAGTATATTAGAGGAAAAACATTAAGATGGATAGAATGGCAAAATGAAAGAATTCCAAGGGAGACAAGAAAATAGTCTAATCTAGAAAAAGCTGTATTTAGAATTAAAAGTTACACTTTCTCTTGGATGTTACAAACTCAGAAGGGCTATTCAAAATTATCTTTCATTTTTTTTGTTCAAGATTGATAATAAAAAATGGTCTTTAAGGGCTTTTAAATGTATCTTTGAATACTCTAGTATTTAGACTGTGACATTTCTTATTTAGTAGTGTTTCTTCTACCTGCTCCATTCTGAAAGGACAATTAGGAGGCAACTAGTTTGTGGTTATTTTTTCATTAAGGCAATGTGAACTATATTTTAATGAAATGGAAAGTGTTTTCCATTCTGTAAAAAAAGATACAGGGTATTTGAAAGGTAATTAAAGTATTGCTGACATCAGTTCTTTGGTGCAACAGCTGCAAGTGTAGGAGGCCTGAAAAAGATAATACAGTCCTACGCTGTATATTTTTTGCCCAAGTTCTCTTGATATCGCCCACCTTGTCTACTTTTCTGTTGGATTGCTCAAATTCCACTAGCTTTCATTCCATGCATTTTACAGCCTATATCTTTGCTGTTAATAAGACTGACCCTGCATATAATTTGGTGAAAATCTGAGAGCGTAATTTTTGACATGCATGCAGATATATCTAAGCATTGTACATTTATTTCATTTTGAGGTCCTTCAATGACAAAAGAATGCCTTAGTCAGACAATGGTGCTCTTGCATGCTGCCTTAATAATGTAGTCACACCAATAAAGATGATTTCGTGCACACCACAATTAACAGTGTCAGTGCCTCTGTGAGAATGATCATTTCTCAGCTTCTAAAACCGCTGCAACTAAATAGAAATTCATAAGCCGTGACTTGCAATTAAGCAATAAATGGAAAAATGTCTGATTTTTACTGCAACAGCTGATAATGTACAGTACAAGCTGCTGAAAAATAAGTGGACACCTCTGGTTTATGTATATTGAGTTTTTTTGTCTCACAAGAAGACAAAACTCGGCTTTCCTTAACCACATTTTACATGGAAATAAATGACTAAAGCATGACCATGGAGCACATACTCTTGGACTAATCACCTGGGATATCGACAGACTTTGGAACGTGAGGATTTAGAAAGCAAATTAATTATTTCCCTCTGTTCCCATTCTTTTATTCTTGAAGATCACTATTTTTTTAAGTGGACTATTCTTCATGCAAGTGAAAGAAATTGGCAGCCTCTGAATCACTCATTTTCATCCTTAATTTTTATTCAGTACTAACATCAAAAAAATACATTTTTAATTTTACTTTCTATAAATTCCAATAATAAAGTTTGTAAAACATATTCTACATATTATTCTATATTACACATGGAATGCTTTTTTAAATTTAGTGTTAATCCTTCCACTAATAAATTGTTTTTCATTACTGTTCCCTTCATGTTTCTTAAAACTATTTTCTATACAATACAGCCATTTCATGACAAAACTATATTTTTAGCTGTCAGAAAAACAAAGAATACACAACCAAATAATATCCTTATTTCATGAACGTTGTAATTTTGTTATTTTTATTGGTGTTTTATTTAATTAGTTATTTTATTGGTCTTCACGGCCTTTCACTGGATCACAGAAAAACTACACACTCCCACTCTTTCCCCATTTTTGAGGCATCAAGATTTAGTGATTTTGATGGCATTCCTCCTAGGAAAGACTGTTGCACTTGGCTTTGAGCACACCAAGTAGCTTCATAGCTCACCTATGTGAGGAGGGGGAGATAGATTATTATTTTTGGGTAAACGCTCCCTCTCAAGAGTGTTCCTGTTACTTTCAGGGCAGGTTGACTCACCCTAAACCTCTCGAGTAGAATGGCCCTAATGGTGTCTGCAAGACAAAGAATATGGAGAACAGTTGCATTTTAACTACAATCTGTGAAAAACAAGTAGGTTGCATTTGTAGCAATATCACCCTATATTTTTAAGAGACAAAGCAGTCTAATACAAATTTAAAAAAAAAAGAAAAAAGGCTTAATTACTACTCCTAGTCTTTCCATAACACCAGATGTTGGCTTAATTGAACAAATACTGTCTATTATGATTACAGCAAAGCACATTGTAACTATGGTTATAAGAGACACTTACATAGCTCACCAGCCGGCATAAATCAATAGTCTCATTGACATCAGGATATGTAGGTTGATCTTCACAAGCAGAGGTTTTGGCCTATAATTTTGTAATTATAAGAAAGGAGGAGTATATGAAAGGTATTTTCACATTACTATTTTTCAGACTAGAAAGGTACACATGGACATTTCAGTCATCTCTGTACATATTGTATTGAGTATATATGATAAAACTAAGTGGATTATCGCAAATTTAAAATTGAGATCTTATATTTCCAACCTCTATAGGATAAAATGACAGTTAAAACATAGCCAGCATCAGGACTATGTGGAAAAAGTACAGAAAATTTAATTTATTAAGACGTTTTTGCATGTCTGAAGTTACAAAAATAAATCTAATTTGAAAGCTTTCTTTGAGCAAAATTTCACTATAATATTTAATGATACAAAATCAATATGTATCTAATAAATGCCATCATTGTAAAACAGTGAAATAAAAATCTTAACTGCCTCACTGACAAATGCACGAAAAGAAAAAATCATTGTATGCAAACAAGAGAACATTACAATATAGTGTTGACCTTCACTCTTTAATAAGGAGATTCAGTACCGAATATAAGCTGTTTTGAAGGGCCCCTTGAGCTTTTATTATTTTATTGTGAACTCTGTGCCTAGAACCACTTAGCCAAGTAAAAAGATTAGCCAGGGGCCTCCCATTCCTACCAAGGTCTGGTACAAACTGTAGTTAACAGATTAAGTTGAAGGGCCCTTCTGTTGGGTGCTTTCATTGTTTCATTCCTTGGAGTACTCCAGCTACAAGACACCAAGCTGATTACAGGCACTGTAAACAGTCTGTCTTATTTTGAAATTTGTATGTAGGGTAATGAGCATTGTAAACATATGTAAAACTTCACCCTGTTATTTTAGAGCTGTAGTTCGGTGCTTATTAAAATTCTGTCTTTCTGGCCTTTATCAGGCAATGTCATTCAGCTATAGTGATTTCACCAGGGGTGAAATATTCCTTATTCAGAAATGGAAATCCTAAATTCCCGGAGCACAATGATACAAAGGGGTCAGGCTCTCCCTCTGAACTATGCATGTCACTTTTTGTTTCCCCAGAAAATAAAGTAGGCATAAAAAATCCAGTTAAACAAAGAAACTGAAGCTAAAATTTAAACTATCTCTGACTGAGGTGACAAAAATTGTTAGAGAAACAAGGATGATGTTCCAAAATGAGTTATAATTATAATTCTTTATAATTAGCACCATCTTTGAATTTTTGAATATATTTATCTTTTAAAAATATTCAGATCTCTCATCTTCCACAGACCCCTACCCTTCTTTTTCTTTCCGTATAAAGCTAAAAGAAAATTAAATGTTGGCAGTTACAGTAGCTACATAAGTGTGGCAACCATCCAGCATTCATACAGACAGATCTGGAATCATCTTTCTATGTGCAAAAGTAGTTGAAAAAGATTTTAGCACTCTAGACATTTTATCTGGGTAAGATCTTACTCAGTGGAAGGTGATTGACAGCAGCTCTTATGTTCGAATATTTTAACAGAGAATGTGCAATGTCTAATAAATGGTTCTCCTTGCACTGTTCAGCCATTTATTTGTTTGGAAAACCACATGCAAAGCACTCTGGGTCAGATGCCAGGGAAATGTTTCACTGTTTTATGTAGATGAGGCTGTCCTCTTGTACAGACCAACTATGTTTACCAAAGTAATTGGTAATTGTTACGTAGAATATCACTTCTGCCACAGAAACATGACCACTGGAGATTTAATGAGCTGAACCTTTGTCAGGAAGGAGCAGTTTTATTTACTGCTATGAATTATTTTAAATATCCATCAGTGTGTAAGAATTATTTTAAAAATCCATCAGTGTGTAATTTTTGCTCCAAGAGGCTAGTTTACATGAATCAGTCAAATATAATCCACCACAGTTTCAAGTGTATTTGAGCTCATTATTAATACTTCCTCACAATTTACTGAAATCTACATTGAGAATATAGATCCCAAGAATGGTTTTTAAAGGGTGATGAATCAAAATAAAGGTATTTTAAAAGGACAATCACTGTAAGATAAGTAACTTTGGAATAATAAATTGCTGTCAAAAATTTTGAGACTAGATGCTGCTCTCACTTTCTGTAGTGTCAATCAAGAATAAGACTTCTGAAGCCAATGCAATTATTTTAGGTTTAAATCCATATATCTGCAATCACACAGTGGTTCAGTTCTCTTCCTAAATTAAGCAGGGTTCGTTCAGGCACTCTTTGTTCAGACAAACATATATTGAGTTAAATGTATAGAAGTTTTTGCTTGGGGAAATAATTATAGATTATTAAAGTATTAGATTATTATAACAAATTGCTTAATTCTAGGTGAAAACTATTCCCTCTGACACTCCCCAATGCAAACACATAAACACAAGCCCATGTATGTGTGTATAAACACATGGGCTCGTGTAAAAAACCTAAGGACATAGGCTTTGCTCAAGGACCACCACTGAGGCTTGAAAGAAAAATAACCATTTTCAAAACTAGAGACTGGCAAAGAAACAGTAGTGAGATTTGTGACAATGAGTTATAATAATGCACAAATCCCCAAGTTTTGGCCAAAACCTTAGTACTCCCTGTAAGACAAATGTTTACTCTAAGTAGAATAGAAAATCTAGCAGCAGAGTGAATTTTATTAACATTTTACATTTGTTTTTAAGCTTAGTATAAAATCCTCTCATAGGAAAAATGGAAGGAAAGCTTATATAAACCATGCATCATAAAAACCCTTCAAACAATGAAAACACAGAGGAAGTTCTTTCATTTATCTTTATTATTTTTAAAGTGTTATTCGAAGATGTCATCTAATTCATCACTTTACTGTTTTTTTATGAACTCTAAGCATACAGCAAGGTACTTGAAAAGCGCTTTTCTATCTGGACCAAAATTTATCTCCAGTATAACAACAATGAGTCAAGATTAATTTTATACCTTGTTTGCTTTTCTATTGTTGCATAAGAATATAATTTTTTTTACTGTCCACTCTCCCCTTCTGTTTTGAAGAGTTCCATTTGTATCGAATATTGTGTGCAATAAATCATTCATGACAGAAGTAGTAATAATATTGATCACACATAACTATTTATCATTGTGTTTATCATTGTGCTTGCTCTCTCCTTGCCCTGCATATGCTCCCCACTGTGCCTGCAACACCCAAGGAGAGAAGAAAAGCTGTGCATTACTGTCAACAGAGGCATTTCCACAGTGGAACTGGCACAGATATAATGTCACAAATACTAGTGACAAAATACTGGTATGTTTTGAGAGACAAGATGAGGTGTCAATATTAAGGACTTCAGTAGTCTTTGGTTTAGGCCTGAAGGAAGGCTGAAAGCGCAGCACCATAAAAAAGCAAACAAGCAAAGAAACCCAAAACTTTAAAATGTACTTTTGCACAAAAATGTGAACATTCCTGACCTCAGCAAGAGGCCAAAGGATCAGATTCACCATTACTTTAATAATTTTTATAATCAATATGCACTTACTACTACTATTTTGTGTATTTTGAATTTGTAAAGGGTCCATTAATTACACTTTCTATCAGACCAGGTTGCTTTTTACTGTTAACACAACCTATTCTGTGATGTTCAGCTCTTCCGTGTATTCATACAACATTATTTCTCTGTCTTTTTTTATCATTTCAGGGATAACCTTTGAGTTAATAAGATCAATGCCAGCCGGTGGCTCAAGCTTGATTTCTGTTACCAGATGCTCTTGTTACTACAAAGGACACAGAAAAAAAATTTCCTTCTTAATCTTCGCAGGAAATAATTCTTTGTCTTGGCTGATTAGTAAAAGGGTTATAAACTTGTTTAGTGATCAAAATACGGGCATGGAAATGTCTTAATTTGTGGGATAGAAGACTTATGTTCTGTCTAAGCCCCAAACCCTGCTCATTTCCTATATTAATAAGCCAGTTTCTGTGTCTTTTGAAATTATTCTCCAGTACACTAAAAACTGAAATTCAATTATCAAATAAACAACTTCAAACTTGCATGTTGATGGCATATAGAACTTATTTTCTTTTGGAAGTCCACTTCTGTTTTGCTAAAGAGATTTCATACAAATAGCTGAAAACCCCAGTAAGTCAGTTTTCTTTCTCTTTTAATAAACATAAATCCCTTTGAGAACTGACACAATATTCTTCCTTGTCTGCATGAGAGAAAGAAAAGTGCTAATCTCTCAAACTAGTACTTCAGAAAAATGAATTTATTCATTTCATATTTTATGCCAAAAATAATTTTCAAAATATTCTCACTGTAGAAAGATGAAATTTTGAGTAATAATATACATGCAAAAAGTATAAAAGCTAAATTGGCGACTCAGTAAACATAAGAGCCTTCAAATATTGTTTAAAAGTACAAGTCTTCTTAACTTTTGTCTGTTACAAAAGCTGTTCATCCTTCTTTGGATCTGTTTTACATCTCTCTCCCACACTAACAACCTCATCTATTGTGATTGATCTGCAATCTATACACTTCAATTGCTTGCAACTTTTTGTCTCAGTCACACCAGCATCTATTTTATATGCAAGTCCCAGATCTGTGACTTCATCATATCCATGTCCTGCCACCAGATACAGACGCGCTTTGTTCTGCCTCTTTTCATTCTGGAGGAGATTTTCCTAGGGATTGCTCCTTGTTCTGAAACATGAAAATGTGTGAAGCATAAAACTCCAGCTGTGAATACTTACCTCCCTGCAGTGTTAAAAAGTTCAATATACAAAACACCTGGTTTCAAGCAAAATGTACACTAAGATATATGGCAATGAGACAGATTTAATATACCCCATAGGGCCCTCAAGCAGTTTTTAAATTAAAGACACAACATAGTTTGGTTTCTTTTCTCTTTTTTTTTTCTTTTTTTTAAATAAGTCTTTATTTCATGAATATTGAATTGATACCTCTTCCTAGTGAAGAGAAAGTCATAAACAAAAAAGCAATTTTTGATGAGCAGAAAGGATGAGGATTAATTGTTATGCAAATAAAATCTGAAATTTAAAGTTTACATTATGAACAGAATAAAAAGCCTTTGTTCCATGCAGAAGAAATATAGAGGGTCCCTGGAAATCTTGACATGGAGTACATTCTTCAGTTCATTTGAGGTTTACTTATACATTGGCACATAGACTACTATTTGAAGGTAATAATAAAGAAGACCCTATTCCTCCTACCTTATATTCTGCAGACAGTATTTTACATTTATATTTGACTGTACTTTCATACAGAGCTGTTCTAAATGCTCAGCAGTATAGATGCACCTTCAAATAATTGACAGGAATTCCACAAGAGAATATAATTAGGATATTCAAAAAAATTGTAGGTCATCAAAGGTTGTTGCTATGTCTTCATACAACAGATAAAGAAACATTGTTTTTGTTTTCACTCAGGCCCACATGCTCTTTTCTCCTTGCATTGTATCTTGCCTATTTGGAAAGCCTTTCCTCTTGACAATACCAGTTTTGTCTTCAGATGATAACAGGTATAACAATAAGAACACAATCTTCCCCAGCATACGGCATGTGAAAAAAAATGTGTCCACTCCATTTAGGTTTTAAAAGGACCGAGTTCTGGGGTTTGTAAGGCATATCTATCAAGTTACAAATGTAAATTTTTGGTTTTTTTTCTTCAGAAGAATCTTTGGGGCTCAAGTGTTTGATGCTTGAATACTCAATATAACCGTGCAGCTAACTGCTAGGTATGATCATTTTTTGTATGATAGATGATAAACTTTGGACACTGTGGATGAGCTTGACAGCTGATGTAGGAGACCAAGTGAGCTTCACCATTGTCCATAGCTAAGACAAGTCCAGAAACAGATCTTTTGGAAGTCACAGAAAGGTCTTCCTCTGTGGGGCAGTTCAATCACAGCTCAACTCAATTTTTTTCTGACTCAACACTATGAAATTAATATTCATATGACTCTTAAAATAGAAAAGTGCTTGTCAGGTGCCATTTCTGAATTATAAAATAATGGCAGCTGGATATGAACATTGCTAGAAAAGGTAGACATGAAGAGTAGACCAAGTACCTGAATGTGATGCAGAAACCAATAACTGACTTGAGAGTAGAATTCATGGAGACATTTCATGAATACACTAAACAATTTTATGAAATGTGTTTATTTATCCATATTTTGCATTGTCAGTGACCAATGAGTGAAAAATCTGAAGGTTTCAGTCATATATAGTTAGTGAATTTCATACTCTGTTTCTGTTACCAGTCAAGATTTCCCAACCTGTAACTGCTAAATATTCTCACCTTAGTGGTCATCACCAAGTAAAATAAATTTTTTAATTTAAAGCTCCCTAATGAAGCCATTACCTTTATATATCTCTAAAGGTATATGAAGAAAAGAATTACTGGAATAGATAAGGAACAGCTCTAGTGAAGGTACTACTATTAAAGAACATTTTTATAATCTACAGTAACTCTGCATTAAATAAATAAATCAAATTACCACTTTATGTTTCTGAGGAGTTCAGTAGCTGTGTGCATACCTACTCCATATCAAATTCAAATTATCCTTAACTTCTCTTAAAATACGGGCTGTATAGCTTCATTTTTACCATATGCTAAGGAAATAGACCCAGGCAGCTGCATTGTTCAAATTATACGCCATAGTATACCCATATAGCTGCCTCAGTACTGCATTCTTTCATTGTGCTTGCATAAAACTTTGTTTACATTTATGTTAAGATATTAAAATCAAATTTCTTTTCCAGCCAATATTATTTAAATCAACTTGATTATTAGTAACAAGAAGAATGTGGTTTTATTCATCATGTTAATATCAAAATATTCCAGTTACCATTTATTTAAGAATTGCAGTTCCAGGCTTCCTGGAAGGTAGTAAAACAAGCTGCTAAAGCCTTTTATTACCTTTAGTTGATACAAAGTGTGTATCATAAAAGCAATATGAAGTGTGTGATAAATTTAAAAAAAAATCTGATAATATTGGTTTAAATTTTTGCACTTTTCCTTTCTAATCCACAAAATTAACTGTCTTGTTTATGTCTAAGAGTCATTTAAACATATTATTTCATAATGCTAAGCACAGATCACCAGGACTTAAATATATATGTGTATGTTTATCTATGTGTTGATGGAATTTTCATACTTTTTGTTTACAAAATTTCAAGTGTTGCTAAGATTTTAACCAAATAAGACAGTTTAATGCAATATCTTTTTGTGTTTACTGCTTCAAAATGAGGAAACCCTCTAAGAAGATAAATTTCATTAATAGTAAAATGTGGTCTACATCCTGCCTTAGTGCTCTGCTGAACAATTCACCAGAATTCCAGGCCTTATTTGTTCAGTTCAGATGTTTAAATGTTGATCAAAAGGAAAGAAAAATATCAAATCTTTTTTTTTTCCTGATTTGCAAAGATCGTAAGTACCAGAAACAAAGAGATTTCTTACAAAAGGAGCAAAGAAGTGCAGTTTACTATCAGGAAATATCAGGATCAACAGTAATATTCTCCCAAGAGAAAGAGGTGCACCATATTTGTACTTCATTAAAATTGGAAAAAGTAAAGCGAAGCATAATCTTGCATTAACTGGACACTGCACTGAAGCAGATCTCTCAAAAAAATTGATTGAAAAGTGCTTCTTTGATTAAGAGTTTACACCGTGGTCTAGATAAATTGAATTTTCTCTTTCAGCAGCATATTGAAATATTTTTCATCATTTTCTGTGTAATAGGTCTTCACAGGCTGATTCTGATTTCAATGACTGTATAAAATTTTGTAAATTTTAAATTAAATCATTGAGAAAAATGACTTTTGTCTATGGGACTCTTTAGAAGATGCAGCATGCTGATATATTTCTAGTATTTATGATTAATTGTTCAAATAAGTGTCACTGATCCCTCAAGTGATGAAAAATATTTTAAGCAGAAAATTATGAATGCCTAAGAAATAACAAATCAGAAATGCTGTTACATAGGCATGATAATTCCACCAAATAACAGAATACTTTTAGGATTCAAGTCTGTTTCAGTATATTCAGTCATTATCCAAATATTTACATACAGTCCAATCTCAAAAATAAACTTCATATATCATCTTTAATCCACAAGGTTGGAGGAGGGGGTTGCCCTGCTAGAGGGTAGGAAGGCCGTGAGGAGGGATCTGGATAGGCTGGCTCGATGGGCCAAGGCCAATAGTATGAAGTTCAGTAAGTCGAAGTGCCAGGTCCTGCACTTGGGTCAAAATAACCCCACATAGCGCTACAGGTTTGGGGCAGAGAGGCTGGAAAACAGCCCAGCAGAAAAGGACCCGTGGTGCTGGGCAGCAGCGCCTGGACATGGGCCCAGGTAGGCAAAAAGGCCAATGACACCCTGGCCTGTGTCAGCAATAGTGTGGCCAGCACGACCAGGACAGGGATTGTCCCCCTGTACTCGGCACTGCTGAGGCCACACCTCAAATCCTGTGCTCACTTTTGGGCCCTTCATAATAAGAACGACACTGATGTGCTCAAGCATTTCCAGAGAAGGTCAATGGAGCTGCGGAAGGTTCTAGAAGTTAAGTCATATGACTGAGGGAGCTGGGGTTGTTTGGCCTGGAGAAGAGTAGGCTCAAGGGTGACCTTATCACTCACTACAACCACCCGAAAGGAGGCTGTAGCCAGGAGGAGGTCATCCTCTTCTCCTAGGTAACCAGTGACAGGATGAGAGGAAATGGCCTCAAGCTCTGCCAGCGGACATTCAGGTTGGAGATCAGGAAGAATTTCTTCACTGAAATGGTAGTTAGGCATTGGAGCAGGCTGTCCAGGGAAGTGGTGGAGTTACCATCCCTGGAATTGTTCAAGAAGTGACTGGATGTGGCACTCAGTACTATGGTTTATTTAGCATGGTGATATTTGGTGAAAGGTTGGCCTCAATGATCTTGGAGGTCTTTTCCACTTTTATGAATCTATGCTTCTAATAGTTTGTGTTTTTCAGTAACTACACTTATTCAGTAAAATAATACTTTTCTTTTAAGGCATACTTTTTTGCTGAAGGAGAATTTCTCATGCATCTTATGTTGATAGTGAACAAAATGCTTAAATGTATAAAAGGTGAAATGGCTTACAGTTTCTGTGATCTGGCAAGGAATTCTATCTTCCAGAAGTGGTGTCCACATGGAACTTTCAGAAGGTGATACTTTTATTTCTGTTGGATGAAATATAAGATTCATATTGCAAAGACAGAATTCTGCATCACTAAAAAGATTTTCTTTTCAAAACCCCCTCAACCTTGGTGAGGTATGATGTTACATGTTTCCTCTGTGAAAATAACACCATTCCTTCGCCTTGGCTATCTAGAACAGTCATGGTTTAGCCCTTTGATTATAAACTCCATGGGACACAAGTTTTTGAAAAGTCTTTGAAAAAGACTACAAATGTCCCCTGACCTCTGTAGCTAGGACAGTACTGAAAAACAATTAATCAAAATTCATTTCCCATCTTTGAAACTGCCCTTTCCTTTTCAGGAAAAAGACAGCTTGTCTTCCATTCTGCAGATGTTAGTACTGTGAAATAAGATATTCAGAATCCTAAGCATGATATGAAAAGGATTTATTTAAAAACAAAATAAAATAAATATGGTAGAAGACATTTATACTATTCTGTTCTACAAAAGAAGTTTACTGTTTTTTCAGATTTTTTTTTCTGTTGGATTTCAGTATAGCTGAATTTCAGTATTATTCCACTAAGTTATCACAAAAAATAAGTATAAATTAAATAAACACAAAAATATATAAATTATTCTCATCAAGATGATGTCAAATACTCAAAAAATAAGAGTATTCTGGATGGTTTAAAATTTTCTTGCATGCACTCACAGTAACTTCCTTTTTTCACATAAAGCTTTGAAGGAAAGGATGTTTGGCAGTGGGAGTTGGTTTTATTTTTCTCTGCTTTGTTTCATTTTCCTGTAGAATAGCATAAATTTCTTTTAACTTTCCATATTCCCTAGGAAATATGAGATTAGAGTCCAGTTTCTGATATAATCTTGTTAAGAGGTGAATGCCTCTGTTACACATTTTTTTTTACATTGTCTTTTTCAACTGTCACTGAGTTGCTCTTCCCAAACATTAAGCCAGTCATAGCAGTCCTTAAGATACATCTTCTATCACTTTTAAGTTATGAATTTTTACCTGATATCATCATGTAGAAAACTATCTTCTTTCTGGAAAGAATAATAAAATCTTGTTTAGTTTTGCTACTGACATAGGCCTTTAATTAGTATTTGTGATCACAATCCACTTTTCTGTTCTTTTATCTCTTTTTTTTCTTGTCTTTCACCAGAAGAAAAATTCTGGCTTCAAAAAGCTTTTTTCCAGCTCACACTAATTAGATCTATTTCATTCTAATACAGTATCAAAAAATGTTTGAATAGTAATTGACTTATGAGGACTCATGCATCTTCTGTAGCAGCAAAAACTTGATACATTGATACACTCTACTTTTATTTCATACCTAATAAAACATCTAGATTACTTTTCTGGTGTGGAAGCCTCAATAAAGAAGCTGTACATCTCTGGAGAAAAAAGCTGAAGTGTTAAAATACTGTTTGTTATAGTTTGTTGAAAGATGGCAATGGTCCTTTTGACTATATTTAGACTGATAAACTGAGCAGGTCTGGCGACTGGTTCATACAAAATATCAGACTGCTTTGTTACTCAAATTCCCCTTAATACATACCTATTGCTACAGCAAAAAACATCATCTCAAGCAAACTCAGGTATAGAGGTGGCTCACATAGGTCAAGGCTGTTATTGACACCCGTATGGATAATTCCTTCTTTTTCTGGAATGAGAAAGAGTGTAAGCCATATGGATAGGGGATCTGTTGTGGCACTTGTCTTCAGGGACAGAGTGCATGTCTTGTCCCTTTGTTGATGTAGACATTTATTAAATTTAAAATATTTTGATAAGCTGCCTGCAGAATATTTTCATGGAAATCCATATAATTTTTTTTTTTTTTTTTTTTTTTTTTGTTTCTTTGATTGTTTTTTTTATGGTTACTTTGCCTTACGTTTTCACTTTTACATTTTTGCATGAGCTTGGTCTCTCCTTCCTTCTAAACAAATGATTATATCTTTCTGAAGAAGCAGCAATTTCTGGTTTTTCTAGTCTTTTGACACAGAATACTTTGTATAGAATCTGTAGTTTCTCTGAAGTCATATCCTGGTTATTTCTGGCTTTTCAACACCTTTGATCCAAGTGCTGGCATAAAGCACTAGTATAGCATAGTAATTTTATGAGAGCTTCTTTATGAACTTTACATTTAACATTTGCTCTGAACCACACATCATTATTTGACCTTGCTTCACAATGAGATGTGGAGGAGTCTAGGCTGTGATTCTTTTTGTTTCCCATTCTGGAATACTGGGGACAGTAGGGACAAATATCCTTATTGTCTTTGCTCAAGGCCTTCAAAATAACTGGGGACCAGGTTAACCCTACTGTACAATCATGTTTGTCTTCCCAGGCTACCTTTAAACACTGCTGGGATCAGGGAAGATAACAGCGAGAGACATGAGACCACTGCCTGATGTTCATAAGTCGTTTGCTCGTAAAGAGGAGAAAAATATGGATCACCTGAATTGTCTTAGAGTATTTACAGAATCACAGTTCTACACTAGAATGCTTTCAAATGTGGCACTGTTACCTTTTGCCCAAGTCTTTTTCATTCTTGATGCTCGATGTGGCTCTCTGTCTGAGAACAAGTAGTGAAGTTGTCGGCATAACACTTTGTAACACCTGAGCCATTTAATTTTCCTAAATAATTTGAGACGATTTCATCTCTCTACTGCCCTTCGAAGTTGTTTCCATAAGAATAGAAAAAAGTCCCACATTAAAATATTTTAAGGTCTTGAAAATAAGAAATATGTACCTTACCTTCCTTATTTTAAATTAATGAAGTGACAGATCTATATGCTAGCTGTCTGATTATTCCCTGATTTAAAAATAAGTTCTTCTACATCATATACAGTAAACTAAACAGATTTTTTCTTTTCAAAACAGAATAAGTAGGTTAGGGAAGAAAATCAAAGGACAAGTATTAGGGAAAAACCTGTTATGTTAGAAATCCAAAATATACTAGGTGAAGTTCCATTTGTCCCATTAACAGCAAAGTCAATATGCCTACAAGCACAGAGTAGTGACAGTAAAGAATAATTTGAACAGCCTTTTATAGTACCTACTTAGCATAAGATAAAATAGACTTTCCCGTTATAAAAGAACAACCTAAATTAAATTACTGAATCTTGGGAAAACCTACTATAAAAGCAGGTGTGAACTGGTAAAATGTAGCTTGTATGAATAACATATCTATATGAATCTATGTGGTGCATCTATGGATGATATCAGCTGAGGTGATTCTGTATTTTCTAACTTCACACCATATATTTAGATTTATAATTGTGTAGGTAATTTCTGGGTGCACACACAGATGTGGATGAATGACTGAATCTTTATTATAAATTTCTCCATATTTAACTAGTTGCTGATAATAAATTGTTATTAGTTATAACACATATAATGAAAAATTGTTGTGGCATTTCCTTTAAAGAAGTGGGAAGAAGAAGAACTATGACTCATAGTCACACAAAATTCCTACAGACACTTGTTAGGGTGTATTTTTGGTATCACACTTGTATAAACCTCTGCACAAGTTCATAATATAGTCTTTTTACATAATGTAAATACAAAAAATAATTTCTGAGTGCAATGAGGAGCAACATAAACAGTCTCTTGTCTAATAGTAAAGAAACCATGGCATTTGGTGAAGAAATAGGAAACTAATATAATCTTAGGACTCACTGCTTCTATCTGGACTCATTTGCATTTTATTGCTGCTGTCTAGAGAGAAAGGAGAGTGAAAGTACTTTATTTTTCTGTGTAGCTAATGAAGGTGGTGAAGGAAAAAATAATCATTAAAAGGCTGCTGTTCCTGCTCATACACTCATGCAGGATCAAGTGCATGGATAGAGTGAGCAAATGTGCTAACCAGATTTCATCAGCTTCTGAAGTGGGCAAAATAGGGCTAAGCCTCCTCTCACATATGTCAAGAATCAAAGTGGGTAGCAGCTCTGCTTAGCACAGCACACTGTTAATTTTAAACAAATATTTACTTTTGTATGTCCTTATTCCATTTCTCTTTCTCTATGTTTAAACCATATAGGTAATTTCTATATATTCTGAACTTCCCTATATTACCCTACATCCTAACTGTTCTGAAGTGAAACTCAGAACAGTTGAAGAAAATGAAAAAAAAAAAGTCTTTCAATCCTATCAGTGATCACAGACCAAGAGAAGTCAAACTGTAATATTCAGGTGTACTGTTCAGATAGGTCTTTAATCTTGGAACACAGCAAATATGGAATTCATTTTTTTTAAAATGCATGAAATTTATGGAGGAATGCTAGCTGAGTAAGAAAACTACTAAATATGTGCAAGGGTCACAAAATCAATAACTGATAAAGTTACTCTCAGACTGGAGTGTGACTGGACCCTTTGTCAGGGTATTTAATGGTCATATCAATCCAAAGTCCACCCAACTTCATATTGAGAATTAAATATGAATAATTTTTGCTTCTAAAATCAAATTTCTGTTCCTAAGTAGCTTTTCACGCTAATTGATGATTCTTTCTGACAGCCCCATTAAATTAGCTGTAAAACACCATAAATTATTTTTAATTCTAAAATCCAGCATTGAGGAAAAGAAGATCAGTCCTCTATTTTCAAACAGAAGAGACACAATGGAAAAAAAAAAAAGAGACAGAATGGTAAGTAAATAAATATACTTGAGGAAAAAAGAGTAAAATTAACACTGTATCTTTTAATATGTGGAAAATGATACCACCCTTGGTGATAGAGAATTAATTCAAAATGCTATTATACATCTTCTTTAATGATTTTTCAGGAAGGAAAATTTGTTTCATAATAAATATCTTGTTAATCTAAGTATCACTTACAGCAAAAGAGAGAGGGGGGTGCTTTAGCCATCTGGTTAAAAAGAGAATAATCAGTAATTTTCCACAGCTGTTTACTTTGATTCTAAATGTTTTGAAAATGGGTAGCACATTTCATCTAAGACACAGAACTGGAGAGACAGTACAGGTGCTAGTCTCTCTCTCAGCTCCAATATGAACTTGCCACCCCACTCTAAGAAGACACATCCATCTTCTCTTCAGTTACAACAGAGAGCCTTTCAGGGGTTGTTTATACTGTGAAGCCTCATTTTGTGCTAGTGATGCCCATGTAAGTCCTAGATTGTTAGTTATAGATGTAGTGGATCATTCAGAATCATGTGATGATAGTCTACAGATCTATCACATATATAGATAACACTATATTTAGTGAGTCAGAGCCCTCTCCAGAATAAAACAAAATACCTAGTTACCTGAGACATGGAA
Source organism: Oriolus oriolus (assembly GCA_013400235.1). Lineage (NCBI taxonomy): Eukaryota > Metazoa > Chordata > Aves > Passeriformes > Corvidae > Oriolus > Oriolus oriolus. Next base: position 145,232 of record VXBT01000022.1, on the reverse strand, counting down.
AAGGCTGAGATACTCAGTGAATTTCTTCCTCAGTCTTTACTAGAAAGTGCAGCAGCCACATCACTCAGGCTGCAGAAAGAAAAGGCAGCAACTAGGAGAATGAAGAGCTGCCAACTGTAGGAGAAGATAAAGTTCTAGAACATCTCAGGACCCCAAAGGTGCACAAGTCCTTGAGACCTGGAGACGCTTCTTTCAGTCTTGAGGAAACTGGTAGAGGAAGCTGCTGAGCCACTGTCCATTGTATTGAGATGTTGTGGCAGTGTGGTGAAGTTCCCACTGAGGGAAAAAGGGAAACATAACCTCAATTTAATAAGAGAAAAAAAGCAAGTTTTAAGGAACAACAGATCAGTCAGTCTCACCTTGGTGCAAGCAAGATCATGGAGCAGACCCTCCTGGAATCTACATTAAGGCACCTGGAAAACAAGGAGGTGATTTGTGACAGCCAACATGGCTTCTCTAAGGCAAAATTTCTGTGATGAGCTTACTGTCTTGTTGGATGAGGGAAGAGTAACAGATGTCATGTACCTGGACTTGTGTAAAGCATCTGGCACTTTCCTGAACAACATCCCTGTCTCTATGGCATGGATTGGATGGACCACTCAGTGGATAAGGAATTGACACTCAAAGCGTTGAAATCAACAGCTGGATGTCCAAGTGGAGACCAGTGATGGGTGGTGTTACTAAGGGGTCACTGTTGGGATTGTCATTGTTTGACATCTTTGTCAGCAGTGTGGACAGTGAGATTTGGTGCATCCTCAGCAAGTTTGCCCATGACTCCAAGCTGTGTGGAGTGATCAACACAAAGAAGGGAAGGGATGCCATCCAGAGGGACCTTGACAGGCTAGAGGAGTGGGACCATGTGAATCTCATGAAGTTTATCAAGGCCAAGTGCAAGGTCCTGCATGTTGGTCAGGATAATTCCAAGCACAAATGCAAGCTGGGCAGAGACTGGATTGAGAGCAGCCCAGAGGAGGACTTGTGAATGTGAGTTGTTGAGAAGAGTGACGTGACCTAGTAATGTGTGCTCACAGCTCAGAAGGACAACTGTACCCTGAGCTACATCAAAAGCAGAATGACTAAAGTGTTGAGGGATTTGATTCCGCCTCTGTACTCAACTCTCTTGAGATCTCATCTGGAGCATTGCGTCTGGCTCTGAGGCCCTCAACATAAGAGATAGGTACCTGTTGGAGGAAGTCCAGAGGAGTGTCTTGAAACATCTCTCCTATGAAGGTGGGCTCAGAGAGGCTGTTCAGTCTGGAGAAGAAAAGGCTCCAGGGAGGCCTGATAAGAGCCTTCCAGCACCTAAATGGGTCTTACAAGAGAGCTGGGGAGGAACTTTTCTCAAAGGCTTGTAGTGATAGGACAAGAGGAAATAGGATTAAAATGAAGGTGGGTACATTTAGATCAGATATAAAGAGGATATTTTTTGCAGTGAGGTTGGTGAAGCACTGAAACAGATTGTCCAGAGAAGCTGTGGATGCTGCTTGACTTCAAGACCAGTTGGATGGGGCTTTGAGTCACTTGGCCTACAGGAAGGTGTCCCTTGTCCATGCCGGGGGGCTTGGAACTAGATAATCCTTGAGGTCTGCTAAAATCCAAACCATTCTATCACTCTATAAATATTTATTCTTTAAAAAATCACTATGAAATATAGCATTTTGAATGAGGTTCTAGCCTTGAAAGAGGGTGGTATCAATTTCCATGTATTAAAAGAAATTGCATACACTACACAGCTGTTGTACCTAATCCTTACAAGCAGTGAAGCTAATTAGCCTTGGCACAGCAACACACTGACATTGCTGCGTTGCTTGGGTTCTGTCAGAGCAGCTCAGGTATCTCCACAGAACTGCACAGTTCAATGCAGGCATACACAACAGGAATCAAATTCTCACTTCCCATACTCCACTGCTTAGATAATGCCAACCCTGAAATCGAATAATGTCACTAATTAAGGGAGCAGAAAGGAAAGTCATGCTAGCAGATTGCAGTTGAGTAGGGAGGGGAAAGAAATGATGAGGACACAAACTTGAGAAGTAAAATATGAAAAAGCAGGTGCCAAAGTAATACTTATAGTTTTAAATTCTTGTTCTGTTATATAGCTCAATTTAATAATTTAAACCAAAAATATAAAATTTCAGGTAACTTAGTAAATCCTGCATCTACCATGAGGATGAAGAGCACCTCAGGTGAGGAATGAGACAAAAGAGTGCTCATGATCTTAAATATTGCTTCTGGTTACACAGGGTTTTTTTCCTCTGAAAAACAATTAAAATTTCATTTTTCTTACACCTCATTCACATACTTTCTGGAACTTGGTCTCACTATAGAATAAACAATGAGAGAAAATTGTACAGAAGCATTAAAACCTTTTGGAATAAAAACAATTATATTATCACATATGCATATATTATATATTTTTATCCCTATCTATTTTATATCTACATGACAGCTAAATATTTTTCCAGTGATGCTATCCCTGATAAATGTCTGTAATACTACTAATATTTTAACTGAACTATGTAGTCTAGACTTTTCCTGAACATGGTCCCTTAAGTTCCAAGAGCACATGGGTATGTTAATACTAAGCTTGAAAAATGAAGTTTTATTCCTCTCACCCCAAACCGAGTAGTGTTTTTTGTTTCTAGTGTTCTATGTTGATTTCAATGGCATGTGGAAAATATTCAGACTGGGAGCAGTAACTCATTTAATTTGTCCTTTACTCTAAGCAAGTAGGATTTCAGCAAGTCTGACTGGCAATGTGCTGCCTGAATCCAATGCAAAAGATTACTATGCCTAATTTCAAAAGGTTTTTAAAACAGCTGTCAAGGCAATTTGAAAAGACTTTTGGCTTTTAAAGACTCCTGTGGAGGGGGCACGTACTAACAGCTGCAAATTCCCACAGGCAAGCGATCCAATCCCACATTTGGGATTCGGTCCAATCTTGGACCATCAATAAATGATTCTTGGGTGGATAAAGGGCTCAGTAGAGCTCACCTGGCATGAAGCAAATAGAAGTGGTAGAAGCAGATTTGACACAAGCCCTTCCATTCCTACATTACCCCCCACTTGCGCTCAGGGTTAATGGTTTGTACTGTCCTGGATCAGGCTGGATGACGCCCCTTGTGTCACTGAGGAAAGGCCTTTGTGACTTTTTTTTTTGTGACTGTTCACACTATGAGATCGACACCATAGAATCAGTTGCAGAAGCTGGTTTTCTGAAATCCTCTTTGGTTCTGTATTTTTTCACCATAGGTAATATTGAAAAAAATGGAAGATTTACACTGGAGCAGGTCATCAAAATTCCTCCCTGCCTTTTATCTTAACCTTCTTCCTTTCGGCCTGAATTCTTTCTGAGTGATGTGTCACAGGTTTCTGGCAACATTATAACTGCCATTGTGTTACAACCAAAATACATCAAGCCCTTCAGGCAGTAATCAATTGTTTTCAGTTTGTGAAAGCAATTGGAAAACCTGGACTCACAACATTAAAATAATGGGAACACTTAAGCAATGCAAGTAATTTTAACATGACCCAGCTTCCACTTTAGTATCAGGAATCGTGAATGGAAAGGGGGAAAAAATCTAAACTGATTAAAATATGTGCTCTTGTAGGAGGAAGACCAACTGAAATAGACACCTTGGTTGAAGGCGCAATATCTATTTAATTCTGTACTGTTGCATAGGAGGAAGTCATACTCCTGTCAACATATTTTTTTATATTCTTACATCTCACAGTTTTTGACCAAAGTTGCTGCCAGTCAAGGTCTGTTTTTAGAAAAATGTTTCTGTGTCAGAGCATGGTGGGGGAGATGCTTTTAAACTCTCTTTTTGTGTGTGTGTGTCTATTTGAAAGGCTGTTATCAGCATGTCAGAGTGTGTGGCTGTGGCGTCGTCTGGCTGTGAAGCTACACAATGCATCCTATGTAAGATTTGCAAGGTGATCTCGGTTTAAACCAAGCCCCTCATACCTACTATCAAGGGTGACAAGGAGAGGGAATTTTCAACTAATTCGTTATTTTTTGCCTGCAATTCAAACTCAGCATAGTATCAATGCACCAACTCAAGTTACTCCACTTCCCTTATATCAAATATTTTAAAATTGAAAGGCACTGAAGAATATTTCAAAATTATTTCCTTTGCCCAGAAGCATGAAAGCAACCAAAATAATGGATACCTCAGTGTTAATAAACATTTGGTATGCATTTAAGCTAAACACTTGCTTAAGTATAAGCAAATGCTATTTTCTTCTTTCCTGAACCAAAATAAGAACTGGGTAATCTCTTTAAAGAAGATGGTTAGATGTTTAATACTCTCATAGTTATATTTATTTGTATACTTTGAGATATATTTTGTGGAAGAAAAGTTGAAGATGCAGTTCTGGCTGTCTCTCTCCTTGTGTGGCCTTGTAAATTCTTTTGTCTTGTGATCAGATGTATGCAAACTAGTTACATTTTGTAAACTGGCCAGACTTCATGCTCCCCCTAAAGAGAAGTTGAGGATGTGTGTATCTTTACTTTGGTAAGAGAGTATGGATCCCCTCCCTCTACTGTTTCTCCCAGATGAAATATTTTGGGGAAAATATATTGTATCTATGTATAAATACACTATATATAGCTATATACACACATGAAATATATTTAATATAGCTGTATCTTAATCTCTGATTAAGGCAAGGTCTGACCTAAGTGAAACCCACGGGAAAACTCCAGGATCTTTTGATAAGACATTGTTTTCTTACTTATTTTGTCAGATGAATGCTTTCAGTTTTAACTCTGGTATATTGACATCTCATGAGGCTATTGCAGCTATATCTACACCAGTGAGTTGAAATAATTAATAGTGTAACATCCATGCCATTTATAATGCCAACATGATTCCTCACAGAATTTTAGACGACAACACAATAATACTCTTCGAAAATATTCAGTCATGACTCTGGGTCATGACTTTCTGAAGCCATTTTGACCATATGAATTCAGATTATGTCATGCCATTTACCTTCTGGGATAGGTAAAACATGGTCATAATCTATTTTATTATCCTCTGTATACCTCATATATTTTCCATAGGGGACCATTTCTTTAAATGCAAGCTATGATGTATGATTTTTATGATTTGTGAAGAATTTAGTTTCTTAAAAGTATAGCTCCCCCAGAAAGAGTTTAAGAATAAATTTTAATTTCAATAAAGAGAAGTCTCTCAGGAATTTTATTAGAGATCTGCTAAGCTTTATAATTGTAAAATCTTAAAATATTGCATTTGCTTTTGGAAATTTTTTGGAAAATACCACCTTAGATAACGCAGTCTTCAGATTTGTCACTCTGACTTAGTATCCAGGACAAATACTTAATCACATAACTGGCTAAAACTGTGTGGAGTATCTCTGAATTTTAAAGGTATGTTGATGTAGTCACATATACAGATAGAAGGCATCCTGTCTTTGCCTACTGCTTTGATTTTAAAATGTTAATGCAATATTTTATTGACCTGAAACACCAATAAAAGGCTGTGCATGCCTCATATCCTGTTCTCATGTATTGCTTTCTACAGTTCACACTCATTTAGAATTTAGTCTGTTATAAATTATACTGAGAAAATAAACAGAACTGGTCACTATCAAACGTATGATACATGTGCTGTATCTGTGCACAAAGTGCTAAATCAAAGCTCTGACAGAGATCATTTCAAGGCATCTGTGAACACTATTGCGGGTATCAGACACATCAAATTACGTTTTTTTCCTAAAAGCTCCTACTCTGACTTACAGGCCCTGTTTTTGATAAAAAACAATAAATTTCATTATATACCAATATGAATAAAATGTTAGAATTTGAATAAATTATTCAAACCAAAGAAAATCCTACCTGTTTGTCAGCCTGACATTTTTCCTATGCATCTTACTCTTGCTTATAGATAACTTTATCCTCAGAAATTAATATAAACTCAACTGCAGACTATGCAAATATAACCACAATTCATTTATTTATTTATGCCATGTATGTATATATATATGCATACATAAAGGTATGCACACAAATACATACATATTTTTCATTTTAAAATTCTAATACAGTGTTTTACACTTGCATTAATAAGCATTTAATACATCCCGCAGCCTCTCTGCCTTTAAGATTTAGCTCAGTGTGAAGATTATTTTTGGTAACCATGGAGGAAAAAGGATAGAAATACATATAATATTACAGTTTATTATCCAAACAAACCCCCATACTCTTATTTAAGACACATAAATAATTTTAAAAAATCAATTAAAAAGTTATTAAAAGTTAACAGAAGACGTTTACCAAATGGATTGAGCCAAAAAAGAGATATGACCCTCGTTGATCCTGCATAAATTTAAGAATCAGGACATTCATTCCTCATTTCAGTCTGGAGAAAATGTAGGAAGGAAAGGAAATCCTAAATTTAAGATTTGTAATCAGAACTAAATCAGAAAAAATTCTTGGGGATCTCTAAATTACTTAGAAATGCTCAGGAAAAAAGATACCAGAGCCATTGTGAAGTCTCTAAATATGCCAACTCAATGCTTGTAACAAATAAAAGGAGAAAGAGATTATATAGATGGTTTGGGGGAGAAACCTGGTAACAAAAAAAAGCAAACTGCTGTTATCTGTGTCAGTTTGCCTCCGTCTTGAATACCAGTTGTAGTTCTGATCACCTCCTCTCTAACCACACATCTTAGAAAAAAGGTAGAGAGAATTGTGATGAGAATGATCAAAGATGGTACATAAAAGATGAACATAAAGTCATTAAATATTCAAAAGGTTGAATATTTGCTCACAACTTCTGACAACAAAGGACCAAAAAGGAAACCAAATGAAATATTCAAACACTGTTTACTACATGCATAATAATATCCTTTTTCATGAGGAACTCACAGACTCTGGATGACAACAGAGAAGTGTAAATGGATAAGTGGTTCATTGTGAATGCAACACTTGCTCTCGGGAAACCTTTATTGTACATTTCTGGAAGTGGCAAAAGTCTGCTTAGGAATTTTCCATGTCTACTTGCCCTCTGCTGAAGTTCTTTAAATGTTTCCAGTGGACATAACAAACACAGCCACTAAAGCAAATTAATCCCCTGCATAAGTCTTAATAGGTGGGGACTTTTTTCATATGATCTTTAATAACCCAAAAATACACATCAATGTTCTAAGAAATAACCTTTTGAGAAAGCACTACTGTCTTTCTGGTACATTTCATGCAGATGATTTCCTGTAAACTTTGTCTTTTGAATTAATTTCCCTTTGAATTGAAATTTTAAAAAAAAATTACTTTTGAATTCAAGTAAGATAGCCACCTAACATTTTGGAAGACCAGCACATTGCATGTCTAAAGAAGTCAATTAAATCTCATGTTCTATAAGTCCAAGAAATTATGTTTGCATTTTAAAATCAGAAATTTAGATGCAGATAAACTGTATGTAAAAAAAGACACAAGAAGGCAGTGTTTCAGTGAGAAGTTATTTGAAGAAGTTTTGATAAGTATTTTATTTGATTTTCTTTTGGTTGGTTCTTTAATAAATATAATTAAATGTAAAATTGCTTAAATAAATTTGCATGAAGATTTCATCTCGGAGTTTAATACTGGCTCTTTTTTAATTTCTCTTGGAAGACTTCTAAAAGAAAAAAGTCCTCATCAATTAAATAGTTCATGGAATCTGAAGCTAAAGGAGAGATGAACACTAATACCATGCATGCGGAATTAATTAAAAAAATTCTCGGGAAAAACAGGAGCAGAAAAACAAGAAAAGCCCTATTATTTCATGCAACCTAACGTTGGTCCATTATTACTGGAAGATGGTGAGGGGCAATGAATATGAAGCCTTTAGAAAAGTGATATTTTAATTATGTCTGGAAAGGAGTTCTATGTAAAAGACTGCATGAATGGAAAAAGAATTTGTATGATTTGTTATGTTTATTGGTAGCAAAGTGACAATATTTTCACGAATGTAGAGAAATATCTCAAGAATTCCAGTGGAAACACACGCTAATGAAATAATAGAATTACTTCCACTAACTCACCATGAGGTATGGTCAGGGACTGTGAAAATGATATCCTTTTGGCCTCCACTGTGAAATCACGGACCTCAGGTTATATGAATGATATCTTTTATTAAGAATGGATCTAATAATATGAAGTAACTAAGGAGAAGCCTAAAGTCCTGTCAGCATTTGTCTGTGCTTTGAGAAGTTTCTGCTGCCTCTCACCTTAAATAATCCATTATTTTAACATCACCTGCACTTCATTACATATAACCATGTCTGGCATTTCCAAAAAACAGTGAATTTCTGTATGGGTCCATTATGAAACTAATTTTCTGCACCATATATGGCTTAACAGCCATTTTAAATCACATTGGCCAGAAACTTTGCAAGTATATTTTAGAGATCAACATTCTGACCATGACATGGAATCCTAGACTATTTCACAGTGAGGACAATAAATAAGACACATCTGGAAATTCAGACAAGTGTCTTCAGTGTTCATTGGGATCAAGTCTTCTGTATCCTTTTTCACACAGAGATCCTTATGTGTGCACCTACTCACACACATCTGCTATGGCTATTAATCACTTTACTACACCAGCTTTTGAATATCACGAAGAAAAGATCCATGTCATGACATTATTACCACATTCTTCAGGAGGTGCAACCTCAGGTGGTGCTGCTCAGCTTAGACTTCCAAATTTTCTACCTATCTTACTGTATAAACAACCTGTTACTTTTGAGTGCAGATAATCCTCTGTTTATTTAAACAAGTAAATGCTACTGGAACAGCATTTTCATTTAGGGTGCAAACTTCTGACCCGGAAAGATGTTCATAAGCCATAACACTTGTCTTCGTCTTATTTCTACATCAATATAGGTTTAAAGAGACTCAACATTATTAATTACTTCACTGGAAGAAAGTAACCTGCATAACTAGAATAGTGACAAAATAGTGATAGAATGTAGAGAGGTGCTTCTTGTATCTGAAGTAGATGAGTAGCAATGGAAGAACTAAACCAGTAAAAAACCCATGAAAACTAAACAAAAAAAAAATTAATGACATGAGTAGGCTTTATACATTTAGAGAGTAAAGTTACTTGAAAACTCATTCATTTGTATTCCAGCTATGTAAAAATCATCCTGGGATTTCCTTTCCATAGAAAATTCTAATATCTCTGAAATATCCTTTCACCCTGTATTGGAAAAATAGTCTTTGTAATTACTTCTATCTTTGACATCTCAAATTTACCTTCCTATGACCTGATTGTGCTAAATGACAGACTATTTCAGGAGGATTCATATTAGTAAGGAAAGAGAGAGTTGTAAAAAAACCCACGAAAAACTTACAGGTATCTTTCTTAATTTTTATCTTTTGTGACACAATAAGAGAAAATTAAATGGAAATATGCTAATACCACTAGACAATACATGTAGTAGCTAAGGTTATCTGCTTTTAGGTTATTTGTTTTATCCAGTCAGTTAAGACAGAAGAATTAACCCAGACTAGAACTTTCAGTGCAGTCTATGAAAATACTCTGATGCTGATTCTAACATGAATTACGATTATATGCCAGGTGCAAGAGAGTTGAGACAAGTTTACAACTATATTGTGGCAATCTTAGATTTATTTTTTTTACATAGCTGTCTTTTGTTAAATCCCAATCTGTAGATGCTCCAGCACCTCACTTAAGAAAAGAGTAACATTTAAGTATAATTTTAATTTATATTCAAATGTAATACAGTAAAAAATGGTGTAACTTTAAAAACATTATCACCAGAAAAAGTGTAACCCCTTGTTTTATATATATATATTTATATATCTATCTATATCTATATTATGCACGCACATTTCTCAAAGTGCCAGTGGTTGTATAATCACCCACAAAATCAGACATCCAGTCTAGAAATCAATACCTTTCTTTTGCAAGTTCTGTCAATATTCTGATATTTTGTGTACATACATGCTACTATGGATGAGCTGAGAAAGCTTAATCTTAATATGTACCGAGTCTCTATAGAGTCATTGGCACAAATATTTCTTCCCTGCTTTTAACAACAATACACCCTGCTCTGTTTTGGTTATAAGCACATAACACCTCCATAACAGCCAGAGCAACTGCCTTCAAGGAAGACAGGTGTTTGGCAATTCCTTAATTGATCCACTGGTTGTGCTGATATGATTTAGTGATGTGGTACAGAAGCTGTCCAAGACAACGGGACTGCAGCCAGCCCTCCTCGGGATGGCACTGAGGGTTCTGCAGACAGCAGGTGGTGTCACTTCCTAACTGGACAGTTAATATTAATGTGAGTTTGCTTGTGCTTAATTGTAATTACTGAGAAGTCATGCATTGCTTTTTAAAGGTCAGGCCTGTTTTTCTCTCCAGTCATCATGCTACTGCTGAATGTCTTTCACCTTTACCGACAAGAAATGGAAATGAAACAAATCTATGTATGTAACTGTAAAAGAAAACAGTGTCTTTAAGGTTTTCCAGTTTTCTTCCTTGAAGGACTTGTGCACCAATATAATAAGCTAAATATAAAACATTCTAAATGAAGGAAAACACCTACCTAATCTCTCAGATTTAATTCAAACACTCACAGGAACCCAATGAAAATTAACTGAGTAAAGAAAACTTCAGATATTCAGGTCTCCTCCATTTTTTTCTGCCACATTCTCTTTCAGGAATATTTATCTTTATTTTGCATTGGACAGGCAGGTAGGAAATAAGAAATTAAATTAATTTGATGTGCTAAACTAAAACTCTGGAAGTATTTGATGATAGAAGCCCCTCTCAGATTGCTGGAAACAAGTTACCTAGGGTGTTATGTTTAGTATTTAATAAAAGTAGAAAAAGATACTCCTCGCATTTTAAGGTTGACTTTGATATTTTACTTTTAAGTTTTATGTTCTGTATTGCTGGTCTTGAACACACGTGTATGAGAGACGTTTTATTTTTAGATTTAAAAATTAAATGGCAATTCTTTAAGAAAGAAGTTCAATATGCAAGGGTTTACACTTGCTCATTTGCTTTAAATATTACTGGTTCTTGTTTAGGGTTAGATGGCCCTTTTTAATTCTATTAATCTAGACTTGGAATTTCAGTTAAATACCATAAAAAAATTTTTGTATATATATATATNTTTTTTCTTTTTTTTTTTTTTAATTTCCAAGGAGGAGTGAATGGGTCTTCCATTTCTCTCCGTCAAGATAGGCTAGGTAACTGTGTAACTCATTTCTCAGATCCAGGATCTTAATAGTTTATAGTCTACTATGTATCCACTGATGGAGTCCACTTGCTCCCACCAACCTGCCTGTAATTCCCTTTAGATTCTTTTATGTCCATTAATTTCTTCATCAACTTTGCAGTGCCATTGTGTTCCTGGATTTGCCTGTTCTTCACATATGCATTTGATATTTCAGATGTCTCTTAAATTTTACTGTACATGCAGTCTTATCCCCCATTCATCACATTTTTCTCTCTGCGGTCATGTGGCCTTGGCAGCAGAGGTTACATCTGTACCAAAAAAAATCAGCAGGGGTGAGCCTCTAGCAGTGGTCTGGGCATGCAACCGTCCATATTGCTTGTACAAGGTTAAGAAAGATTTTAGCCATTGGAAATTAATTGTCTTCCACATAAAACTCGGGCACAGTATGGGCTATAGTAAGAATCAGAGACCTGTTATGCTGTATACATCAGACATATTTTAAGGAAGACAGGAGGGAGTGAAACCACATGCACTCTTCAACTAGCCTTCAGGTCAAGGAGCAGGAGAGTGCATTGCAGATTCAGCATTACTTAGGTTACAAAGGATCAAAGGCATGGACCAAAGTCTTGGTGGTTACCAGCTCCAAGCCTTCAGTCAGTCTTTATTAACAACCAAACTGTTAGTCATGAATAGAAATGCATTACTCTTAGACGCATCCTACCATATAGCTACAGATGAGTTAAATGCACAAATAATATAGACTTTAAAATTAGAATAAGAGTTTTTTAACATCAACAAGATTACATGGTTAGTTTTACCTTGTTTCTTGGTGGAATGTATTAAAAATTAGGAGCAGCTCACCATTGTACAAATCATCATGAAAAAGCACTTTTGCACTTACAATGGAAATTCCCAGAATGGATAAAAAATGAAAACAATTTTTTCCTAGCTAGAGACAGCAAAAGGAACAGTAAAAAGACAAAAACAAAACCACAAAACAAATAAAACAAAAGCAATCCAAAAATGTCTTAAATTAATAATAATAAAAATAAAGTTGCAACCATGTTTTAGAGTTAAAAAAAAAATTTGCAAAGTGCTACAAACCACTCTATTTTAAAAGATGGAGTCTACTTCTATATTTTAGCTTGCAAGCTTTCCAACAAAAATAAACCTTCCCTGTTATTTCTAAAATATTTTTCTAAATAAATTTATTTCAAAATTATTAAAATTTATTAAATTTATAGTCAGTGTGTCAACATGCTGACATTTGTCTTCTTAGATTATTTTATCACAACAGTTCACTTATTGAAATGATGGAAGACAATATATGCTATATGGAACATAAATAATCAAAGTTTCCTAATTTACCTTAGCTTATCTTTTACATCCGCATTTCCATATTAAAATACTCTAAAAGGCAAATGGTTAAATAACTCTAAAATTAACAATAAAAGCTTGAAAATCATGAAGGACTAAGCAGCTGTGAGTATTCTGTCTACAGGAAAAGAAAAATCCATGTATTATGTTTGAGTATATAGCACCTTTCCAGCTTCTGACCACACTGTCATAAACACATTTAATGTAAAAAAAACCAAAACAGACAAGCAAACAAACAAAACAAAACCAAAAAAAAGGACGTTATTTGCTTCTCAAAGACTGATTTGGCAAAGGATTTTTGCTTTCAAGCATCTTTACACATGGAGGTAGCCCCAATGAGAACTGTGAGAATGTTTTGTGTAAACATACTTGCATTCAGAAGCACCGGGAGGACTGAATTGTAACAGTAACATAAACTATTAAGAAAAGTTCTGAAGGGAGAGAATTTACCTTGGTGTGAAATTTGGTTGCAAGTGACAGGAGAGCCAGATCCTTAGTGTATATCTGTTACGGTAAGTAGCACTTCATTGCTTTAAGTGAAAACTGTAGCTACATAACAGAGAGTGCATAACTTCATCATTTCTCATTTTGTGAAAATGCTAACAGTGCACAGACATCAAAAACTAATCTAAACTATTAACACAATACTCAAACAAACTGAAGTGATAAGTACAAATAAAAGTATCTGTGTTGGCTGAGTCTTGGAGTGATGGCTGATTTATCTCACAGAGCACTTAGAAATCAGTGTTTAATTCTTTTTTTCTCAGCTCTAGATCACAGGTCATGTACTTAACTACACAAATCTATTTAAATAAACAATGTGCTTATGCGTCATTATTCACTCTGCATGGCTGCAGTCCAACTCAAAGGAGACGGGGGCAGGAAGAGCAACACTGTTATCTTTGTCAGAAGAAATGAAGGGGGCAGATTTTCAGCTGATATATCTTAATATATTCTCTTGCTCAAATACTTATTCACATTGCTGAGGGCTTTTGAACAAAGTAGTTTGATAAAATTTACAAGGTATCACTTCACTTTCAGGGAGAAAATTGTGTCTTGTACTATATACATTTCCATAAACATTGAGTCAAGTACTCAGATGTCCAAACTGGTGCATTTCCAAAATGTGAAGTAAACCAGGAAAGGATGTGTCACACCAACCAAGACTTTTTCACACAAAGAAATTAATATTATTTCTCATAAATATGTGACCTATGTAAGAACTGAAAAAGAATGCATTTGCCTCTTCGTTGCAATTAATGCCTAACAAAAAAGGTGACATAGTAATTTAGATGTGCTTATTTTATCTTCTTCATATATTTTCCATTTAATTTAAGCTAGCATAAAAACCATACTTTAGCTCTCTAGGATTGTTCTAAGGTGTAATGGCTACTAGATCAGGGTCAGCCTTCAGTTTAGAGTAGGTGTGTGCTCAGATGCTTCCACTAGCTCTAGCTCCTCTCCATTGCCCTCTGATGCCTGACAGTTTAGAGCACCTCTGTAGATTTTTATAAGCTGTGTGTATTTTTCCAGTTATAGTTTCTGGTAGCTTGAAAAATTGCGACAGAAAGTATTTTTTTCTTATCAGCCAGATTACAAAAGTAGAGTAGATTGACACTCTTCCCATCAGTTCTATCTTTTTCTATCAGTTCTAAGGTTCAGGTATGCAGGTGAAGATGTTTGCTTCTTGTTTGTTGGTTACCTTCTGCACAGAAGATATTGCTGTCCGGTGTTAATTGATCAGGTTAATGCATTAAGTTAAAAAACTGTTTAAAAGGATCTGCTTCTCTGAAAATAATAAAAAAAAAATAATAATTTTTTTTTCTTGTGTGATTAGATATTTGGGAAACTTATTGTTTTTCCTAATAAGAAATAGGTAGTTTATGAATCATATAAATATAGGTATAGAAAACATATTAATTCTTATTAGGTATTAATTACATTGATATAGTTGTGCTTTCTAATTTCTTTTTTGGCTTGAACACTAAGGGTAAATTTCACTACTGGTCTTTTTCATCATGCTCTTCTGGCTTGCAGTTAATGTGTAAGAACAAATACCTGAATGTTGAGAAATTTTCCTCCCAGACATATGCAATAAAGTTGCAGAATATGATTTTTTAATATTGGATTATTATTAGCTGGCTGAAAATATACAACTAGCCTTAGTCAGGTCTGGAATTCACTATGCCTTCAACTCAGCTGCATGTACTTTATTACCACGCAGCCAGTGCTGACACAGACACATGCATTTATAAAGTCCTCAAAACTGCCTGTCTCACATATGCAAGATTATCAGCCCATGCTGATGATCCCTGACATTCCAGAATACTGACCAGATTGATGGGTATCACTTTAGATAGTGCATAATAACTTCATAGCTCCATAAAGACCCCAGCTCTGAAAGCACCCCAGTAGCCTGGAGTGTGCTTGGAGAGAGGGTGTTCTGCCAGTCTCTGATATTGGGCCGAGCGTATACAGAGTGGGAAGATGTGAGTAGGCACTTATTTCCTTCGAGTTCTAGGCTATCAGGTTTTTTTCATTGCATCAGTTATGCTTTTCTTTTACACCATGCAAAGTAGTGAAAAGGAAACAGCACTGAACTTGTATAGCTTTCTCTGTGACTGAGGCTGAAACACAACAAGTTCTGGGCAATCTGACACTTCCACTTGAATAATAAATATGCTTTTCAACAATTGCTGAGTATCAGATGGAAGAATGAAAAATTAATTACCATTTAATTATTTATCAAGGACATGAATACAGCTTCTTTTCTAGTGAAGGAACTCAATGATTTTTACAAAACATTGCCTTTCTGTCTCGTGATGAGACAACTGTCTGTCTCCATGAGGTATCTGATAACTAAATAATGAGGCAATTGAAAACTTACAAAAAGGAAAAAAAAATTGTTAAAATTAATGAAATGACGCATATTTATAAAAATTCTTTCATCTGGAGTGTGTAGTGAACTACATCAGTAAACTGATACAGAAGTGGTAAAAAAAAAAAATTGCCACTGAAGAAACTAAATGTATTCTCTGGTCACCAAAGTAAATCTCTGGTTGTGTCAAAAGTAGTTGATAAAATTTAAAAACCATTTAAAATTGGTATTACTGTAGAATCTTATTCAAGTGACACCAAGGTAATAACAATATAGAACTTCATTAACAGTGGAAAAAAGTGCACTACTTTTAACAGAACATCTGTGGGGTTTAACAAGAGTACGTTCATTATGCTTTCAGGAAAGTCTGTCTTAACTGTTAATAAGATAACAAGTTTAATTGATAAAATCATCCTGGAGGGGAGAACTTAAAAAAAAGGAGTGACATAAAAACCAGCTTGCATTTATCCTTAACACTTATAATGAGGATTGTACATTTTTTCATTTTTAAGTGAAACTTTTTGAGGAAAGCCTCATTGAAGTTTACTTTTCAGTTAATTAAAAAGATCAATGAAACCAGTCCTGTGATTATCTGAACTAAAACATTGTCTGAAATTGTAACTGGCAAATGCAATTTAAGGAGTCAAAGATAACCTCTCTATTTTTCCCACTCCTGATATATTCTGATCTGCAACTGAAGACTAAACTACATCAAAACAATGTATAGTTTTGTTTCTTTGAAATGCATATTCCAGTTTGAGACTCCAAAGTTCACACTAAGTAAAAATACAGAGACGAGATGAAAAGGACCCTAAGTCATGTGACTTTCATGACACTGAGTGAATTTTAGAAGAAAATTTTGTGGACCAGTCCTTTTATTAATTCTAAAATCCAGAAAGTCCTGCTGCTGCATTGCATTGAACTTTGTAGGAAAAAAAAATGCTGGCTTCAGTTTAAGGTTACACTGCACTGCTTTGGAGAAGGTGTAAATCTCTGCTTCACAGACAATCTCATAACCAAAACCTAATTATAAAATAAACCTAAAGCAGCTATGGGAATCTATGTCTGAGATACTGCACCTCTAAACATTTCTAGATTCACAAGGTTATGTGTTCTTGGTTGCACTCTCATTTAGGATGAGCTCCAAGGTCATACAAGTCCTTCCTTGCTGTTTCTCACCCATGGTGTGCTCCCCCAGGATACCAGCGCTGCAATAGAGATGCTGAGGCTTTGGAACGTGCCACAACACTTCCCAGTGAGGCCTCCACTTACTTGAGTAAAGGCAAGAAAATTAACTTGAATTTCAGAAAATTTAGGTGAGTTGAATCCCCCAGCTTTTACAAGGTACACCGTCTTTTTAGGGTTTCCTTTAGCAAGGATGCCGAGGAGGAGACAGGATGCCATTTAATGCTCTCCTACCCCCACAATGTTTCATGTAATGACCTGAAAGTATCTGTTGGTAACATAAACATGCCTTTGGGAAATAGTGCTGTTGGTTCCTAAACTGGACAAATCTGTCTTCCTAGCACTGAGGAGATGTTACTCCTAGCCCTTTTATGTATTATTCTACCTCTTTTGACCCAGAGCTAGGCCACGCCACAGATTCTCATGCTATCATACAAAGTAGTTATTGATATTAAAGAAATATAAAATTTTTTTTCTTCCTTTCATACCATGTTTGTTTATCTCAATTGTTCAGAATAAGCTCAGTAATGCTGTTTTTAGAAAGTTGTAAAATTCAACAAGTGTTAATATAGCCAGAAAAATTTGTTAACATTATGTTTGTGAATATCAGTACGTATATTTCATGCAATTTATTTAAGGAAGCATACTCCTAGCATTAAATTTATTTCCAACCACAAGAAAATAACAAATAAAATGTGAAATGTGTCTCAGAAGAATGTTGAACAGTTGCAGACCTTTGCTTAATCTCTACAGCACTTTTTACTTTCAGTGTCTCACAGCAAAAACACTTGAAATGTTTTTGTTATTCTTATATAGCCAGATAGCATTTTAAAGGTTGTTGGAAGTAGTTTATAATACACATATTTATTTATTTTCTGTACTGTCCATACATTTCAAGTCAACAGGTACACATAAAGAAGAAAAAAGTATGAGTTTAAGAGAAACTTTAAGTAACATAGCAATTACTCTATTTTTTTCCTGTTAAAATTATGACCCACGTTTCATTGTCTATAAGGCAAGCAAAATGTAACATATGACAGTCAAAAACCATTGAAATAAAATATATTCAAACAGGAAAGTAGTTCTGTAGTGAAATAGAGGTTTACCTGCAGCAAAACATAATCTGACTTGGAAATGAGAAATTTCAGAAAGAATTAGATCTAAAATACAGAGAGCTAATATAGTTTCAGCAGCTGTTTTAAATATACATAAATGAATAAAAGAGTGTTTTTTTCCCTAGATAAGAAGAGGGAAAAGGAGAATTTTCATAAGAAATTTTCACTGGATTAATTTCCTATTAATTTGTCTGTGCTTGCATTCTTAGCATAAGTTAAACACTGTATCTTACTGCTCTGAGATAGTTCAAAATGAGTGCTTCCAAAACAGAGGTGGAATAACTGTAAAAAATCCTCATTGTCATCGGTAATTAAAACTTAAAAAGTGGAAAAAATATTAAAAATATCTATGGATGCTGAATTAGAATGAGTTGTTGACAGTTACGGAGTCACAAATACCTGTCAGATACAGCTATAGCTGTTAATTTAAATCCAATTGCTCTTAATTTAAACCCAGTTCATATGACAACCTGGCAGGGTAAGCAGCAATATGATAAAATTACTTGAAGTCATATGGCTTAGTCAGCTCTTTAAGCCAGCTCTTCTTCTTATATGCATATATGTGCTCTGAGCTTAGCACTGGACCTAGTTAATTTATGCATTAGTCAATTCAGAGGAAATAATGGTACTCAGAGCCTGGCAGAATAATTACATTTTCTTCCAACTACAGTGTAAAAAAAACCAAATTATTCTTCACTAAAATTAAATGAAAATTACTTTAATACAATCTTTATAGATACATAAGTTATTACAACAGGAACAGAAGTTGTTTTGATTGACTGTATAAATGAAATATGACAAATATCTTGGGAAGCATTTCTTTGATTTCCTAATTTTTTCCAGCACAGAGTAGTTCAATATATAAGGTTGTCATGCAGTTATGGAACATGCAGGGTCATTGATAATGGCTTTGATATAAAGCTACAGAAAAGAATATAATTCTATTTGAATATCCTGTGTGAGAACATATCTAAAATTTTACTGAATCTATGATGATTATTTGGTACTTATTTCCAAGTAGGCATAGTAGATCCACATTTGCTGTAAAACTTCACACAATAGGAGACTAGTAACATTAAAAACAGACAAAAGAAGGGAAAATCAATCACAAAACTCAATAAGATAAAAAGAATGACATGTATATAATCAGGAACAGAATGACAAATCAAGCAAATACTAAAGCTTTTAGGACCTTGACATTTTTCTTTGGATAGTTTCACAAAGAGATATTTACTGTAAAAAGTAAATTACTCTAAGAAGGTGCAGAGTAAGCACTTCTTACAAATGTGTACCTAAATCATTTCTAGTAGCTGCTGGTGAGCAGAAGTAAGATCTCACATTTTCACATTTAATAAAGAATAAAGATCATTAATTATTTCATACTGTACAGTGTTATATTTTGAATGCACTGTAGTCTGATAAGTCAGAGACCAAACACAGCTAAAACAATTTTTTCATTTTGTGAATCAATTGAATTACTGTATTATACAATATTTGGCACAGACACTTATCTGCATTCATATGCACAAATACCAAACAAAAAGATCAATGTCAACATATCTTACAGACAACTAATTAATTAGAGTTCAACCTTCCTAATTTTAGATGGTTTTACTGAAATCCTGAAGTACAGTTATTTCCTTTCATTTCTTTCATGTTCAGAGATTAATTTCTTTTCCAAGCACTAGCATGCAATGCTCTACACTTTTAAACAGCTGGCATGGTTCCTGACCTAGCCTGACTTAGCCAAGCAGAATGCTTAGAAACCATATGCAGTCATGGCTCAGGACTGAACAATTCCAATTGGGTAGTTCTAATACCACTACATGTGTCTGGGGGTAGGAGAATTTACCTGCTTAGGCACAATTTCTACTATCTTAATTGGCCTTTAGGGTCAAACAGTAGTCATTGTCCTTTTTTTATTTATTGGAAAGACTTAGACACAGTGAAAAATATTGACTAAATTTTATGGCTTTCAATATCACACATAGATGCTGCATGTTAATGCATTTCGTTTTAAACATTATCAAATTAATACATGCATAATTGTAATACAAATCCTATAAAACACTCACTGATCAACCTTATTGTGTTTTCAAGCAAAAAAAGAACTTTGTAGTTTGATTTGCTGAGTCTATAAAAGTGTTAAGAGTTTAATAATATTCCGCTATCTTGTCTTGCTTATTTTACTTTTGATCCCTTTGGAATGAGATCACATATGGACATACTATCCAGTATTCCCTGTTTCTGTTGTGGCTTGCAGTTACTGCTATTATAAAATGGGATATATATTATTTGAGAGATATACTGTCTAAAGTATTTATCCTACTGTATTCTTATTGAATTCTAATTTATGTGGGCGTATGACATATCTATAGTGTTTTGTTCTCAAAATCAGAACTTAAGAGATTTGATGGTGTGGTACATTAAGAACGCAGGTGAAAGGAATGACCCAGTATTACTTCCAAGGTTTGATAACTAAAGCACAAAAAGGACAATGAAAATAGGCAGGTAACATGAAAATTCTGAGGACCTTCAAGGGAAATATATATAGTCTAGAAGTCTATTTGTCTTTTCTGAATGATATTGACAGTGGGTCAACTTGGGTGAACCCATACATTTTTACAAGGTTGACATTCAATTGAGTTTAGCTTATGCAAAAAGTATTTTGGAGTTATATTTGCTGATGCTATCATATTCCTTTCCTTCTTTCACTATTGTTTAGTTTTAAGGAAGGCTAGGAGTTTGTCCAAGGGCATATTTTTATTCATAGTCATTGTCAGATAATCCATGAAGCACAAAGATGCTTGAAAACTTCTCAGAACTGATGAAGTAAAGAAGTGATTTAAAAGCTGATAAAAGCAGAGAACCAATGCATATCAGATATATAAATCAACAATTTGTAACCATAAAGGGCTTCATGCCTTGGTCTAATAAGAAAAAGTGTTAGTTTTGTGGAAGTAACAAAATGGGTTACATAAAATGTTTTTGGGAGAAAGATGAAGCCCTGTGGGTTTTACTGCAGGAAGAATCCACAATATGTCCCAGTCTGCAGCTACAGGAGCCTGTAAAACAGGACATAATATACATAACATATTTTTCTTTACAGAGGACAGCAAACATGGAAAAACACAGCAAACGTTGCAGCCTACAGTGAATACGTGCTGGCTGACAGCGGTGATCTGAAGACAATTGCACAAAATTTGCCAGAATTACCTTTTTAACTCTTTGATGCTGTGTCCAGTATTTCCACTGTAGCCTGTTTCCATTTCTTCTTCATGTTCAGCACCATGAAATTTAAATATATTTTCTGCCTTAATCTACTGTATAGTTTGAATGTGGCTGAACTTCAGAAACAGATTATTTAAAATATGTTCAGGGAGAGATGATCAGTTGTAGTAGTCCATTCTACATCTTCCCTTTCAGATACTTAAGAAAAAGGCTGAAGCAGAAACATGCAATTAATACCATGAATTAGGGGCATTTTGCAATTAAATAAGTAGTTTGTGCTTCATTTATTCAAGCAGTCAGTTTACATAGCCTGAAAATTTGTTATTGAAAATTATATGCAAAGTTAGAGTCTATATACATTCCTTCATTAATTCAAAAAAACTCACATTACTTCTATAAGCATGCCATTTTGAATTTCCATTTTACTTGATAGATTCAAAGACTCCCAATGAACACAAAACATTATTTCATTTTTGTCAATGCAATATCCAAACCACAGAAAGATAACAATGATGATAAAAGTGAATTTTTCATGAAATTTCATCTACAGGATCTTTTTCATCTGTTAAAATGCTACTTATTTTGTTTTTCAGCCCAGTCATTTTTTTCTAATTCACCTGGGCAGCTTTTAACTTGTTATTAACCAGGAAGCTAATTTGAAGGCATGAAACATCCCCACCCTACCTTGACTATTAATAAAAATTGGGAGACTTTAACTGCCTTAAACAGACAGGAAGCTTTTTCTTGTGTTTGAAAACAGAAAGCATTTGTTCAGCATTTGTTCTAGTACTTTTTAATCTGTGGCCAGAGTGAAAGGCCAGGAAGCTTTCAAGTTCATTTTTTATGGAGAAAAAAAAAAATAAAAAACAGGAAGGCATGAAACTTCTCATGATTTGCTTTACTTAATACAAAGCATAATTTGAACTGCTTCAACTTCTTGGGTAAAAAATGTACTGAAAGCTTGAGTCAGGTAAGTTGTTATGAATACATTATATAGTGAAAGTACTTTTTTCCTCTTTCTTTGTTTACAAGTCAAGGGGTTTTAATTTTTTTTTAATTTTATTTTTTATTTTTTTACTTGTAAATGAGCTTGCTATTCCTGGACATATACCAAAATAAGTAATTTTGGGTAGGGTGGGGTCTTTTGCTCTGTTTTGGGGATTTCTCTCTTTGTTGTTCAATTTACACGTTCTAGCTTCAGTTCTAAATTGGAGAGGAAGTTTTTTGTTTGCTTACTTTTTCCACAAAAAAGTAAGTTTAATACAGCATTTAGAAAATTTTAAGATTTCCTCTCTAATCTTATTCTGTGTCAAAAGGGATTTTTTTAAATCAGTCCTAGGATGCTTAGCAGTGCATTACAGAGAATGAAATTAATATTCAGCATCTATCTCAAGAACAGAATGAAAAAGGCACTATCTTAATGGTGTTTATTGACTGGTTTCAGTAAACCTTAATATTAACTAAAAAAGACCAAAATAAAAGCAAAAACAAAGCCAAAAATATTTAGATTGAAATATTTTTAATCATATTAAGATCAATTTTCTGTTATTGCATGCAAAAATTACTCCAAAATTGAAATGCATATATTCAGCGATATGCTTAGTTCAAAAGTGCTAATAAATGCAAATAATATAAATTAGCTGTTAGCCTTTCTCTATTGAAATATAGAATAATATCAATAATAATTCTTAATGCCATCACTTATGCATGATCCTTACTCCACCTTTAATTTTTAATCTTAGGTGTTCTTCAGTCATTATCAAATGGAAAGAAAACTACTAATTCAGAGAGGTTGGAAATTACCATATGGTGGAGGCTAATGCCTTACTTATATGCCACTTAAACCTTATTTTGAAGGTTTAAGTAGCATTCAAGAGATAAAGTGGCCTGTGACATATCTCCGCACAGAAACAAATTTCCCCTTAGCAAAGCTTACATGTTGCAAAAAATCTGAATACTCTGTAAACTGAGAAAAAAATCTACACAGACCTCATATACAGAGACATGTTAACTGTATTGTTCCTAAGGTAAAAGCCACATTACTGTCAGATTTTAACAGAAGTTGTTATGCTCACCACTTTGTGATACTTTATTTTATTTTATTTTATTTTACTTTATATTTTATTTTATTTTATTTTGTTTTATTTTATTTTATTTTATTTTGTAAAAGTAAGGCCAGAGAATTAATCAGTCCCATCTGCATGCACAAAAGACATGACATAGGGAACAAAAACCATCTGAAACAAAACTATGCTTCCTTTCACAAGCAATAGGGGAAATTAATGTCATCACTAGGCTGAAGACATAAAGAGATTCAAAATTAAAAATCCTTTGAAAGCTTCCAACAAGATTCCTATAATCAGCAGGAAGATAAGTAATGATCAAAGCCCCTTAAAATAATATTGCTCACCCCATTAGAACTGCTTAAATGTACCCTACCATTCATCAGAAATTATACAAGATTACTGCAGAAACTATGCCATTGTTTCAGTAAGAAGCCCAGATGTTTTAAGGGTAGACTTCGCAACTCACATAAGGTTAAAAGCCAAGACTAAAAAAGAAACCAAACCAAACTAAAACATATCACCCCCTCCCCCCACCCCCACCAGCTGCAGTTATAATCCTTCATTATTGCTAATGTAACACTTCATAGGTGCTTAATTGCTCTGCCAAATTGCCTCATATTGAAGTTGAGTAATGGAAAGGGAAGCAAAGTGAATGCTTGCCCAATGGAGTGGTATTAGCATTTTTGTTAGATTTTTGGTGTGGTTTTTTATTTCATTAAAAATATATATGGTATAAACTTATTGGTTTTTCTTTTCCCTTGAAGAATCATTCTTCTTTTGTTAAATTTCATCTCAGCTACACTGTGATTAGTGAAAGAAGAAAAGTACAGTTCTGCACACTTCATCACTAATGTTGCCCTATGAAATAGCCCCAGGGACGTTACACACTGTTCAGTGTCAATTTAGGATCTGAAAACATTTCTAAGTAGAAGTCCAGAATAATGTATGTTTGACAGTTCTACTAAACATTTGAGATTTATTATCTACTGCACTGTGTGCTTTTAATAGCAATATTGTTATTGCTTTTGTCAATAACAATTTAAAGTGGTCACCTTGTCTCCTCCTTTAGACATTCAGAGGTAGCTCATATGGCATTGTTTATTAGAATTACTTGTAGATGGAGGAAGTTTGCAGTGTTTCAGAAATTGCTTGGTGCAAGTTGTTTCAAAGTGAATGTTAGCTTTTAGTAGATGCAGTATGCAAACTCAATTTGATTGTCACATTTATTTACCTAGATTTTAAGACACGCAAATGTAGGAACTCTTATTTTATGTTTTAGGTATGCTTGTCAATATAACTGCCGTGCAAAAATCTGTATGAATTAAAAACAGGAGCATACTTGCCTCAGGTACTCATACCCAAGTAAGACAAACACTATCCAAATAAAATCAACTCATTTCCATTTCACTTATATCCCAAATATGTTTTATCCATATTCCCATCAATTTTTGTTAAATACTTTCTAACACCTTTGAAACCACAACCCCTGGTACCATGTGCATGATTACATTACCTTGAAACCCAGGAAAATTCAATTGCCTCCAAAAAATCTCCAAGAAATATTTCGAACAAGTTTAACCTATGCCAGCAAACACCCAACCAAACATAATAGGCAACTACTGCAAGTAATTTAGAATAGAATAGAATAGAATAGAATAGAATAGAATAGAATAGAATAAAAATAATTTTCAGTTGAAAGGGACTGGCATGCTGTTAAGGGCACAGTTCAAATGCCTCTTAAACACTGACAGGTTTGGGACATTAACCACTCCTCCAGGAAGCCTGTTTCAATGCATGAACACCCTCTCACTAATTCCAGTCTAAATCTCATCTGGTACAACTTGGAATGATTCCCACATGTCCTGTCACTGGGTACCAGAGTGAAGTGATCAGCAGCTTCCTATCCCCTTCCCCTCCCCAGGAACATGAAGAGAGCAACAAGATCACCCATCAACCTTCTTCTGTCCGAAACAGACAAACCTGCATCCTCAACCACTCCTGATAGAAAATTCCTTCAAGTTCTTTCACCACTTTGGATTGCACTCCTTTGGACACATTCAAGGACCTTCATGTCCTTCTTAAATTGTGGGGCCCAGAACTGCATACAGCACTCATGGTGAGACTGCTGCAATGCTGAATACAATAGGAAAATCACCTCTTTTGACCAGTTGGTCATGTTTGATGCACCACAGGGTGGTATTTGCCCCCTTGGCTACCAGGGCACACTGCTGACTCCCAGTGAGACTGCTGATGACCAGCAGATCCCCTTCTGCAAGGCTGCTCTCCAGCCGCTCTCCTAGTTTACACTCGTCATTATTCCATCCTAGGTGTGGAATCTGGCATATGGACTTCTTAAATTTCATCACATAAATCACAGCCCATTGCTTCTGTGATGACAGCTTCAGACTATCTAGATCCCTCCGAAAGGCCTCCCGTCCCTCAAGAGAATCAACAGCACCTCCCAGTTTGGTATCATCAGCAAAGTTGCTAATGGTGCTTTCAGCTCCTGCAGCCAGATAATTGGTAACATATTGAATAGAACTGGGCCTAGAACTGAGCCCTGAGGAACACCCCTGGCAACCAGCTGCCAGCCAGCTGGAGCCTCATTCGCTATAACCCAGCACAAATGCATTGCATGGTAATGAAGAGACTTCATCAAGAACATTACCACAAATTTTTCAGCATTGTCTCCAAACTTGTAAAAGGCTTGTCATTGGAAACATAGTACACTATCTATCTCATGCAGAAAAAGGTCAGGTACCAATAAAAATGTTTGGATTTCATGAGAAACTGTGCTTGCTGAGGTCAATTTGGGAAGTAATTCTGGGTGAATAAAAGCAGTCCTGCTCTCATTTTGTAGTCATCTGGAACAAATATGGGAATAATGACAAAAAACCCTCATCATGATTTATTTCAAAGAGAAGATAATCTACTAAGCGTAGAGAAGTGGCAAAGCAGGAAAAAACACCAGTTGAGAAGGAAAGCCAGATTGTCTCAATGAAGCTTCTTGCACAAACTTAAGAAGAAATGAGTGACAAAGTATGAGCTACTTGACCACATTAAAAGAAAACTTTCCAAACAGAAAATAAACATTATTCCTCTAAAGCAACCAGTTAATTTCTATATTGAAAATTAAAGTCTTTGCCGAAAACAGAGTCAGTATTTTCTTGGCAATTCCAAAAACCAGGAAGAATAAGGAGCAAAACCTCAAAATATGGAACAGAATTTTCTCAAAATAATTGGTTTTCAGTGCTAATTTTGAAATAAGTAAATATATCTCCTCCTGAGTCAGGAGGCACAGATTTTTTTATTCTTATTTTCTAAATTTGTAAAGGTAAAAAGGGAAAAATATACTATAACTGCTTAAAAAACTTCACTAAATATTCAACGACAAAAGAACAGATGTGTCGTGAGATCGAGGGGATGCTAGCAGGGCAATTGCTTAGAGCTTTGCACTACAGAAAGTCCCAACAGCCCAAGCAAGGTAGTTAGCCCAGTGATTTGCAATAATGATGGAAAGGGAGCCTGCGACTTAACCTCTTCCTTGAGCATTTGGTTAAGAATAATGACAACGCTTCACATCTCTCCTCTTAAACTGAAAAGGACATGTGCTATAAATTTTGTGAAATGTGAGAATAATCCAAGACTGATTTAGACTGAGAAAATCTATGGTGATCTTCTGGGTATAATGGATATGCATCATGTGTGAATTTGGCTACTGAATGGTACTTCACACTTTCCATTTGGGACTATTTTAAGCATCTAGCACTGACACAGGTTAGAGGATCTGTAGGTAGGAGCTGATAGTAAATAGGTTAAAAAAAAAAAGAAAAAAAGAAAAGAGGTATCTCCACAGAATGATCAAGAATATTGAAGTCAGGAAGCCCAAAATTTGGCACTGTGAGTGATTTCCCCTTTTCCACTTTTCCAAATATATAATTCGTCTGTTTTTCCTAATACATCATTTTAACACGCAAATTCACATAACTGAGATCCTACTAGTGTTATTCAAAAAAGCTGCATTTTAAAGAGATGCATAAAGCACTCATATCTACCCAAAACTATACCTCTGCAGAAAGTTTTAAATAAAATTATCTCCTGTGGTCAGTTTATATTTAAATGTTTATAAGTTACCAACACTTGCCATGGAAAACAATTCAATTATTCAATAAAGAAATTATTTGGCAAACAGAATTCCATAAAGTTACCAATGACATGAATTGTTATGAAATGAGAAACTGGTAATACATTCTAAATCTGAGTTGAAGATCATAGAATTTCAATACAGAAATCTGGAATTCTTATGCAGCTGGCACTGCAGTTTTGCTCAGAATCTGACAATCATACATGTTTGTGATGTTTAGTTTCTTAACCACATTTCCGTAATCCTTCTAAATTAAACAGTGGAAAAATCTTTCAGGTGCCATATTTAAAACTGAATTGTAATTGAAATAGATCTATTGACTAGAGTTTTATTAGCTGGAAGTAACAACTGAAAAAGTTTGAATCCACATGAATCACAGCTTGTAGATTCTACTATTTTAACTTACACATAGGAGTGTAATTCAGTCTGCTCAGATTCACTTGTCTTTGTAGACATTTTAATAAAAGCAGCTAATATTAAGGTATTAATAATACATTGTTAGTACTGTATTTACTCAAATTCAAGAGAAGTTTTCGTATTTAAAGACAAAGTATTGAAAAGTGTCAGAGAAGTATATGTGCTTATGAGCTCCAGTAAAAGATGAAGTAGAAAATTAAAACAATCTTCAAACTCTGTTAGTAAGAGGCAATTATGTCAAACTTTAAATGAAGTGTGCTTAGGTATTCCGCTTCTTGTGTGAGGGCTGAACCAGCCTCAAAGTTATATTTCCTGCTGAAATTAATTAAGACATCTATTTGTCTATATAGCAATTAAAACTATTCATCATGGAGACACATTTAAATGGAGGACATGCATCATGAATATGACAAAATGTCATCTATGGACCATGGAAAACATTGTTTGTTTGGTGGTTTTGCTTGTTTGTTTGGGTTTCTGTTTTATTAAAAGCACGGACAAAACAGTCCCTCAAACAAAACCAAACCTGGAATTAGGTCTGAAGGAAAAGTTCTTGCGTATGTTTTGGATAGGACATTCAGGAGTTAGCTGTGTGATTGTAATGTTCTTCAGAGGTGACATTGTCCATGGGATCTGATGGGCACTGAAATAAATGAGAGGCACGTCATGGACTTCAGTAAAATCTGAAACTTGTTATGAATGATCACACACTTCACTGAAGTCACAATTTGCAGGCAAGTATGACTAAGATATTTTAGTAAGATATTACATATGTGTTCTAAAACTCTTCGCATAGCACCAAATATATTTTCCCCTTGTCCTGCCCTGATCTTGATCCCACACAGGGTAAGTAAGGGTACTGAAATCATAATGTTGTATTGCAACAACAGTCTTTAACATTTTTTAAAGTATATTATGAAAAGATTACAAAGATTCTCAGAACAGGTCATTACCACTCTCCATCTTGTTAGTCCAGCTTCCATAATCACCTCGATTAAGCAGATTGTGGCTCAGATCTCATGCATCTATTTTTTCGTAGGGTGTTTTTACAAGCACAAGTAACATCTGTCCTTTTCACTCTCTTCACAGCATCCAACCACTCTGGCAGATGTTTCTAAAACCATACTGTCTGGTAACATTTAAAGGAATACAGTATTTGCATAAGCACTGGGAATTCCAATCTTAGTACTTTCCATACTGTTTTAATTTTTTTAAATCAACATTTTTTGTTCTATACACATAATTTTGTTTTACTCCTCATAAAGCAGACATTGTGTGCACACATCTGTTAAATCTGGGCTGCATTTATTACAGTTCTCCTCTTCCAGAAACAGGAAGGATTAATTACCACAGACCAGCTCTAGAAGCACCCCCGTGTTTCTTAACACACAAAATTAATTCAGAGTTGACAAAACTCTTTCAGACACAACCTGCTTCCTGCTGATGGCGCTTTATTAGCATATTCTTCCCAGAAAAAAAATGCCTCATAGACCCTTTTTACCTCTCCTCAGAGTTCAATTTGTAAAGCACTGAGTGACAGGCAGCAAAATGGCTTGAATATATCTAAGGCAAGTTGCCAAATCCTCCCGATAGAAGCACTTTGGAGCCTTTGTTCTGAGTACATTAAAGTCACAGAAGGTCCATGTACTGTGGACTGTACAGGGCAGGCAGGATGTTCACAGTAAGACAAAACAGCAGGTGATAAATGACATTAAATAACAGTGAGAATTTACCACAGACTAAATTAACTACTGGAGTGAAATGTTCTCAGCTCTAAGGCTATATTAACAGTGAATTTATAATCAAGTGATTATAATTCTTTTTAGTGCTCAAAGAAGTCTATATGTAAAAATGATCAAGACAGCTCTATTTAACTCCAAAGACAAGCTGTTGGAACGTGTTCTAAAAGTGATAGAGTAACTCTCCTTTCCACTCTTATTGAGTAATTTATACAATAAGAACATAAAAGTGAATTTGATTGCTAGATACATGACATGCTCCATTTCATGAAAAGTTAAAGCCACACTGAGTTGCTCCTAGCTGGTCAAACGCTTGAAAAGAGGATTCTGTAATTTCAAGTTAAGAAACTTGCAAATGAATGTTTGCTGGCTCTGAGGGGAGGGGGGAAATAAAGTGAACTGCTGTCATCTATATAAAAGTCCACTGAGTTTTTTTTTGTTACAAGACTAATGTTATAATTTAATGTAGTAATAATTTCACTAACTGACATCACTGCACAAATTCCTGATATTGTTTATATATGTGATTTTTTTATTAGTAAAAATATGATTATTTATTATAAATAAAAAACAGAATCCCAAAGGGGAAAAGAAGAAATTATTTCTAAATTTAATTTACATTTACACATTATCTATTTATACATTTAATGAATATGGTAGCATTGGTTTATCTAGTACTTTTTTCCCTACATGGAAAGACAATTTTTCATGATACACTACAGACTTCTTTTTCCTTTTTTTGTTGCCTAAAGTTAACACAGCTCCTCTAGAATATCTGTCAGAATCTGCACATTTCTTCTCTAGGAAAAGAACACAAATGTGTAAAGATGGTAAAACAACCTAAGCAAGACCTGAAGATCAAAATCAATAAAGAAAAACAAGACAAATACAATAGACAAAGAAACACTGGGTGAGAAGCACTTTGAAGAAAGGCCTAACTACTGTGTTCTCAGACTTGGTGTTATTTACATTTAAAATTCAGGGGGTTTTATATAGGAAACTTGTCCTGAGTGCTGCGGGTATATATTAAGGTGCACAGAATAAAAGAAAAAAACTAATAGAAATTAATATATTTTATATTAAGCTAGGCTAAATTAACAAGCTTAATTTGACCTAGTGACCTCATACACAAAGATTTAAACCTGGATGTTGTCCCTGTGTTCTATCAGCTGAACACAAGCCTCAGATTATCTGTTCCCCTGAGAAGTTCACCCATTTCTGAGAGGAGGAAAGATTGTAATGACAGGTGGAAGTCTCAAAGCATTTGTTTATTCAAAGTCATTATTCATTGCAATTGCTCTTAATTCCTCAGCTTGGATTTACTGCAGACATCACTCCCAAAAGGTAATAGGTGTCAGCTGTACTTGGTGAGTATATAACTACTAGTCGTTACTCAATATTTGGCATCCTAACAATATGATGCAAGCAGTTTATTTTCCACACAGTGTTCACTATGCTTTATAGAACAGAACTAAAAGGCATAAAATAGAAACATGTCTTATTGGGTTCTTATCTTATTGATTCCATGCACATGGAATGTGCATTAATTTCTCAAAAGCTTTTAAAATATATTTAAGGTTTATAATAGACTGCTTATAGACCGTGTTAAGTTAAAAAAAAAACAACAACAACACATTATTTTCTAAACTCAAGAGTTTTGAACTACACTAAGACTACAAAACCAGTTTAAATAACTATGCTATCAAATGGTCACAGTGGACTCATCATCTTCCAGAGGAAACAACAAAAAGTCCTGGGTTCCTATGATTTCTCCAGAGGCCAATCAGACATGAGGATATTTTTAATTATGCTTTTTGTTCTTTTCAATGCATATATTTCAAGGAAAGCAGTCCAAGAAGCATTTCATTCCAGGAAAAAAATTAACAAACAAGCTATAGCAAAGCTGACATGCTGTAAACATTATCGAATTCTTCAAGGCAGATAATATTCCTCCTGTGTACTCTTACAAGTTCCCAAGGAGTGTACTGGATCCAGCTGCCAAACACATCATAGCGGGTTAAATCATCTTTTTCAGTTTGATGCTTTAGTATAAGACAAAATCTTGCCAAGTGTTCTGGTTTTTTTTAAAATAAATTCTGTATAGCAGTTACTGTTACATGATTTTTTTAAAAATTAGAATACTTAAAATATAGCAGTCTAAGATTGATATTCAACCAGTCATATAAGCTCATAAAATTGCATTAGGAGCAATCATATGATCCTAATGCAAAATTAGAAGCTAAAATGCAAAAAATATAACTTGATTGAATATTGTGGCTTCTTTATTTAATCAATGAAAGGCTATCTTGGAATTCACGCAACAGAGTGTTTTAGAAATGTCACATCTCTGTTGGAAGATTTCTGAATTCTCAAATTTCATCTTACAACATCACCAAAACCATCCATAATTTCTTCTTCTGAGTAAAGCAGTGTTGTCAGTGATCAGCAGACAGAGGTAAAAACATATTCTGAATATTGTTTCCTCGGTTCCTCCATTTTCCTGATTTAAAACAGCCACCACAGAATTGTAAGAGGAAGAAAGTCTTTGTACAGAGAATAAGCTTGATTCTCAGGGTGCTTTAAAACTCTATTGTTCAACTACTTTCTATTTTAAAAATATACATGCGATCATTTTGCCCTTTGATAAGGTAAGCATACAGTTTCTTATCTTTATCATAATTTCTACAAGGCGATTCCACAGCTGCTTTAACAAAACAACAACAATAACAAAAGCATGCACAAAGCATGTGAGCTTTCTATCCATGCCTCGGGATCCAGACTGACTTTAGTCTTGGCTTCTCCATCAAAAGGTCAGGTTACACCGCAAGTCTTTCATCAATTGTTCTGTGGTAAGGTCTTTTGTATTTCTGATCTTGATGTTGTTGCTAGGGAGGACTTTTTTCAGTGTTTTGTTTTGTTTAAGTCCCTGTACTTACTACATTGAGATAAATATGCATATGATGGAGCTCTCAGCAGACACAGTTCTGTGCCCTGTGCCTCAGAGCAAAGCAAAGGTATGTAAATTGGCAACAGCAGTTTGCTGTCTCTTTTCTGAACAGATTGGACCCCAAGACAGGCCCTCTGGCACTCTTTCATTCTGCTGCTGATGCTTGCCATTGTGGAGTTCTCTCTGGCTTGTTCCTTGCTGTTAACACTAGGAAATCTCACAAGCATTCAAAGGAAAAATGTCAAGGGTCATTTTAAAAAAACCAAAAATCTCAGTGTGTGTTTTTGAGAAATGTCATATTATTGCTCTTTAGAAGATATATTAAACAGACAAAAAGGACTCTACAAAAATATATAATCCTTAATTCCATGCAGATTATTTTTGCTTGAAATGAAACTTTCACAATTGCAAATGTGAAAAGAAATATCAATTATTAGGTGTTTCAGTAGTCCTTAAAAATAGAATCATGAATTTTTGATTGTGCAAGCAGACAGCATTAAATTCATCACATATTATTTTTAATGGACTTCCCAGGTTACTAAAGAGTTGAAAACATCTAATTTAAAACTCTATTGGGAACATTAATTACACTTTTTATAGTTACAATCTGCCAACTTTCCCATGACTGCATAGCAGCAAATTTAAATTTCCTACAGACTTTAGATAGCTGTACCTCTAAAGTAATGCATATTCCACAGCTCTAATATGCAGCAGTGGATAAATATATAGACCATGTGAAGTGTACTTCTGTTACCTATCTCTCACAATGGTACATGTTTGGGAATTTGAAAACTAATTTTCTTGGCTGAGAATTCTATGTATGCTACAGTCCTTTCAATCTCTAATGTTAAAAGCCTGACAAATTCTGTGTTTGGTGACTCTGCACTACCTGCAACATGCTTATTACACAAGGAAAGGATTCTACATTTTAATTTTTTCAACATAAAAGCAATTCTGATCACAAAAAAAAATAAAAAAGAAATCAAGGTTTAAACCCTTTTTACTTTGCTATCTGGAAGTCTGCAGCCATTAGTCTGCCTCTGTGAATATGGTTTCAGAGAAAAGTAATCAGAGACTGCATGCATCTGTAAGATGTTTCCTATTTTATGCTTCCACACATTTTCTTCATGTACACCTAGTTACATCCAGCTGCCGTAGTCAACTGCTGCTGAAACTGATCCTGGCTGTTCTGGCAGTTTCAGTCAAAACCATTGCAAGCAATAGGCAGATTCTAACTCCATAAC
Organism: Oriolus oriolus; assembly: GCA_013400235.1. NCBI lineage: Eukaryota > Metazoa > Chordata > Aves > Passeriformes > Corvidae > Oriolus > Oriolus oriolus. Next base: position 111,672 of record VXBT01000022.1, on the reverse strand, counting down.
TCAATTAGGCTCTCGGAAGAGGGCAGTGGTTTTTGGCCTAAACTTAGTCCTGCCGGAGCATTTGTGAGACAGGTGTAGACCCTTAAAATCATGTTTCTTTCTTGGTAAGAAAAGCATAGAAGTAAGCTGACCTCAGTGGAAGAAACACATTCTTTATGTCTGTGTGTGTGGGAAAGAGAAGTGGAATCACTGAAGCACCAAAAAGGGACATGGTGCTGAGCACAGGCTATTTATCTTGCTAAATACACAGGCCATGTCATACAATCTTTGTTCATTTAAAACTACACTGATTCCAAAAGAAACTGACTACATAATTTCCCTCACTATGAATAATTCTACTAAATGAATATATTTAATGCACATGAATATTTATCACTTCTAGCTTATGAAGTATTGCTAGTACTGAAATCATTGTGAGACTAAAACAATATTGTGCATTTAAAAGGTCTTTTTACTATCTCTGTTTCTGTCTGATGTTGAAGAAATCCTATCATAATTTCAGCGAGGTTGACACTAACATCTGCAGTGAGGTACAGATTTCAGAACAAAACAAATGGCATTGGATGGCTTGCACATTTCTACTGACATTAACATAGTTGTTGTTTCTCCACTTTGTCCCTGTCCCAGTAAACTAACAATGCTGAACATAACTGCAATAGTTGCATTAAATACAATTGTGGGATATTTTATCTCTCAAAATTTACCAATACACTTATTCAAGTTATTGCTTTATAAAGGACATATCAGTTGTGGGATGTCTTGCACCAAATACTCCACAGAAATTTATTTGACTCTTGGGAGAAAAAGAAATTAAACCTATTTTGTTATCTATTTCCAGGGAGTGCACAATATTTGTTGTAGAATATTTTGGGGGAAAAAAAGAAGAAAATTCTCAAAATAGAAATTACAATTCTACCGTTTTTTTTCTACTAAGAGCAATTTAATATTTATTTACATGATTTTTTCATTTGTGGGTGTGCCTATAAATTAAATATCTACAGAGTTACTATGCCATATGGAAAAGTCTACGGCATCCAAACTTTATCATAAGGCTAGATGTTTTTAATGAGGTAAGGTTAACATTTGAAAGGTTCAGACAGTCTGGTAGAGCTGCTGGAAAGGACAAGAGACATCAGATTGTTTGGTTTTTACTTCCTGTAATGAAACCAAAATGCTTACCAAGCTGAGTTTAATTTTACTGAGGTGATCCAAGAAGCAGAGATAGATCCGTGCACAATGCTGATGGACAAAAATTATCTCTGTTCTGGTACAACTTTTTAAGTCATCACATGACATAGTGTAGCACAGCAGACCCTGCCAGGAAAGGCCATTACTGTCTTCCAGCTAGTAATCAGTGCTAGAAATTCTTTTTAGTTGTATACAACAACATTTTTTTTTTCAGTATTAATGTTTACTTGCTATTGATAGTCAGGGAGAGGATTCCAAACTTTGGTCAGCAGGCTACTGACAATCCCTATACAGATAGCTGGTGATGTGTGGCCTGGACTGGTAATATCTTACTACATTTCATTTTAGGTTAAACAAAATTCTTGCTTCATTAAGGCAATTGCAAAGACATTGTCCAAATGCAAAGCAAATTACAGGCATCAAAGTCCTGTTGAACTGTGGACAGTAATTAATACTGCAGAATTCTAAGTGATGTTAGGAAATTCCAGTACTGGACTTTGTGGCTCTCAATAGTATTTCTAAACAGCCACTGAGTATCTTTCATTCTACCTTTACTGGAGGGTTTTTAGTTTTCACTTGAACGTCCTCTTTATTTAAACACAATATTTGAAATAAATAATAAACTCAAATGTATTTTCTTGTTTCTTTTCAAAAGACTTTCAAGATGTGTACTTCATGTCAGTTTCAACCACAACCCTCAAAATGGCCTAGGATTTTACTGAAAACTCACTCCATTTGTTTGTAAGACTGGAATGTTTTTTGAATTTTAATCTTTAGAGTTTTAACATAAAATATTATTTTGTTTTTCTTTCTTTCTTAATTTCTTCTACAACTGCAAAACACTTTTTTAGCAAGCATCATGGGGTCAAAACTTTAGGCAGAAAAGTCATTGCAAATACAAAATTGTGAAATACATGTCTCTGTTTCTCCGTGTTATTCCAACATAAACATTGTTTATTCTTACAAGACATTTTATTTCAAATTACTGTTTGAATTAAGATTAGGCAAAATAAGTTAGTTTTGCACAGTAAAATGATAGTAAGAGAAAAAAACATGACAACCTCTTTCCTAGAAGCCCAAGCTTTAACATCCTTATTTTATAGCTAAAGAACAGTACGTACATATTAGGTATTACATTAGAAGACAGTAGTTATGTCGTATTCCTCATATAAATGTTACAAGTCTTGAATGTTTCTGAAAATCACCCTAAATTTTAAGATTCATTACATCTAAAAATACAAATTTCTTTAAGTTCTTTCCCTGTCTGAAAGAATATTATACCAATTATTCTAAGATAGTTTGAATTGTCCTCTGGAAATACATTCTATTACTGAAATCTAAATAACTGGGGTTTTATATGTAAATAACTACGACTGCTTATAAATGGCATTTGTTTCTACTATAATTGAGCCATAACCTGAGAATTACAAAAGCTTTATTTTCCTGGAAAATCTGTGAAATACCATAAGGAAAGTAGGATGACAAACTTTTAGAAAACTAAATACAGGGAAAATTAATTCTGTCTGAGCTGAAAACGTAAAGCACCACAGAACACAGCCCAGCAGTGCACATTGCAATTCCATTATTTGAAATCCAGTTGTTTTTTAATGTCTCAAATGTAGGAACTGGACTCGTAACAAGAAAGGCAGAAACTAAAATGGTTGAGATGTTTGGGAAATTTGCTAAAGTACATAACCAGAACTTCTGTGTAAATGTTATACTACAGAATCCTGGTTGTAAACTAGGAAAGACAAAGTCGGTCCCCAAACTGTTGACTCGGTCAGAGCTGCAGCAATGCTGTTCAGCATTTGGCCTTTCCCCTAATGCTGGCAACATTTCTTTCTCTTTCCTGTCAGATCTCAGATGGCAATCATTTCATATGGTACGCTCTAAGGTGTGCTCTTCTACTCCCATGTGGTTTTGCATACTGTTTTGACTCTCCCCAGCATATCTCTCGGTCTGGAATCACTGTAATTTACCTTGCTGAGTAGAAAAACCCTCTCTATGTAAGGATGGAAAAAAACAGAAAAAGCAGTGGAAAATAGAGTACAGCAATCCTAGGTATGTTTATTAAATTACACTGTCTTGTTCCCTGTTCCTTCTCTTTTGCCAGTCACGTCAGCCTTCAATGTCATTTATCTCAGTGGTGTCTTCAGGTCCTACTTTCTTCTTTTTTCTTCATAATATAATCTAAACTCTTGTTAAAAGTCTAACTGAGCATTGGAACAGGCTCCCCAGAAAATTGGTCACAGCATCAGCTTGACAGAGCTCAAGAAGGGTTTGGACAATGCTCTCAGGCACATGGTGTGACTCTTGGGGTGTCCTGTGCAGTGGTAGGAGCTGAGCTTTGTGCACCTCTTCCAACTCAGGATTTTCTGTGATTCTGTGGTTCTTCAGGTTGAAGGACAACTCAACCTCTTCTTGAGTATCGGGGAGGAAAGACAGATCTATATGTTATTAAGCTCCTACAAAGGTTTTTCCCAACTGATTTCTAATTGAGCTTCTTGCAATTAATATTTTTAAATCTTTTGTTATTCTTTATGCACATAATAAAAAAATGAAACAACCTCAAATGAAAGAGTAGCAAGTATGTATATCTTAGTCGATAATTTACATAATTATATTGCTCTAAAGCACAAGCTTCTCTTTCATTCCCTGCTGTTCATTATATCTATTATTTTGTCATCAAGTAGAATTGTTTGAAAAATGTCTTCCATGTCTTACATTCTTCCATTAAAAAATGTATTTTTTTAATCGTTGTAACATACAGTAAAATTTAAAAGTCAATTCGATATAAGTTTTAAATTAAAACCACGACAGTTTTAAATTCTAGGACTAACACAAAGGTAAAGTTATTGTTTTTTTCCAACACGAAAATTGTAAGGATCTGTGAAATATTAAGGAATGGGGATATTTAAAATGATACTGCATACACAACAAGTTAAAAGCACCATTAAAAGAGGTGAAAAAGGATATTATATATTTATTAATTCCTCCTCCTTTGTATATAAGTTTTTCATATGTAGACAATCTTTTAAGAATATCATATTTCTGGTGAATTCATTATAGTATAATAATGTACTTTCATTATGGAAACTTACTTTTGACAATCAATACCCTGCTTCTGTAGGGCATTAAGGTCTGTGTCAATTGAAATGTTGGGACATACCAGCTAACTGGTTCTTACATATTGTTCCAGCCCTTTTCTCAAAAATTTACATATTCTTGCATCTATCTACTCACAAGTGGTTTTAGAAGGAAAAGTATCACCTATATAAAACAGCTGTCTCAGATTAATGGTGACAAAGTGAATAAAGCCCTGTAGGAAACACTAACATGTATGAACATGCTTTCTGCAGGAATTGATCTGCTATTCAAAAAATCAGGATGAGGTTCAAGAATATTATGTGAACTTGAGGGAAAATACAACTGCACTCTCTGCATGGGCAGAGGGCCCATTCTGAGGTGGAATCGCTGTCATTCTGCAGCCCTGTTTAAAAGGGGCTGAGGAAATCGAAAGTGACCAATAGCTGGCAAAAAACTCACCTTAGTGGGGTTTGGTGTGGGAGCACAAGGCCTCAAGACACACTTTTATAGACATGTATTTCAAAATGTTTCCATGACAAAATACAATACCATCTGGGTTTGGGCTGCTGTGTGAAGCACCTCTTATTCAGCATTTCAACAAAATCAACAAAATCAATGTGAATGCAAAAAGACTCAGCTAGGAAAAAAAAAAGTATGGAGAGGAAGAAAATTCAGATCCTATTTTCTCCAGCTTCTGAGCAAAATTAAGTTCCTTCTCTTTTTAGTCATTAGATGGAACAATGTTAAAAAGGTATCAATAAAGTCCTTTCTTGACAGCTGTCTTCCAATGTTGAAAAGAATTCCATTGGAATGATAAGCATCGAAAAAAGTAAATCCTTCTTTATTTAACAGCAATTCATTCAACATGAGTTTCAAAAGCAAAAACATAATGTGAGAAAAAGCCAACCTAAGAATTCTTTTTTTTATTAATAATAATAATAAGTAATTCAATCCCTAAGATGTCCTTTCATAATAACTATTGAGGGACATATGCAAATGACTACCTTTCCTGGTTTTGAAACCTACTCCAAACACAATAAATATTTTTTTAAAAGTGTTTTTTTCTTTAGTTTAAGTAGAACTGTACATTTCTTAAATAAGAATCCGTACAGTCTTAAAAGAGCCCAGAGTACTGCCTATTTCTGTTTGTTTTCTTCTTTTCTTACAGTCAGGAATATGTTTGAGGCAAAATAGACAGAGAGAGAAGGAGAGAGAGGGGGGAGAAGGAAGTGGAAAAGGAGACGGAGAGAAAAAGCATGCACTCATTAGCACGCATAGTAAATGTACATAGAAAGTTAAACAATATTTTAGAGGGAAATAGATATTTTTTCATGGAAACACATGAAAAAAAATTCAATCAATTTATTTTATATTTTAACAGCAGAATTTGTGTCACTCAAAATAACTATATCTAGGTATATGCATATATACCTGAAGATAACCTTTGTAATTTTGATTTTTTTTTTGGAAGCAAATGTAACAGTACAACTAAATGTCACACTGAAACATATCTTTGCTAAAACAGGCCATATTTGCTTCCCTTTTGCAGAAGGACCTTAAGAGTGTCCAACAGCAATGGACACTGTTCCACTACGATGTGGAAACAGAAACTGATACTTTATTCTTCAAATTTGTTTTCTACAAAAATTTGTTAACTATCTGAACACATACATTGTAAAACACATCTCCTTTCATAGGAAAAAAAAGAGACACCAAATTAAAATGTCTGTTTAATATCAAATAAATGAATTAAATGTTCTGTTTGGTATTTTATCATCCATGAGTGTTAACTGCATGAAGAATTAAGAAATAATTTTACCTATTCCCTAATCTTCAATTTTACTTCTATGTCTGTTAACTATTTTGTTCAAATTCTTCAATAACATTTAGATTTTATGTCATATTCAGGTTGGGGAAAAGAGAACATAGAAGTGCTAAATGGAACATTTGGCAGAAGGCTGGTGTCTAGCTGCTAATGCCTTCCAGATTAGTCATATGATCATAAAAGTCCTACCAGAAACTCATATGTCACAACATACATCTGAAAGAGATTTGGCAAGTTTGTTTTGGCTTCCTTAACTGTATCTTATCTGTCTTCCTTATACTCTTCCTCCTTCGTTTAATAAATTCCGTCCTCTTTCCCCAACATAGCATGTCAGAAATATTTTACATATCTGCCTTCAGTGAAAATGTAATGGGATGTCAGAACTTAATAAATGTCTAAACCTAGCATAACTTCTCTGTATCTTAAATTCTATTTGCTTCTCATGCACAGCCCCTTAAGCTGAGTTACTTCCAACATTGCAATGTGCTGAATTTCGCACTACCACCTATTTTTGAACTAACTCATGGAATTTTGTTCTAGGCAAACCTCAGCTGAGCTACTCTTTCTGGTAAATGTGATTAGAATAAATTATACTTTAGTTGCCTACAACTGCAAATGTTTTAATATAATTTTTCTTAGTACATCAGTCATCACTACCTTCTCACCTCTTTCAGTTTCTTTCTAAACTATTGCCATCCCTACAGATGATAAAAGACTTGGTTAAATTACCAATCTGTCCTTCAGAGATCATTAGTGTGTATTATCAATAGCAATATCCAGTGCCAAAGATGCCATGGTGTTATTTTTTAAATGTATTTTTATTCAAAAATATAGCAACCAAACCACATCCTCTTTGACTATTTTTGGAGGAATATTATGAATTAAATTGGATGCCCTATCCTTTTTCTTCATAGATACTGTTGTGGGGGTTTTTCACTTGCCTGGGTTTTTTTTTATTAAAAAACACTCTGTATGGTCTTTAAAATTTTAAGATACTTCTATTAAAAGGCTACAGCCTGCAATCTTAAAAAAAGATTACAATGCCTCTAGGAGCCCTCTGTATATATACTCTTCTACTTATGGTAACTGAACCTTGACAAGAATTTATTTACTTTCTAGACTGACTTCACTTGTGAGTTAGAATATGTGAGTCTGTACAGGTGTTAGGAGACCAGTGTGAAATACATCTAATAAAGGAATAAAGCAACAGTCTAAATCTCTGTATGTGAGTTATTCTATTCTTCTGTTTTATTCCATGAAAAGGCAAAGCATATTAAGAGGTGGTTCATCTAAAATGGGTCAGATTAGTTAATACCTACAAGAGATGCGCAAAGGAGATACTACATTTTATTTATATATATAAAATAAAGATAATGGAAAGGACTTCTTTGGAAGTCCTTTTGGTTTTGCCTATAAGTTTATTTACTTTCATTAAACCAGAGAGCTGAGCAGATAAACAGGTCTGTCACTTGATAAGAGTGCCACATGGTTGCCCTTTGGCACCAACTGAAGTAGCACAGTACAGCTAACAAACATTAAGAACACTGGATTTTGACAACAAGCTGAGACTGCCTATTCTGGTATCTTGGCCCTGATGATCAAGGTTAGTATTTCAGACATTTTAGAGAGGGGTATAAAAATCTCTGCAACAGATTTATCATGAGGATACTTATCACAAGGTAGTTTTACTTTCATTGAGAATATTTAAAAGATAGCTATTTTCTCTTTTTTTGTCTTTTCTTTCAGAAAAGAGAGTTTTCTCTATCTTTTACTTAAAAGCTCAATTTCAGCACACTGTTGACCTCAGTTTCATCACAGGATTTGACATGTTTTAACCTAATGCTTTTAGGGATGATAAACACCTTGATTCAAGGAGAAAATGGGATAAATGCCTTCATGTATGCCTGTTTTACAGGTTACAAAATCAAACAGTTTAGTATGCATTGAACATCAGCAGTACTGGAAAAAAATAAATAAATCAGGGAGCGCACGAACTACAAAGGTTGCTAGTAAGTATTTCAGCCATTTGTATGCAAGCAACCTGTCAAAATGTCAGCATACAGTATCTTCTAAGACCTATAATAAAGTCAAAGATTTGTAATTTTCTCAGTGCAAACCTTAGTGCAGATTAATGATAGGAAAGCCAATGAAAATCACTTTTGAAATTACAAAGGAAACACTAATTATATATGAAATTTTAGAGTTGTAGAAGAATAATAAAAATTGTAAGGTGTCTTTTTTTCTGGCTAAAGGCAGAAAATCTGTGTATTTGTTCACAAATCATGCTCAATGAGGCTATTCTTTTGGCAGTGTCCCAACTAAGTACACAGGTATACTTTTAACAGTGGCAATTTCTTGCTGATGAAAAGAGAAAAGTCACCTGAAGTACCTCATTTAAGTCAAAACTAATTTTAGACTCACATTGATTATGTAAAGATGAACAGAACTATACACATTTCTTCTGAATGCTTTAGGAAGAATGCAGGAATCTGAGGGTCTTAGGAGACTGTACAAGCAACAGCAGACAGGCTACATAATGTTATTGTCTGGGATTCATGGAGTCACAGAATGGTTGAGACTGAAGTGACCTCCAAAGGCCATCTTGTCCTCCTCAAACAGGGCCACATAGAGCCTGTTGCTCAGGGCCATGTTGAGATATTTTTTTTAATATCTTTAGGGATGGAGACTCCACAACTTGCTGTCCATCAGGAACCAGCCACTATGCCCCTACCTGTACTGGTAAATGAAGTTATTCATGCACCATGTCGTACACAGATACATGTGGACAACTTTGCACTTCCCCTTGTTGAACTCCATGAAGTTTCTGCCAACCTTTTCTCCAGACTGGTGAGGTCCCTTTGAACAGCAGCATAGCTCTCTCATGTACCTGACATTCCTCCCATTTTTGTAACATTAACAAAATTCCTGAGAGTATACTATGCTTCGGCATTAACAAAGATGCTAAAACTTAAATTTTTTGAATGATCTTTACTGACACGTGCTAACTTAAAATACATACACTGATAAACAGACTGACCAGTACAATTTCTGAAATTCTTGTATCTGTTGAAGATCTATGACTGTATGTGCTTTCTATTTCAGCTCTGTTTTTCCATCAATTTTTTCATACCACTCTTACCTATATTCCACTTTCAGCTCAGATGTTTGCTTTTCTGCTTAAGTAATTTACTTTTGATTTTTCAGTAACACAGACAAATGAGTTAGAGAAGCTTTCATACGCAGTTAATTTTGTAAAGTTTTCTGGTATAGCACATTCCCCTCAAACATTACGCTTTTGTTAATAGACTTATTTTACTGACCTTCATTTCTATTGCTTACCACCATAGCCTTTACTGAAATTGTGCGGGCAACCTTTAAAAATAATAGTGGCAATGTCAATCACACAAAAACTACACACAAAAACCTTCTGAAAAACGATCAATTAAGGCTTAAATACAAATGCAGTGTAGCTAGGCAGACTGACTGGATTTACAGCCTCCAAAGCAAAGTATGCAATTAGCTTCAAATGCCAAACTTCACATGCCATTAAAGTGGCTGTACATTAAAAACAACAACAAAAAAATCGTAGCGAATTCTGCATTCATGATGAGTAGACTTAAGAATTTTGGTGAACAAAAGCTATTCTGCTACACTCATTTACAAAGGATATAATTAGTTGTTCTTTCACTTTCTTGGATAAAGATGGCACATATGAAAAATAATAGGCTGTCAATAGCCAAAAGGGTTAGAAGTATAATTTTAACAAAGGAGTATATTTAGGACAACAACAACAGATTTCAGCTGAATATATGAAGTGTTTCAGAAGATTTTGTGCCAAGAAAGATCTACTTATAATTTATATGATACATGGTATTTCTTCTTTGTTTATTTTAGTCCTCATGTTATAAAAATTATTGCAATGATGAAATGCATTTGCTAATGCATTTGCTACAATTTCAGGGGCACAAAGTTGTTACGGCAGAAATACACCTACAACTTGTAGAAAGTTAACGACTTCTTTGTGTACACATACCACAAAGACATTTAGACCCCAGATACTTTAAAAGTTGAAAAAGGTGTTGAAAAAATTCATGTTGCCATTCATTCAAGTCTGTGTCTATGTCTGTGACAGCGTAATAAATTAGAAGTAAAGTGAGTCAAATGCGGGAATAGAGCCATGATTTCTGCCCAAATTTAATAACAACATTGTTGTCTTGCAGATTCATAGTTAAGATTCCACAGCAAAAGCAAATTGTTTAATTTCTGATTAAAAGTTACATAATTGTGAAGGCCACCAAAAGGTAATATTTTAATTTCGTTTTTCTTGCTGATTTTGCAGCTATACTCCTCAAAGTAAGTAGACATTAAAGGCAAACAAATAGTTGCTTCATGTATGGTCATGGATGAGCAGGTTAGACAGGAATTGGTAAAAATTATTTTTTTTTCTAGTGAAATTTTTTATTTGGTTATAAAAACAGAAACTTTTCACATTTCTTGGAAGTAAAATTGTTTCTGTGATGGTATTTCCGGACAAAATATGGGGGAGTGGGGGAAGACCCGTTTGTCATGCATCAAATGGTAAACCCCATTTTCAGATAATTTTTAAATTGTTTTGGACTCAGGATTTAAACATCATATTGCTTGTGTATGAGTCTTCCTATTAGAAGTATTCATTACTAGCTAATCAGTTAATTTAGCAAGTATTGGAAACTGTATCAGCATATTTTGAGTAAATGTCCTGAACTATTTGATTTTGTGGAGTTAGTATCTGTACATCATTTAAAAAAACCCTCTCTTTTCTTAATGTAATATTGTAGAATTTCATGGCTTTATAACTTCATGGATCACAGAGTAAAATATTTTACTTGCCTTGCAGATTGCTGTCTTTCACTGTACAAAGACAAATTGTGAAGGGAACAAAAGGCCTCCCAAAAGAAATTTAAAAGTCTTAAATTGCATTGTTAGGCCTACAGGAAAATGACTAGGTTGCTGACTTACCCCTGGCTTAAGGTCATGCTGCAGAGCAGAATATTAGGAGCTGCTGGAGACATGCCATCAGAAACTAGGGTGGAAATGGCACACAACCATGCTGACAGAGGTTAATAATAGCATCACGATAAAAAGCTAGATGTCATAGGTGGGTAAGGGGAAGTTACTTTACAGATCGCTGGGGGTGGGGGGTGGCAGAATTATAATAACTGGCAGCAGCAAGTTATTTTCAGTATTAGCAGTCACTGTCAGTAATAATATATAAAGCCAAGATTGCCTAAATAAGTATATTTTGATGGATGTAGTGAATCTGGGAAAATGTAATTAGGGGCAGGTTGTTTATATAGGAGATAATTTGGACAGAGAAAGGGAGGTATGAGGCCAATGAAATTAAGCATAAGGAAACAGGACAGGGGAAAATAATGTATAAATATAACATAATTGGGGCACTCTGGAGATATTTGTTTCACAGCCCTGAGTTTGATTATCGTAGCTAAAGCAGGAAAGTAAGTCAACATAATTCTGACCATGCCACATGTGTTAAAACAGTTTCTATAGTCAGGAGCAGGGACAAGAGTAAATGGGATGCATTTCCTAGTCAGAAGGAGGATGCCTAGGACAGAGTGATCAGACATCCTTATATCACTGTGTCAATGTCCATTCTAGGCTTGATGTAATCAGCATCTTCTCATACACTTCCTAGCAGACATCAAGGTGGATTGCTTCAAGAAACAGAACAATTCACTCCTCCTTTCCCACTTACAACTCTTCCTCTGCTTTCACCATGTGCGACAAGGGAAAATGCATGGGGTTTTTTGCAGCGTGATCCAGTGGGTAGTTTGCTATTTATCGCAGTATTCTCAACCAGGATAAATGTTAAATCTCAGTTTTGAAGAATCCAGAAAATTATTGTATTCCATTTTTTTGCTAATTACAAGGTACCTTCAAATTCAGTACAAGGAGCTGAATCTACTTATTTCACATCTTCTGCATTTTAAGAAGACATGGTCTCATTTTACTGCATGCACGTACCTTCATCTCCTATTGATACCATTTTTATCTAATACTACCAATTAGACATTTAGTGAATCATTGTCAAGAAATGACTAGCCATCCAGCAGCTATGAGTTGGAACAGCAGTAGTATAATCATAGAGAGATTAATTCACATTTTAAAAAATCAGACAATATATATGTGGCAGAAAAAAAATGTAATACACTCTGCTAGGTTACAATGTAAGATGTAACCAAAAGCATGTATTCTATTATCATCTTCACAAGCTGTTAAAGCAGGTGGGGCAATGTTCGTTATCTCCTACTATGACTCATCCCTGATAACTCCCTCCGGGAGCTATCTGTTTAATGGGCAGTCAAGGACCAAACGCATGACTCATAGAATTACATCAGCCCATTGCGAGATGCTCCACCCAGGGGGGAGGAGACAGGCATTCCCACCTGGGTATAATCTGGGGTTTCGAACAGCACAAACAGCCCTTACCTTCAGTATTCCCAGAGGACAAGAGCTACCACTGGACCTTCAGGTGAAGACCAGACCCTTCTACAGGATCACTGCTTCAACAGGACAACTTTATCTGGGCTGCTGCCACCACCCTGACTAACAGGGTGTCAGGTTGTATCCTGACTCTGTCAGTGTTCTTGCGCTATTGCATTTATTTTAATTTTCCTATTAAATTATAATTCTGACTTGTGATCTCCCACTGGTTTGTATTCAAACTAGTACATACACTATTTGTTGTCTCACTATATAATCCTGAACCTCTTATTCCACAGTTGATCTACCACAGCTATGAGTCTCCCAGCCTCACTAGTCATTGTTGAATTGTCTGAGCTTTGTTTCATACACTTCGTGCTGTCCATTCTACATAACATTTGCCCTCCATGCTTCAGCCATACAAGTAATGTGACTTCTAGACAGGCAAGAGGCTGACTGCTCTGCAGATAATCCAGGGCTGTGTACATACTGACTTATTAGCTGCACAGTGTCAAGCAAAATGGAGAGTGGTAACAGCCTCATTTTATCTGCTTATCGAGGGAATTGATAGTATTTGTTTTCATTTAGTTAGACATTGTTTTCACAAAAATTTCATGTGTTTTGAAACTTCAGACTGTCAAATTTGGTTGAAATCAGCCAGAATCCACCCATTAAGCCAAATGGCTAGTGGAGACAAAGAAAGATTACAGTTGCTTATGTCTTTGTTTTCTGGCAACTGTTCCAGATATTTGCCTTTTTTTAAAGTCATTCAGCTAATGCCTTGTAATTCATGATCTGCAGTGACTGCACCTAAAGGCCCTCATGCATGACTGTGAGAAGAAGAGTAGAAAAGTCTTCACAAGGACCAAAGGATCCATATTGCTGGCAGTACAAAGAAACTCCCTTATGCACATCAAAATTTTAAAAAAAAGCGAACCCAAAAAACAAAGCCAAAAAAGGCCCACCTGTTAATAAATAAAAGCACTTACAATCCCTTAATTTTATTTTAACCTTAAGAGTAGACGAAATCGTTCAAGACACAGGAATTAAGCCTTGAAAAGAAACATCAGCAACAATAAAACATCAGAGGACATGAGGGCCCAGTTATATAATGCCACTGGTTTGGGGTTTTGCAACGTAACATGTGAAGGACGGATTAGGAAAGCATGGATACCCACTTGACAGTGGTTGGAACGTCACTTTCTAAAGTAGGATATTTACATATTGAGTTACATTCAGTGACATCAACAATAGATAACACAGGTGTTATCTAAAGGTGTAAGGTAGACGAAAACAAAACACTGGGCTTCTTTAGGAGAGTTGAAATTTGTAATCATTATCCAAATATTCCATTAATAAGTCAATAAATGATATTAGATTAATATCCTGTTGTAGTCAGAAATACACAGAATGATATTCCTCTTGCTGTTTGGAAGAGAAAAAACCCCATGTACAATCCAGATTTCGACCTATATCCATGGAGAAAACTGCCTACCCTTTGGGAATCTGTAAAATGCTCTCAAGTGTAAACTAGATAGTAGAATAGTGTGTAGGATTGTCACAGGGTGAAAAATCATGCCATTTTGGGGTTGTTAGCAGGGTGCACAGGTAATAGTGAAAACTTGCAAAATGGAGGTTTGTTATGCTTTGTACTTCTTCTTCCTTCTTCTCCTACCTCTCCATTTTCTGCTGCACTGCAACATTAAAATTATTGGACGAAAAATGCCGCAGTTCCCGCGGAAGCATCGGAGAATACTGCCAGACATTGGACAGAAAAAGAAAATATCTGTCGTTTCAAGTGTTAATTGGTCAATATGCTTATAAGAACAGGCTGCAGATTTGATAAGTGTCCATTTTGGCATTCTAAGCTAGTAACATCAGCTTGCTTGTTAGCGCTCGCTGTACTTTTTAAGATAAGACTTAATAAACACCTGCCCGAGCAAAAGAATGCCAGTTTTGTCTGCTTTTCTAAATCCAAGGTAGAGTCCTTGAGGTAAACTCCCCCACCAGGGGAGATACCTGACACAGACTGCGTCAATATCCATCTAAAATATGAACAGAAAATTCTGACTCTAAATGACTCTAACTCTTTTTTTAGACTACTTATTCACATAGTGTATTTCCAACTGTTCATTTGTATTTGTTTTCACACCTGAGTCAAGTGTTCTGCTCAAACCTTCCTTTTTTTTACATTTTCTGTCGAGTGTAAGACTTTAAGTGTTACCTTAAAAAGGTAAAAAGTACCATTGCACTTTGGAGAATAGAAAGCATGGCTTAAAATAATGTAGAACATATCTACACAGTACTCCAGAGAGAGATTCAAGCAACCTGTGCTCCAACACATTAGGATTCAAGAAAATACTGATACAAAATCACTTTAACCTCTTGGAAGTAAGGCATTTGAGTCTTACAATTCCTACACAAACAGGCAGTAGAGCATCAAAAAAACCTGCTGCCCCACTAGAGCACAAGAGAGACTCACTGACTTGAATGGGTGGAATTACCCAAAGAAAAATGAAGCTGTTCTCACTTAAATCATTAATTGACTTTTTAATTCCAAAAATTTTGGGGCATTTTGATCAAATCAGTGCTTCAGAAAGCAGGGTGTGATTACATCTGTGCTTAATGTTTACCTTCCTATTTTTTAATTAGCCATGTTTTGATTTCATTTTCTTGATTAAAAGTACATGCTTTTTATTTTTACTTCATTCATTCAATACTCGTCCTCCTATAAATGAGGCAAAATTACAGAAAACATATGAAGTTTTCAAATAAAATAATATTTAAAACCCCTGAAAAAGCCAATAAACCCTACACAAAACTAATTAAATTGAATAAAACCCCCACAATAAACAAAAAACCTCAAAACAAATCATACGCGCAGGTGTACGTCTTGATCTCAATTTTCAGGTATTACTGCTGTAGAGTAGTCTAGTCAGTCAGTGTAGAAGGAGATATTAAGCAACTTCACAGTAGATTACAGTGGGGAAGAAAACCCTATCAATTCATTTAATGCAAGTGACCAGCATGTAAAATGAGCCAACAAAAAACCAGAAGACACCGTCCCTCTTCTGACTTTTGGAAGAAGTGAAAGAGGGGGTTGGTGAGTAAGAAAAGAACAGCTAGAAGATAGACAGTTAAAAGTAAAGCTTAGTTGACTTTTCTCAAATATCTCAATACTATAGCAGCAACAGTTTTCATGTATGAAGTTAAAACAGAGAAACTGCCGACGTGGCTTCAGAAAGAGTAGCAAAAATATAGTTGGTTATGTCTCAAGCAAAGTGTGTGTCATTACAGATTTCTGTAGGAAGATATATACTTTTTCTTCCCCTACTATTAATCACCCCTCCACAATAGCAAATTAGATTAACAGGCACCAAAGTGCTATTATTTAAATATCAACACATTTACTTTCTTAATTTATAGATAGCCAGCAATTCAATTTCATTTATTTCCACAGCAAAGATATTAGCAGTATGTGTTAGGAATACATGGAATCTTTTCAACACTTATGGTTTTGTGCATAATAATCTTTAATTATTCCTTTATTACTTTCACTTGTGAATGCTTACCTTCATTCTAAAGAGCAGACGATATCGGACTGATGAAGTTGGCAAAAATTTCCTTAATTTTCTTCAGATTTTAGTGCAAAAACTGTTGACAAAGTTTCCCTAGAAGATAGGGATGGGACAGGAGAAACACTTCTGATACCTGAAATGTCATTTCCAACCTCTGAACATTTTTCTTCTCAAACAGAACTACTGGCCAATCACATCCTGGGCTGCATCAAAAGAGGCGTGACTAGCAGGGCGAGGGAGGTGATTCTCTCCCTCGGCTCTGCTCTTGTGAGACCCCACTTGGAGTACTGCATACAGCTCTGGAGCCCTTAACAGAAGAAAAACTTGGACCTGTTGGAACAAGTCCAGAGTAAAGCCAGAAAGTTGATCACAAGACTAGAGCACCTCTCCTATGAAGACAGGCTGAGAGAGTTGGGGGTGCTAAGCATGGAGAAGGCCCCAGGGAGACCTTAAAGCAGATTTCCATGCTTAAATAGGGTCCATAAGAAGGTTGGAGGGGGTCTTTTCATAAGGACATGAAATGATAGGACAAGAAGTAATGTCTTCAAACTGAAAGAGGGTAGATTTGGATTTGATATTATGAAGAATTTCCTTGTATGAGGATGATGAGGTACTAGAACAGGTTGCTCAGAGAAGCTGTGGTTGCCCATCCATGGAATTGTTCAAGACTAGGCTGGATGGGGCTCTGAGCACCTTGGACTAGTAGAAGAGGTCTCTGCCAATGGCAGGGGAGTAGGAACCAGATTATCTTCAAGTCCCTTCAAGCCAAACCATTTTATGATTCTATGAAAACTGGGGTTTCACATTCGAATTTGAAGTGATCTTTTTGAATTATGTTTTTATTTTCCATACATGAATAAGGATTAGGAAAAAAACCCTTTACAATTATAATTGTAAAAATTATCACATAAAAAGAATATACTTTATGATTGGTTTTGTTAGTTTATCTTGTAGTAGAAATAAAATAAAACAAAATAAACCACATGCTTTTAAATTATGTTTTTTCTTTCCTCTTTACGACTGAATGCAGAACACATAAACATATTTTTCAAATTTCAACTGGAAATATATATCTGGGATTATTTTGTGTGGCTAAATAATACATAGACACTATTACATGAACTTTGACAGACATCCAATAATTGACCTGAATGATCAATAGAGATACTGAAATATTGTATAAATGATAAATATTTTACTCAGTAGCCGGGGGGAGACAGAGAGAGAGTGTAGTCCTTTATGTTGTATAGGGTGTACTATGAATAGAACCAAGTGAATTCTCCCTGAATACATTCATATTATACTGTAAAATGCAATCATATGACAAGTGTCTAGGAAAAAGGGCTTGGAAGAAAATCATCAACAGATAGACTTTTGAAATAGGTAGGATACATTGCATATTTTACCACTAGCGAAATTACTATAATTAGAAAGTAAAACTCATGACTTGGTATGCATAACATTATATGTGTATCAATACACAGAAAAGGATTTTTTCATTTAAACTTTAAAAAAATATTAATTTATGCATTCATACAATATCCTGAAATATGTGTTACTGCAAAAGCAATCAGCTTAGACAGCTCATTAATCTTTCTCATACAAATATTGTGATCTCTCTATCTTTCCTCAACTATTTTTGTGTGTATGATTTAAAGATCAAAGAAATGATAACTGGTTTCTATGACATCTTGAGATACAATGTGTTCTGCAATATGATGAACAATTAAATTCTGATTTAATTTCCTTTATTATTTTATGGTAACATAACATTAACAAAATAAATATGCTCTGATTGTGCTATGTGGGGGAAGCAGTTTCCTGCCTTAACACTACATTCACGTATTTGCTGAAATTTACCAGATTTCCACTAGCCTAAATAATTTGTACTGACACAGTATTCTTTCACAGAGCTTAAAATTATATCTCCACAGCCCTCATTTTGTAATAATACCCAGAACAACTCTCATGGAGATATCTTGTGCAAGCAATGCAGCTGCAGTTCTCCTCCCAGGATATGTTACGAGACTGTTAAATTGGCTCCAGTATTTGAGTCAGCTTGCTCAGAATTTGCTAATTTGGGTATTTCCAAGTGGCCCTACTAGGATCAGTGCTCTGACAGAAATATTTCCATTACTTCCAGTAGACTTTAGTATAAAGTCTGAACATTGTGTAGCGATAAATTCCATGCAAATAATACAAACTCTATGTAAATGCATGTTTTATTTCGTTCTTAATATAATAAACACTGACCTGTTTGTTAATATCAAGTCCCTTGTTTGATTTGGAAAGGTGGGAAGAGGATCTGTAGTTGTCAGTATTTATTGCATAGATGTTTCTGAGTTTTGAGGGGCATTCCCTTTGGGTGTACTCACATTTTTCTACTTAGATATAATACACAGAATGTGTCATCATCTGCAAGTGTGCTGAGAGTATGGTCTCCCTATTCTGGAAATAAAATGGGTTGAAAATTTGTTAGCATAAGGACATACACAGCTAGTATAAAAATTGCATCCTAAAGAGGAAAAATGTGTCTAACAAAGTGAAATTTGTATGTTCTACATGTATAACTATATGTTGTGCAACTTTATATTGCAAATTCTCTGGTATCTCTGTCTGTTGGTAATTACCAGTACACAGTTAGTAAAAGACATTCACAACAAGTTTTCATTTGAAAATGAAAACCGTTTTCAGTACTTTATTTTCACTCTCCTCAGGAAAAGAAGTTATAAATGCTATGAAATGGGTAACTTCCTTTACTGTGAGATACAAATCATTCCTTTGTCTACTGCAGCAGTGACAATGTGAACTCTTTAACTAAAACTGGTTTACAAAATTTTCTCAGGTCAAGCGTTATAAGAACAGTCACTGAGCAATAAAAACACTGGATGCTCTATCCTATAATCTTTTTAGCTATAATTGTGCTTAATATTACCATTTTGCTCCATGAAGAAAACTGTGAAAGTAATCAGTAGTTTTTAATATGTTGCAAAACACAAGTGCTCTGTGAAGAAAAGTCACAACATTTTTGCCCAAAGGAGTGTCTGCTCACTTCAGGTGTTGTTGAATTTGTGAGTTAATACACGAAAACACTGTCGCTTTTTGCCCACTCTTTTCTCAGCTCGCTTTCCTTGGGTAGTTTGGACTAAATAGCTAATGTATGCCACAGCAAGTATTGCGGGAAACAACGACATTTCGAGCTGCGTCTAGCTAGAATGTGGATGTCATATGGAGTGTGCACAGAGAGAACTCAGTCACTGGCTCAGTACTTTAAACAGGATTAGTCAAACTTACTATCTAGTGCAATGAGCACAAATAGATACACTAAAATTCTGTTTATTTATTTTTTGGCCCACTGTGCTTCATTAAGCATCACCAATAGAGAATTCAGGTAAGGCCTAAGCGTCAGAGACAGAATTTTCAAAATCACAAAAATCAAGTCATTTATACCCAGAGGGACAGATACATAATTGAAATCTGAAATTACCACTAATCTACACAAAAAAATACAATCTTTACAAAACAGATTTTACAAGTGCTTAGGGTTTAGTTTTTCATTTGTTTTTGAGTGGGTTTACTTACACAGCTTAAAGAAGAAATCATATTCTTAAACTTGAAGGGCTCTGCTTTAACACATTTTAGGATATCCCCTCCGACACTTAAATATACAACTCATACAACACAGGGATACTTTCATAATTAAGTGTTCTTTACTGAGAAGGGTCCAAGAAACTTTTTAATTTAAACTATTTAGCTGTTTAAATTGCAGCCCTCAAATTAGTGAATATCTGTCTTCCAAGGAGACATAGGCTCTGCCTCAAGTACACATTCCAAAACATGGATGCAAATAAGCAATTAAAATAAAACTACCAGAGGCTTACTTGATTATAGTGATATAATCTAGGAGAAACACCCAAAACACTTTCTCCCTTCCCAAAAACTCCACCAAAACCAAACAAGTTTTTCAGACTCCTACAGGTTTTGATTCAGATTCTGAAATTATAATCAGTTTCAGTTGAAATATTATTTTAAATTAAGAAATCTGATTTCATGTGCTCAACTAGATCTGAAAAGGATAGATAATTTCTGATATAAATCTTTTGAGATACAGTATTAATTTGTCATTAATTCAGTATTATATGTCTATTTCAATCCTTGAGAAGAAGCCTATAAAAGAACCAAAATTCTACAAATCCAATGAACCTACCACCAATATTTTAGCTTATCTTAAATATTGAGAATGGATTTGGTGAAAGATTACTTTAAACTCAAGAGAAACAGAAGTTACGTCGTTCACTGAGTTCTTTTACTAATAAAGAGAGGAATAGCAAAGTAAAATTTTTGTAATTCAACTGTTATCCAAGTTTCACTTGCATACATCATATTCTCAGAAAATCTGAATTCTATAGACAGGAACAAATGCTCAAAACTCAAAATCTGTTATGCATATGGTGATTAAGTAATGAATGAGGACTGTCCAGAACAAATGTAAAATACCAATTATCCCTATTCCCTTATTAAAACATCTTTTGACTCTAGTGATGCTTACATTGTTCTACTAGTACTGCTTCTAGTATATTCAACAAGAATTAAACCAGAATATTTTATAATATCAAGCCATAACTCATTACAATTAAATTAGATCTTTACTAAACAGCAGAGAACCGTAAGATCCAGATAAAGATGTGGAAAGATAACTCTTAAGTATGGCTCTTATTTTTTTATGCTGTAACCAGGAACTTAGATCACTATATCAGTACGTCGTTAGTGACAAAAGAATGCAGAGATTATTTTCATCATCGTTCTGTTAAGAAATTTTCTCTGTTTTTTGGAAAATAGTAGGAAGATGGAGTTAATCAACACAGTCAATAACTGCAAGTCTTTAAAAAACAAAGGACCTCTTCTCTTGAATCTCTAAGTGCAGCTTCTGTAAATAAGAATAAATCAACGGCAATTACTAAAAATTTACTCCCTAAATTGTTGAAAAATACCATACAGAAATCTGCCATAAACCCCCCATTGATTAAAATGGCAATGAGAGACACATTGTGGGACAATATGTACCAATATAGATTGTTGTTAATTGCATTCTGTTGTAACCTCTATCCACAGCAGGTCAAATTGTGGTCTCAGTTATGTCACTGTAACCTCAGTGAAGTTAATGATTTGCATGGGAATTAGAAAAAAGATTTGAGCCTTGAATAGCCACAGATGCTGTAGTTTGATATGTGTGAATGAGCTCGGTGATGAGCATATGATATACTTTTCAATCTTTGTTTTAATTAAAAAAAAAGTAAAGTAGAATCCCTAGAGACATACAGTATCTTAGCTTTTTTTTTTTTCCAGAATTATGAGGGAAGAGTGTAGTACATTTTCTCCTCTACAAGCAGATTTACTTGAGATTCTAAACCAAACTTTTTAAAACAAAGCAAGCCCATATGGAACCTTGGAGTGCCTTAGGAATGGAAGGAGCCAAAGAAATAGGAAATCTACATGGAAAGAAACCAAATTGGTTTTGTTTGTTGCCATTGAATATGTAAAGACCTTTCAATTTTAGGAATCATGCAGGCATTTACCTCATTTACAACTCCCTGCATCATATACAGTAATAGAATTCTTGGATTGATAGTAGGAATATGATTTTTTTAAAATGGCAGATTTTTACAAAACATGTAAGACAGCAATCTGTATATCCTAAATTGCATTTTCTGTTTGATTATCTACCTTTCTATACGAGATATGCTTTTTCTCAGACTGCTGCTGTATTACACACAGAATCACAGAATCACCAGTTTGGAAGATACCTCCAAGATCATAGAGTCCAACCCATGCCCTAACGCCTCAAATAAACCATGGCACTGAGTGCCACATCCAATCTTTTTTTTAAACACATCCAGGAATGGTGACTCCACCACCTGCCTGGGCAGACAATTCCAGTACTTCACCACTCTTTTCATGCAAAACATTTTCCTAGTATCCAACCTGTATTTCCCTTGGCACAGCCTAAGACTGTGTCCTCTTGTTCTGTCAGTTGTTGCCTGGAGAAAGAGACCAACCCCCACCTCGCTACAGCCACCTTTCAGGCAGTTGTAGAGAGTGATAAGGTCACCTCTGAGTCTCCTTTTCTCCAGGCTAAACAACCCCAGCTCCCTCAATCGTTCCTTGTAGGGCTTGTGCTCCAGGCCCTTCCCCAGCCTTGTCGCCCTCCTCTGGACAAGTTCAAGCCTCTCAACATCCTTCCTGAGCTGAGGAGCCCAGAACTGGACACAGTACTTGAGGTGTGGCCTCAACCGTGCTGGAGTACAAGGGAAGAATGACTTCCCTCTTACACAGCCTTTTAGCTCCTGTCCAGTCTTTCTGACTAAAGAGCACAAAGTCTATGTAAGTGCATCAGATTTAAGAAAAGGAAAAAAAGTACTTTTAATCTTTTTTATCTTTTTCTTTGACTGTGACGTGCTCTGACTAAATACATTACCTATAAGAAAAAAAGGAAGATATTTAAGATGTTAGAACAAATCTGGAACACACATGCAGTTTAGGAAAGGGGAATTGTTTGTGTTGTCTGTGAGAGCATGCCTGCAGAAATTAAAATTTAATAAAAATTACATGAAATTTGTGTTTCGTAATCACAATATCAGTCTCTAATTTTTCCCTTAGGTGTAGCCTTCAATTTTTCTTCTTTCAAGTACTTTTATTTATACTCATTGCTATCTTCTGAGGTTTTCAATTAATTAATTAATGGATGAGTGGCATCAGATGCTGAGATCAAACTATGAAACAGAAGAGCTTCTGAACAAGCATTAAATATAGAAGAGATGGACTACTGCTGTTATCAGTTGTATACGTAAAGAAAAAATTGGCATTGCTTCCAGGCAAATGTAATGAAGCTGAACACAAGACTGTAGGGGAATGCTATCAAACACATATTCATTCCTTAGGCACAATGGAAACATGCAGTCATTTGCTACTATGAATAGTCATAACCCCAAGTAGTTTAACAGAATTGCAGCAATTCAAATTAATTGGCTCTCCTCAGAACTTCCTAAAAATCACTGCCATAATGGTAATCCTTTCCAGAACTTCTGAACAACTGATATTAACCGGATGAATAAATGCTGCAATGTACAATCACAAAAGAGAGGAGGGTTCAGCATTGCACAAAATCTTTTGTAGACTAACAGGTACAGAAAAGTAAATTTCAACAGAGGAGTATTTCAAAACCCATAATGCTTTGAGTCATAGACACTGGGTAATGAATTTGGTTCTGAATTGTGAAACACCAAAGAAGCTACAGAAGCACAGACCATCTTAAAAAAAGTATTCACTTTTTGTCATCATTAACTTTTTTATGATAAATGCTCAGTCTGTTCAAAGGTAGATTCACAGGTTCTCAAGAAAACTAATTACTGATGTGAATAGTAGTGCCTTTGCTGTGAAAAAAATCCACATAGCAGGTGTTGATGGAGATAAAAAAAAAAAAAGCATGTGTCTAGCAGTTCTCCAAATTGAAAGGGAAGTGTTGAAACTGTTTTCAATTTCTATTTGTTTTTGTAAAAAACCTTACAAATTCTGATAGAAAAATAGTTTAAAATTGAGAATAGATGATACGGTTCTGAAGATGATAAGGTTCTGAAGTTTTAGGTCATCTGTTGTCTCATTTTTGGCTGTGATAGAGTTAATTTTCTTCCATGTAGCTGGTACAGAGCTGTATTTTTGATTTAGTGTAAGAATAATGTTGACAACACAGTGATATTTTGGTTTTTGCTCAGTAATATTTGCTCTAGTTCAAGGACTTTTCAGACTCCTATGCTCTGACAGCAAGCAGGTGCACAAGAAACCAGGAGGGAGCATGGCCAGAACAGCTGACCCAAACTGGCCAGGAAGATATTCCATACAATACAACGTCATGCTCAGTATATAAACTGAGGGGAGTTGCCTGGGATCTGCCAGTCCCTGCTCAGGGATGGGCTGGGCATGAGCCAGCAGGTACTGAGTAATTTTTTTTAAAAAAAGTAATCACTTTTACTTCAAAAAGTAATCACTTTTTTTCATGGGTTTTATTCTTCTCTCTCCTTTTCATTACAATTTATTATTATTACATTTTCCTTTGTTTTAATTATTAAAGTGTTCTCATCTCAACCTTCGGGTTTTATCTTTTTCAAATTCTCCTCCCCATCCCTTGTGGGAGGGGAGACTGTGAGGATGGCTGAGTAGTGCTGAGCTGCCGGCTGGGGTTAAGCCATGACAGCTGTACCATTTAGGAGCACTTCTCCTGGGCTCCTCAGGCAGAATGAGCAAAAACAATAAGCCATCAAACTGAGAATATTGAGGAACACCTCAACATAAAGTCGTCATACTGGGCTCACATTATTTCCTGTGGGATGATAACACACAGTATGGAAAGATTTACCAGAGACCAGTTTCGTTATCATTTGAGCAATGGCAAGGTTAATGTCATTGGATATTCAAGAACTAAGTTGCTGCAAACTCTGCCTGGAGCTCCTGGGCGTCAGTGCTTTTCTTACCCTGTTCAAACAGCAGGAGCAGAAGAGGCATCTGTGCTGCTAATACACAGAAAGCAAACAGGCTCCTTACAACCAGCAATGTTTTACCTTGATGTTTAGGTAGTTTAAACTGAGAGCTGTTTCTACTACTATTAAAAAATAATCTGAATGGAGAGAAAAAAAATCTAGAAAATACAGAAATAACTTCCATTAGACAGTGTGGTTTGAGAAGGGAAGGCAAACCAAACACAACACAAAGTTTTTGGTAATTTACTTCGTAACAGTTTTATGATGGAAAATAGTCATTCAACCCTGCATAGCAGTGTTTTTCCTGTGAAAATATCAGAAATCATACTGTATTTTAATAAGTTTGGAGGTAAAACACATTAAATCACATCATTATGAAATAATATAGGAAGTAGTATTTGGGATGTTGGTATTCCATGTCTCATGAAATACACTCATTTAGTAAATTGCATAAGCCATAAATAACCTTGTTGAGACAGATGTGACTTGAGAGGATGGACTCATCCACATTCACACCATTTCCAATACAAAAGAAACAGCCCCCAGACACCTCACCTCCCTCTGAAGTCTTAAGAAAGTCCCTTTGTAGCCAAGTAATTTATCGCAAAAAAGATAGTCTACAAGGTTTTTCAGCAGTCTTGCTGATACACAGAAAACTGCCACATATGAATTACAACAAATGTTACACACATATTTTCTTATCTAAGCAATAACCAAGAGGTGCTTTTGCACTTTCAATGATGGAAAGGCAAAGATAAATATTAAGCTGGCTGTCTGACAGCTGCTATTAAAATCAAGGCCAACTGCTGTCCCACAAAACTGGCAGTCATTCAGGTTCAACTTTTAGCTTATTTCTGATTATTCACATTTCTCTAAGAACATTTGGCTCCCATCATTTTTTTTTTTTTCATGGTAAAGGAAACCTTTACCTGAATTTTTACTAACGTATTTTTTTCCCAGCATAAAGGAAATAAAAATACAGAAAGCTAAAGACCTTCATTAGCCTTCCAGCAACAGAAGAAAAACGACTCCATTCTCTGTTTCTCTTGCAGAATAATGAAAGTGAAGAGATGTTCAAGATGCACATATGGGAGGGAAGGTAGAGACTGATGTCAGAACTATGTGCTTAAATACACCCTATATAAACTAAATCATATGAATTACAGTTTATCATCTGAATAGATATTTGCAATCCTATCAGGCTTCAACATAGCCACACACCCTGGCGTTTCTCTTCCAGGGTGGTTGTTCTTCTTTCAAAGGCTTTAAAATTCTAGTAAATGTAAGTGCAGTTATCAGTCATGTGGAAAAAACCCTACCATGTCCATATGATCCGACGCTGCAACTAGATCTCAGTGCTCTGCTGAGCTTCACTGCTGCACTTCTAATTGCACTAGCACTGTCTTCCTTTGCACTCCACATTTATTCAGCAGTCACTGCCTTCAGTTTTGTTACCTCTGGGATCTTAGTCTCTTGTCCTTGTAACTTGGCTTAAGTTGAACTCCAGAGCACAGTCCTTTATTAATTGCCATTGTTGTTCTGCTGTTTAAAAAAAAAAAGGTACAAGCTGAGGGTTCAATTACAGAGGGCAGTTGCATTGCCCCAGGGGGTGGAGAAACCTACAAACTGTGAATCAGAGTTACAATATGCCTCCTATTTCTCTTCTTCTATAAAGTCATTGATGTATCCCCCTTCACCACCCCTATACTTAATTATATACTAAGGCATGTATAATTAATTAATTATACATGCTCTGATACAGCTGCACTGGCCATAACACTAGGAGGGGATAAACTGAGCCTACCACCTGTGCAGGAGGGGAAATAATAGCTCCATTGAGGCTGTCTTTGACTTCCTTGTTGTACTGTTCTTAGATTATAACTTCAAAAAAGGAAAAAGAAAAGGGAAAATATTAGAAAGTAAGCATTTTTTCCAGGAGTTGTTTTTATTTCTCTGGGCTTCAAATCAAACTTTTGGTTTGAAAATCGTGCGTAGATGTAAAACTAGTTTGTCTAGCAGGATATACATTTTCTCTCAAGGGATGTCGGACAATCTGTTAACACAGTGTATAATGGAGAGGGTAGGGGGCAGATCACAGGCCAGATTGTTAGCTAGTATAAAAGAGGTGTTAATGCCATTGACTTTAATAGGGCTACGTCAATATCCACCAGCTTAAGATTCTCTGTATCACAGCCCGCAGACCACTTGCGGCTTGCAAAGCCTTTGTATTCAGTCCACAAAGGGACTTTTTAATTGTGGTTATACTTGACAGAATCATAAAAATGTACTATTATCAGTTTACCCAGTGATTCTCTAGCATTCCTAAGGATTAACCTCTCTCTTTGGAGGCATACAGAGTTGTGAGAAAACCTTCTCAGCTAAATCCAAGTTCAATTCAGAGGTGACCATTGGAAACTTTCATTAAACCATTTATATTGGGATAACTCCTTTTGAACACATGCTGTCTCAATTTATTAGCAAGGAAAATTAGCTGTTAAGATTCTACCTTTGAGTATATCAAGAATATGTTGGTTTTTTTTTAAAGTAACTTATTATTTGCAATATATCACCTTACAAATGTAAGACAAAAGAGCAGCACAATTAATGTAAACTTTGTAATGCTGTTCTCAGACTGATGTTTTATCTGTCAAGGGTTCCAGCACCAACAAAACTTTCAGGACTTTTATTTTATACTCTAACATAAAATTAACTGAAGTATAGGAAATATTTAACATAGAATTATTTCTGTGGAATGGAAGTTCTTATTTATGAGAAAAAGATGCCCTTGCTCTCTAGAAGTCAGTAGGAAAATAAACCTGAATGTCTTTATGCAACTAGAATTTCAATGACTTCTCTAGAGTTTGAATACATGCCATGTTTGCTTATTCTTCCTAAAGAATTGCATTCACAATATTAAGGACTTAAAAGACACAGTAGGGCTCTCCAAAGTTCCCTGCACCAGTTTTTACTCCTCTCCAGATCATGTCTAAGATTAAAAAAATTAAAGGGTGATTACTTTATATTAAGTAGCTGTGGGTTTTTTGTGGCTACAAGCCCTTAATGCCTCATAAACAGCACCAAACACCTCCACCAAGTAGTAAAAAACCTTTTTCTTCTCCAAATAAAAGTTGTATCTACATATTTGATGACTAGAGAACAGCCGGGCCACAGAAAAATAATCAAATATTGTGCAAGTTGGCAATATCAAAACTGTTTATGTTGGAATAACTTTTCCCCAAGAGGTGGGTGTGCTTTGGCAGTCAGTGAAATGATCCCCAGATACCCATGGCTCCCATTGCTGTTGATATATTAAATATGTACCAAATTGTGTATACAGAGCACACATGTGTCAAAAGTTGACATCAGTGGGGAACAGATAATCCTCTAAAGGCAGAATGAGTCAAGTAATTTTGTTGAACTATCTTGAAGTTGCACAGACATTTTGGTCAGTATGGCAAAAAAATTAGATTGACAAAGAATTACTGTTATTAACAGTGTTATATAAGAAGTTTAAAAAGTAAGGAAAGTTTATCACAAGACTGCTAAAGATCCCTGCAACTATATTTTCATCAAAACATTTTTTTCAATATCCAGTGTTAACCAAATTTATTCTAGAGACTAGTGTCAGTTTTAATTTCTCTTCATTTTTTGCCACTAGGGCTCACCTGATGGGGGCATCACTGTTTTAATGGTGCTGATGTCTATATACCACAGAAAGAAGAATATCTGGCGTTTTTTTTTTAATATGTGGATATTATAAATAATTAATATACATAGCTGTATATCTTTCAGAAAATTTCGTCAAATTTTCTGTCAAGTGCTCAAATCCAGAGTGAAAATTTGGCAGGGTAATCCTAAATTTTCTTCCTATCATTCTTTCTTTGTTCATGCAGATATTGGTATCAGTTGAGCCAGCTTAAGATGATGGTCAAAAAAATTTACATGCTTTTAAAAATACTTCAGTCTTCAAATAAATAATTAAAAACCCCTAGAAATATCCGTCTGTAAACAATGTTATAATAAAATTTCTTCTACTCTTGCTGCTTCACCCAAACTTTTTCTTTTTCTCCCAGATTTATGCTATAATTTCTTCCTGTTCTAGCAGCAGAAAACATTAGCTATGTTAGCATTTCAAGTAAGAAACTAAACATCAAATAAACAAAAGAAACTTTCATACATTATAATACATAAAAACTTGTGCAACAATTTAGAACTTTACCTTTCCATTCTGTTTCACTTCGACTGACTGTAGAACTAAGAGAGTTATGAATGCTGTCTGAAGCAAAACGTGAACATAAATTATGAGCTTTTTATGAGTTTCTACTGTTTTGTAGCATGCATATATTTAATTCTTATAGTCAAAGACCAGAAATGAAACCCAAATCAACTTAAAAACTCAAATAAACTCACTCAGAATTTTGAGTGGAGTCAAACAATTGCAAACACCTAAAAATGGATGCAAACAATTTGTCACTCGGGAAAAACTTTTTTTTAATGGAAAATGAAGTACTCTCCCATTTTTGTGTTTCCCATTTTATCAAACTAGATTAAAAAGGGAGTTGACTGTAGTAGCTAATGAACTGGATACTTCTGTATGCAAGTAAAGTACTACTAACAATATTGAAGCCTGTTTCAACCTATACAGAGCATGTAATACAAACCAGAAGAAATCTCTGGTATTCTACGTCAAGGTTCATCTACTGAAGTCTTATAATGCATAAGAGAGTATCTGTAAAGCAAAAAGTAGTAGACTGTAAAAGCTGGCATGACTTTGCAAAATGTACAACACCAAAATCATTCAAGAAAACCCAGAAAACAGTTGGTTTTTGAAACTATTTTTCCCTTCTATGGTAAAAACAAACCTAACCAGATTTGTTTCTTAGCTGTATCTGGTTTTCATCATATCTGAGATGATGCAGTGGAAAGAAGATTCTAAGCACAAATACTGGGCCAATTATTTATACAGCCATACTTGTGCAATAGTACATGTGTAATTCCCATCTTTCCAGTCTTTTCCACAAGTGAAATTTTCAAGAGGCTTTCTAGCTGAGTCCAGAAATCCTGAGTTCAGTTTCCTTCTTACAGATCTTCAGCAATTTGTAGTTTACTGGGCAGCTGGATATGTGTAGAAAGGCACCGTTCCAGAACACAGCACAACATTGCAAAATGGCCTTGTCATTCCTGTTGTCTGTACCCTTTCAACTACTCTGTTCACTTACTCCTGTGCCAAAGGCATACTTATATTTTTTAAAGAAACAATTATATTCCTCTTATTAAGTCTTTCTTGCCTTTTGAGCCAGCGCCATTGTTTACGTGGAGTTCTTTTGCCTGTCTCTGATTTTCCTTTCTGTTTTTTGTGGCTTGTACTTTCTTTCAGTTAATCTCCCTCAACAGCAGATTTGCACTCTCTGAGACAAATAATGTCTTGATTTAATGTTAATTACCTGATTAAACACAACACATTTTGCTTTTCATAAATGTTTTCAAGAGGGCCACTAGCAGGTTATAGGCTCTACTGAACACTCTTTATAGAATTTTTTTACTGCGAATAGTAAACACATGCCTGGAAGGAAAAGAAGCAATATTCTGCTCTGATTCTATTTCAACCCTTTGCATGTTTAGATGTCTAAACCATCTGATATTTATCTTTCAAGGAAGGTCAGAGGGTGATATGGGAAGCCAGGATATCCACAGCCAAGTTAGAGAACTAACCAGTGGCACAGAGTTTTTTTAATCTAAACCTTAGTTTTCTGGTCCTGCCTTTATTCTTTTCCAGCCACTATTTCCGACTCTGTGCAATTCTCAAATAAGTATTTTCTCACACAAAAATTATTGTGGGGTGATGTATGGGAGTATGTCCTCTGTAAATTAAACAGTTCCCATGTCCTTGCAATGGCACCAAGGGCAAATAATATAACTTCTTTTAAATTTTTCTTTAGTTACCTCACTGTCAACTTCTGATAAACCAAAATTCTGTTCCACTGCAACAGAGCTTTGTAAGGGCATATAGAAGCAGAAGTGGGACATCCAAACAGAAAGCACCAAAATCAAAACTCATTTAAGTAGATGGCTCCTGATGGCTCCAGCTGTTTGTGTCTTCTCCTTCCATGAATCACTTTGAAGATGAGGTCATCCTGAGAACTTGTGAGAGAGCTGAGGGACTGCCTAAAAATTAGGAAAAGTGATGGTAAGTCCAGCATAAATAACTTTCAAAGGAAAACTTTACTGAGGTTAAGAGATGCACTATACTTCATCATTTTTGAACCTGACATATTTTTCTGATGGAGACAAATACCCAGAAAAAAAGATAAGAGCAGCTTGTTGTTGCAAAAATTCCTACCTGCTTATACAGATCCCTGGTTTTGATTAAGTCACAAAACTGACCCTGAAATAGCCTGAACACAGCACAGACTGCTGGAGTCAAGGCAGTCATCAGGTTCTATGCATCAGAAATTCCACACTTAAGCCATGCTGTCAATTAGACAGGTTCCACTGTAATGGTGTGTCTTCTGTCAAACATTTCTGAATAGGCCCTTGTTCCATTTGATACTATCCTGAGGAAGCTTTATCACAGTTCTGATGCATGGTAACCTGATAAGTCTCCATTTAGCATCCTTCTATCCCTATTTAACCTTAACATGCATCTGAAATCTGCCATCAAAATAGCAGGTTTTTGTAGTGATGGAGTGTTCACCAGTGGTTAAAGCAGATTAACTAAGGATTTTTATTACAAAATAGAGTTTGTGTCCCACAGTCTTGATAAATCCTTGCTAACA
This sequence comes from Oriolus oriolus, assembly GCA_013400235.1. Lineage (NCBI taxonomy): Eukaryota > Metazoa > Chordata > Aves > Passeriformes > Corvidae > Oriolus > Oriolus oriolus. The sequence continues at coordinate 80,207 of VXBT01000022.1, read as the reverse complement.
GGAGTTCCATCATCTAAAAGGCTAGCTGGTCATATCTGATAAGGTTTCTAAGAGCATAAAAGTCTCTAAGCAAATCAATTCTGTGTGAGAGGCATTTGTAAAGTTAGAGAGGCATTACTGTTAGATAATGTTTTAACTGGGTTATCTATATATTTCTTTGGCTACTAAGAAAATACCTTATTAAAATAATGCTTGAGAAATTCAGATAACCTATTTTTTTGAGGAAATAAAAAAAAAAAACATTTCAGGTTAATATATTTAAATCTAAACCCAAAACCCCGTAACATTTAACAGAGTATGTATAGCTAAAAATATCAGAAAGCTCTTCAGTTCATTCATAAAATATTGGGATCAATTATTTAATCTATTTTAAAGTTACTAATCTGTCAGTCAACAGTACAGGATCAAATGTAAAAAGAATTAAGAAGAAGATGCTTCAGAGCCATCAGATTATTTTATCTTTTTACCTCAAAACTACAAAATAGCATTCAAGAAATTAAGTGATTAATTAAATGCAGGTTTATATAACTTAAGTAACTTCTTATATAAATATAATACATATGTTTGATGTATATATCTGTTTACTTTATTTAGTCAGCATTTTGGAGACAAGGTTGTTTTTAAAGCTTTCCACTGCACCAGGTATGTTCTGTACTGACTGCTGCATCTACAGCCAGGTAACATCACCCAGACATCACATGCAGTGACAAGTACTTTGTTCCACACACTATCTAGATTTCACTGTCTCCAGTAAATTTTTGTTTTTTACTTCACTATTCAAAATATAATACTCAATCCTTAACTTAAAGTAAAGTACATGGGTCTGTGTTTTTAGGGGAACCACCTTAAGGTCAGTGGGGATATACAAGGACACAAGATTTTGTCTATGCAAAACTTAAGGAATAAAAACCAGTTTCTGTTTACAGAGTACATGAAATATAGGTGATATAAAGGGCATTTCAGTTGCACTTCTGTGCTCCTACTAATTTAGGCTACTGCTAATAAACAGTAGTATCATTTTCTGGAGCAAAGGAGGTCCATTCAAGAAGATGAAAAAGCATGTCAAAATCTAGGATCTATCTATGGAGTTCAGTATGGCTTCTCAATAAATAAAGCTAAAATTTAAAAAATGCTATATAAATATATAGTATATGCTTTATACTGTATATAAATAACACTTTTATACATGCACCAACATGTATGTTTGTATGTGCCTTTGCATAGTAGCTCTACAGGAAATTAATCAATTTTATCATAAATATTGTTATTATGATTTATTTCATGTATTATGAAAAAATAAAATGTTTTAATCAGTGGCCTTTTAAATCAAAGATTTTAACCATAATTTTCAAGACTTAAAATTTAACTCATTTTTCAAGAATAAAAAAAAGTAAATCAAAATTAGCAAATTGTAGATTGTGGTCTAAATCATAACAGGAAAGACTTATTTTCAGTATCCATGATGTAAGTGGTTACTAATATATCCATGCAGCTGGGGAAAGGATATTAAAAAGGGGCTTAAATAAACTACGTTTCTCTGACAGTAACTTAGTTGTGATTCATAGTCATAACAGCAATTATTTTCTGATCTCAACAGGCTAAGGAAGTAGGGAGTGCCGTTCCTTCAGTTTGGGTTGTGGAAGATGGCAGTTAACTGACTCAAAATTGCTATTCCCCTTATACTCTTGTGTGCCCTAAACTACCTTTTATGAATAGAGTTAAACGGTAACAATGCCACATAATGATGTATTTTTGTGATTTAATCTGTGTTTAGGGTCTCCTCCCACACACTCTCACTCACCAGATACACCACACCATCTTCACTCTAGCACTTTTGGCGAAAATAAGTAGAGCAGCTATTAAGTTGATTGAGAGCTCTCTCACCAGGTAATAACCTTCACTCAGTGATATCTTGAAACTGGAGAAGGATTGCAAAAATCTGTTAAAGTTTTCCTCATTAAAGAAATCCTATACTATTTTACCAAATATATCAAATTTTGGAATCAATGTCAGTCATTAATAGAACAGACACATTTTATAGCAGTACACAAGCAGATGTAGGAGTTATATTGGATCAGTTTAGAAGAGAATAAACAGCAGGTGTTTTTCTTTGAAAACTCTGTTTATTTCCATGGGGTAGTGGGAGAAGTGGAACAACACATTTTCTTTTAAGAAATTATTTTCTAGTAGTAAGGCTTTAAAGATCACATTGGAAATCCTAGTTGATAGTTTATGTCTTTTCCAAAATGTGCAGTCTGAAGCAATATATGCTAAATGTCAATGATGTTTTATTTCCTTCGGTAGTTCAGGTCTAGTGTCTAATAATACAGTGCATAAACCACACATGAGTTGGAAAAGAAATAGTCAAGTTCATTTATAATCAATGACCTTCACAGTCAGTGACAACAATTTTCTTTTTCTGCATAGGCAAATTTTGAAATGTATCATCAGAATCAAGAAATACACTCTTTTTGTTGATCTGGGATTTTTCCCCAAATAGATTATATAAGTGAATGGAGCAAATTCTGTCGGTTTTATTCATATGACATACACTACATATATGTGTCTGGCTCACCAGAAAACAAGGACAAGAGTATTTGTTCTTATTTTTCATATGCTGGTGAAAATGCCTTCAGTGAAAATTTACCTTCATTACTATAAAACCTGTGCACATATGCACAAAGTTATATGGGACCTAAACTACAGTTTAGAATTTAACTGGGAGATTGCAGCAAAAGGTTTTCAGTGTTGAATTGCTTTGCCTGTGACCACAAAGTGTGCTACCACACAGGTGAAATGTATTAATTTGTCTGACTAAGGTGATCCATTTATGTACCTGAGCCACATGTTTCTGAACAGCTCATTACTTTGACACCCATACAGAAATAGAATTAAATAGATCTCCATTGTTGTAGACTATGTGTGGTAAAACTCAGCAGTGTTTTTCTCTGCTGTTAAAGTGCTGCCTACTGATGGTAGCAGCATGGTTTTGACTTGGTTCATCCCTTTAGGAATATCCAATATAAAAATTCATTATGTGTGATTTGAATCTAATTATTTAAAAGTTCAGAATAAAATGTTTGTCAAGAATTGATGTTTTAATATGTCACAAATCCTTCTATGAAGTTTTGTTAGAAAGGAGAAAAAAATATATATTTATCATGACAGTGATTCTTTGATGTGGAATTGATTCTTCAGGCTTTGAAACTTCATTATAGTTATAAAAGAAAACATCTATTTTTCAACACTGTTTAATGAGTGAGTATGAGGTTTTTTAGCTAACTGCTAAAGTATGACTGCTTTGATCTTTTAGCTACAGTCTTTTGGAAATGACAGCTTGCAAAGAAACACAAGAAACCATTCAGATTGAAACCCTACTGAGAAATACTAGGGAATAAGTGTTTTTCTTTGGCTTTAGGAGACAAATCATGTCACTTTATGGTGAGAAACCCAAACCTGTGTCATCACTTTATTGTAAAGCCAGACAGAGTTCCCTGTGGTCAAAAAAGTAAACTTATACCTTATCACTTAAGATGAAACTAATTTTGACTTTTTTTGTGAATCCTACCACATTCTGAATGGAATGTGGGCAATTCTGTACTCCTATTACATACTGTAGCCAGGAGATAAACAAGGACATAAAACTGGTAGTCATCAACTCATAAGGCAGCAGAGACACTGAAAAGCTTTTTTCCCTCTTGAGTGACAGACCTAGTATTCAAGAACTGGTCCAGCAGCTAAATCAAGGAAATACATCCTTGCTTTTCCCTTAATTATCTTGAAACCCTATGCAATATCATATGGAATTTAATTTGTGCTAAAAATTTTTGGACAATTCTTTGAAAATCTTACTTATTCCCTTGCCCTTCTGTGCAAAGGATGACTCACAGGAAAATTCTCACTTGTTTCAATGAAAATAGTCATGACTTAGTTCTGCACAATGGAAGAAAGGTATTTTCAGTCTGATCATTTGCCATGAAATAATAATACATATGAAAAGCACTGATTGGCATTTATATGCTTTTGGAAATCTCAGCCTCTTTTAGCAGAACTTCTTGTTCATTGAAGGAAAATAGCAGTGCTGGCAGTTCAAAGACTACTCATTAACAGCTCTAGCAGTCAGTAGTGACAATAAGTTACAGGAAACTGAAACCAAGAAATCCATTGTCACAATCTTTAAAAGAGCTTTGGATGAAATCACCCACGTAATTAAGTCTTAAATGCCATATATGCCTTGAAAGCTTTTTCATGGTTTTGTGATGAAAACACATCTGGGCAGGTCTTTGGGCTGTTGCTACTTCACTTATTTGTCATATGTGGCTGATATTATCGCACTGTCTGCACAACTAAGGATGTGCAAAACCACTGCTTTCTTTTAACTTCACAACGTAAAGATGATTTAATGTTTTTTCCTTTTTTTTTTTTTTGTGTGTATCTTAGGGAAATTAGGGAAATTAGAGATAAAATGGTTGGAGGAAAAAGAAAAGAAAATGCTTTTTGAAAAATAAACAACTTCAAGCAGCAAAGTAACAATTGTTAAATGACAAACTAAGTAACTATTGTTTTCTGTCATCCTTATATATGCTAAGTATTATCAATTTCAGATTCATTCAACGTAATCATGGGATGTAGGGCTATTTGGCATGAGTATGAACAGCTGTAATTGTTACTTAAGAGGTTTTTAAAAAGATCAACTATAAGCCAATATCCCAACATTAATTTATTTAGTAAAACATTTATTTCATGGCTAAAAACTAAGAAGACTTTCACATCTGATATTAGTGTAATTTATATATCCAGTTTTATAGAAGGCAAAATATTAAAACACTTTGCATCCACAAATGGCATATGTATTTCAAACTCCAAGCTTCCACAATTTCATAAATTATGCTTCAAATATGTTAAAAATTCAAGGTCTTTCAGCTATGTCTAATTCTTTCACTTAGCCCTTTAAGAACTGAATTAGTCAATGAACTTGTGCATTGGAGAGCTTGGTTACTTATACACATACCAAGTGACGTGACTGCCATCTGGATCTTTCACTCTCTTTTAGGAAAGGGTTACAGAGTAATTTCTTGACAGTTTGAAAACTTTAGTCTTTTATATTCAAAACCATTATCCCAGCCATTTATTTCCTCCAGCCACCTCTACAACTAATTTTTGCTCCTTTGAGCCTCACGAGCAACATCGGATTTTTCTTAGATGCATGACAGTTTCATTTATATATTGGTATTAAAACTTCCCAGGAAAGAATTCTGAATGTATTATTCTCATTTCTGTCTTTTACTTAAGTTCAGCAAATATCTTTACCTAATACTGCACTAAATAATTAGCAAAGGTCACATTCAGAGGTGATTTAGTACTCCTCTAAATCTCTTAATAATCTTCTAACAGACCTTACACCTCTTGTCCACACAGGGGAATGTAGGAACAAACCTAGCAGTTCAGACACCTGCTAGCTTCCTTCAGGAAAAGTTCTACTGTAATCTAATATTCCTAAGCATAGAGAGCTAGAACAAGAAACATTGGGAATTTAAAAGAAATCCAAGTGTTACTTGCAGTTTTTTGTCTTGCCTATCTAAATATCTTGGACAAGAACCAGATCTCTGAAGTGATCCTTATATGTTGAGTATTCATTGAGTTAATAATGAATTAAAGGGTTGAACAGGACAGCAAACTGAAAATGTGAATGAATTCGCCATCACCACTTTTTAAAAAGAGACACCACAAATATTGAAATAGAAGCAGCTTTTGCTTTCTCAAAAATATTTTTTCACTAAGAAAATTTCTCTTGAATAGAAAAAAGTACTTAGATTTTGAGTTGGAAAAAAAGAAAACGGGTAAATTATAGGGGTTTTTTTCTGTAGAAAAATTGTAGGGGGTTTTTTCTGTTTTCTAGAACAAAGTACTAAACTTTAAATTCACATTTCAAGTAATGACTTGGATAGAATTTTATCAGCATTTAATTCAAAACATAGATAAATATATAGGACATGAAAACTCCTGGAGTTTAAAGCAAACTGTGTTTCTTTCCCTATGCTTTCCTTCAAGTGCTAAAAAAATCCATCTTCAGGTAAATTCAAAGCATTAATCAGACAGAGAATGCTTTTAGTTTATTATTAATTTTTCCTGACCATGTTGTCTATGTTGTGTTTCTTCACATTTGTGGTGCATCTTGTTTTCTCTGGGGTAGTGTGAAGTCAACATTGCTAATACTGCATCCACTATATTGAGAATACTAACAAAAGCTTTCTGTTCAACAGGGGTTTTTCTGTTTATATTTTGAATGAGGCATGCATTATCTCAACTTCTCAGTAAAAGGAGAAGCATAAGACTGTGGTTATTTTTAACATTTATTAGGAAAAAACAGGAAGGTTCACTGTTCATAAAGAATATCTGAAAGAAGAAATGAAAACTTGCTTGTAGAAATTGTTCTAAACCTTTCACTATATTTAGAATATGTAAGTTACCTCTCTATTTGAAATTGGACTGATGAGGACATCAAGATAAATAATTGACCACTTCTTCTTAACCAAAAATGAGGAAAGAGTTTAAAATATTTAAAACATTAGTATTATTCTTTGAGTACCGATAGTGCATTAAATCAAAAATGTATGCATTTGTCCTTTATGCGATATCATCTGTGGCATTATTGGCTGCTATATTTTAAAGCTTATTTTTCATGTGATGATGGTGCTGTATTTTCACTCCCCATATTCTCAGCTGAATCTTGATGTGATTTTTCTCAATGCAATTTTTTGAGCACAAGGGTCAAGTTAGGTTTTCAGGTGTCAGCATTATGAATTTGGAGTAATCCTATTGATGTAAAAGTTATGAAAATTAGGGTGGACCTCTGGACCTCACTGGAGGTGAAATATGGCCAAGTACACATATACTGTAAAAGACAAGAATGTACACAGCTAAAAAAAGGACACTTGGCTTTCAGTACTGAAAAATTATTCTTGCAGAGTGAAAAATGATATAGAAAAGATTTAGATAACAAAAGATGGTTATCTTTTTCCCTAATTGAAGATTTCATGCCTCACAACTAACCAAAGTAAAGGAATCCTACTTTTTTATACCAGGATAATAATTCAAAATTCTGTGATAGATTTTGTGTTGCTTGGCCTAATAATTGCAGGTAATACTTAAATAATATATTTATGTTTCTTTATGTGTATACATCTGTGATTGTCTACGTGTGGATAAGAGAGTGAGTTTATGTGACTGTGTATGTAAGCCTGATGGCTAAGATCCTGAACAAAACCAAAATCCCATCATTTCTCTATTACCTTTTGGAGGAGAAGGCAATCCAGATTTTTCTGGATTGTGATTCATTATTTTTTGATGGAACTCTCCACAAATGGAGAGAAAAAAATGGGGAAAAATGTTTTCCTTGCATTTATTGTTAGGATGGAGAAGGCAATTAAAAGGGAGAAGCTTGTAATGTAAAAATTCTTGTCCAGTTTTCTAAAAGTTCATGAGGTCTTTAGGAACATTCAGCTTCAGCAGTAACTTCCAGCATAGGGGCATGAAGGGCAGAATTTGTAATAAGAAAATTTAGGAATATACTTATAGTTTTCCCAATGTGGGAAACAGCAAGAGCTGCTTTAAGCAGTTTCTAAGGTTCTTCTGCATTTTTTACTAACCCTTAAACACAGTAACAAGAATGGTTAGCCAATCTGCTGCCATTTACTGGAGCACAGAGGAATGAGGACCACCATGAGCTGCAGTGGAAGGACTGCACCCATAACAGGAGTAAAGAAAGGGAAGAGGTGCAGCTTGTTGAAGATGTATGCAATATGTTTCTGAGCACTGGGTAACATTGGGAGGTGTAGAGTAAGATCCAGCGAATGGGATCAATGCTAACAAGCCAGGAACTGCTGGTGCCACCAACCCCAGCACTAGGGAATGGCTGTGTCATGTAGCATTGCATGTGCAAGTGAGTACTGGGACATGGCATGACTCGCAGGAGCTTTAGCAGGGTCACACTTTGCCTACAGGTGCAGCTCAGGGGAGTAACACGGGACTCTTAGCAGAGTTGGCTGATGAAAAATGATAACTTGATGGAACAGATAAACTTAGACCATGCTACACTACCCAGTGGAACCTTTGATGGAGAGTTACTGCAGAAGAGAGACCCTATGTAGTATAAAGGTGCAAAGCACTTTGCCTAAGGATGTTCTCTTCTCAGAAAAAAGATCGTAAATTCTTACTCTAACACTTTAAGAATGAGCTACTGTTCCCTCACTGATCCAACAACACAAAATTTTATTTTCTCTTTTTAGTACAAATGTCATGTTAGTCACTGGATTCATATTTACAAATGGGGCAAATTTCTCACTGAAAAACAAAACGTTGAGTATAAAATTTGAGGCTTCTGACAAGCATTTCCTTTTTTTTTATTTAATGAAACCCTTGAATTTGGTCATGGTTCTACCAAGGAAGTCCCACAGTGGGGTTACAAGCATAGTATATATTTATATTATATATTTATACATGCACACAGAAACATTTTTTATTTTAATAATTTCGGTTTACTTCATATTGCATAAACATGTCATTGTTAATTATCTTATGGAGTACAGTCCATGGTCTCTGGCACTTCCAGCCTTTTATGGGTGGTCTGTCTGTTTCTGCTCATCACGGCAAAACAATAGTAACTGAGTTTAAGAATCCGTCATTTTTGCAGACCATTCATTACATCTTTCCAGTCACTCAAATGTCTGAAAAAAATTCCATATAAAGTTGCATTTTTTATTGTGGTAAAGACCTTAGCTAATATTTCAGGTATCCTATTCATGAATGACCTGAATGAAGGGATGCACTGCACCCTCAGCAAGTTTGCTGATGATGCAAGACTGGAAAGAGTGGCTGATACCCGAGAGTGCTGTGCTACCAGTCAGTGAGACCGGGACAGGGTGGAGAGTTGGGTAGAGAGGAACAGAGTGCAGGGTCCTGCACCTGCAGAGGAATAACCCCATGCACCAATACAGGCTGGGGGCCGACCTGCTATGACGCAGCTCTGTGGAGAAGGACCTGGGAGTCCTAGCAGACAACGAGCTGTCTGTGAGCCAGCAGTGCCCTTATGGACAAAAATGCCAATGGTATCCTGGGGTGCATTAGGAATAGAATCGCCAGGAGGATGAGGGAGGCGATCCTGCCCCTCTGCTCTTCCCTGATGAGGCCACACTAGAGTGCTGTGTCCAGTTCTGGATTCCTCAATTCTAGGGAGACACGGATCCAGTGAAGAACTACGAAAAAGATTAAGGGACGGGAGTGTCTCTCTTATGAGAAAAGGCTGAGGGAACTGGATCTGTTTAGCCTGGAGAGGGGATCTTATCAATGTTCAGAAATATCTTAAGGGTGAGTGTCAAGAGGATGTGCCCAGTGATGTCCATCTTTCCAATGATTTCCAGTGATGGGACAAGGGGAAACAGGCACAAACTGTAACACAGGTAGTTCAATCTGAATATGAGGAAAAGCTTCTTTACTTTGGGAGTTACAGAGTGCTGGAATAGGCTGCCCTGAGAGGTTTGGAGTCTACTTCTCTGAAGATATTCAAAACTTACCTGGGCACAAGTGGTGGACACATACTTTAGCAGAGGAGTTGGACTAGATCATCTCCAGAGGTCGCTTCCAACCCCAAATATTCTATGATTCTGTGTATATGCTGACATGTTTTTCCTGTCGTAACATGTTCGTATTCTTGGTTTTTACATTCATATTAGACATTCATTGAAACCCAGTGAGGTGATAATTATGTAAGGTTGTCAGAAAAAACACTTTCTAAAACAAGTGGGGCTTTGGTTTGGTTTGGCTTGCCTTGGTTTTCTAAAGAAGCAAGGTTGTCTTTACACTTGTCTTTAAAGGGTGTGACAGTGTAGATTAGAATTTTCCTTCAGAAAGCCTCTGCTCAGTTATCATCAAGGAACTACCTTTCCAATAAACAGGAGTCCAAATACACTCATTAGGCTGTTAAAAATTCCCTGCGGAGTAGTGAGCACTGTTAGTACCTTTGTAAGAGAGTTTTCTACTTCTGTGCTGAAGTTTTTCATGAAATGTAAGCATGAACAACAGGTGTTGGTCAATAGTGTCCTCCAGGATGTGTATCTACAACATTGATCAAGCAGCCTTTTATCTCAAGGAAGTTTCTGATTCCTTAAATAATTTCTAAGTGTTTCTTGAACAATGATGTTAGAAAAGTTATTTTTTTTCCATTGGAAGAAGCTAAAAATGAGGATTGTTTGCTACATTAAATTCATTCTTTGCCCTGAGCATAACTTTAATCTGTGAAATCCCATTTGGATATATACTATGCTACGCTCAGACACTCAGGTTGATACTTTAGTCCTTTTAATTTTTTGTACTGAAATAAGAGATTTCACTTTTCTGACACATCAAAATAATTTGCATAAAAACAGTATTTCCAACTCCGAACATAGCCTTCAACTCTTCTTCCCATAAATTAAATTTGAATCTTTTCATATTTCCAGAAAAAACAATTTTGCTGATTTCGTATTTTGTCTTTGTAACTGTGAAAATTCATTGCTTCTTAATACTCCTTGACCATTCTGGTTTACAACTGAATCTTTATTGCCAGTTTTCTTTATTTTTCCCTATCTTCTACAGATAATACTTGTATTTTCCAATCTGTATTTCAGATTAAAAAAAAGAACACATATCAAAACAGATTATATATTCTCAACAGATTTTTCAGAAATGACTAACAGTACAATATGATATTTGATGGCCTAAACTGACATAGCATATGCTTCATCTCTCTTATTGTCCAGATGCTTGGTATTGATAAACTTGTTCACATGAGTCATGCATCTCCAGTGCTGACTGAGTAATACAAATGAAAGAGGGATTAAATTAAAAAATAGAAAAAAAAAAAGGGAAATGAATCCTATCTTCCTATCTTTCAGCATTGTGCAGCAAACCCCTTTCCATTTACTTTGTTACCACTCATAAGTGTAAGCAACAAAATCTGAAATAATGTGTTAGCAGGCTGTGATAGACTGTCAGATAGTGCCTGAGAGGCTCCGTTCTTTCGAGACAGAACAATTTTGTTATGTATAGTTCCCATAAGAAGTAAAGTGTGAGAGTCTGCTAGACAGGCTCAGCCACCTACTAGCCAGCCCTACACCAGCAAGGACATCCCCCAATAAAATGTGGAGGGAGAAAGCAGCCACTGAGATACATAGAAGGAAACACAGAAGCTACGCTTCAAATCTCAGTGGACGGTTTTAGTGTTCACTGCTTATATTAATTATAAACGGGTGAACGCCACTAAGTTCTTGTCCTTTCAGTAAACACAAAATGTTTCAAGTTAATAAGCCATGCAACCCTAAAACAATTAAAAAGGATAACAGTGCCTAAAATTTGTAATTTTCATCATGACAAAGACATTTCTTTAAAACCACAATCTCTGAAATGTCTAGGAATGCTGTCTCTGATACAGATGTGCTCAATAAATCACCTGAACTTACACATACTATTGTTATGAACTATAATATGTAAGACTCTGTAGAAAGTCTCTGAAAAACTTCCTACCCCAAACACTATTATTATGTATTATTATTGTATCATCATAAATCACAAAGCCAACTGAAATGGATGTCATAGGCATAAAATGATAAATTTTAAAATCTAGTCCCAGGGTAAACTGTTTATGTTTACCTCAGTAATATATTATGCTCAAAATTACTGCATTAATCCTTCAAACTAATTTTTTTTACTGAATATGTTTCTTCATTTATAGTCTGTAACAATTTAACAATGTCAAACTAATACAAAATTCCAGAGATAATGTTACCTTATTATGGTTTATATTTTATTATGCTTTCTGTCTCCCTCCTTCCCCACTTTCTTCCATCCTTTTGTTCTCTATAAATAAAATTGGTGGCATATGTCCCATTATCTATCATTTTGTGACAGGAAACGTATTCATATTCGAGTGGGTACATCCTGCAGATAACTAGAGTTTGTGCTGTAGTTCTTCACTCTTTGTCTGCTTTTCTTGTTTTTAGGTTTCTATACTTGAGGTCTTAATGTATCTTACAGAAAAATATTTATGGAACTGTCCTTTCTCCTTCTCTCTCTCCCCCTCCTGATGAACAAAGGTGGAGGGTTTATAGAGCCTAATAGTGACTGCATCTTCAAGAAGGTTGTCTTTTAGGTTTGGATATAAACAACAGAAGAGTGTCTCTCTTGAGAACTGTTAAGCAAGAGATATCAAATGCCTTGAATCATGTCTGGGGAAGTCAATACCAAAATACTGAGAAAAACTAAAGTGGTATAAACTGTTATAAAGTAAACTCTAAGAAATGGTTTGACATAATTAAAAGTGGATAAACTAGAGGTAGTGAACTAGATTATTCTAGAAATTTTGGAAAAAAAAAAAACCTTAATGCATAGAGAAAATAAAGATATCTTTTTTAAACAAGAAGGAAGAAACTAACCTTTAAGTTTGGACACCTAAATCTCTGTTTAGGGGTTATCTTTACTGCCCTGTACTGAGAAAATCAGGCAAAATAGCAATCCATTGTCTCTGTTATTCTAAATGAAAATAGCAGAAATCTTATGTTGTTAAAAGATTAAGAAAGATGGAGTGAGATGCAAGAAATAAACCTTTGCTGGTGAAATTGTAAAGCTTCAATACTATTTAGAGCGTTTAGACAGCACTCATTGTGAGACATGGCAACTCATTGACATTTTCAAAAGTGTTGTTTATCTGTTGTTGTTGGGTTTGTGGGTTTTTTTTCTCTCCAGTTTCCACAAAATGAGAAACTTCCTTGCATCCTTAAAATATCTGAAGTGATAACCTGCATAACAATTCAGTCAGTTTTAAGTAAATAGGAAATTGCAGCACTAGGGTGTTGATAAGACCACTTGGGACAGAAATGTCAGTGTCTAATACTAAGTGTTAAATTTCTTTTAAAATCATTTAAATTAATTTTAACACATAATAATTAACAGATTTATTTATACTTTCTGAAGTCTTCAGTACTTGGGGATTAAGGACTGCAAATCAACAGGGGAATGAAAGCATTAAGTTCACATAGTTGCAATTTTTAGAGCTGTATTTGTTATATGAGCACAGACTGTCACTCTCTGTGTTGTTTGTGCAATAAGGAAAAGGATGTGACCAAGGACATGATGAGGAGAATAGATTTCTGTTACAATACTCTTCACTTGGCACTGTTGTATATTACAGGGCCTGGAGAGCTGCTCCTACTCACTGCAATGTTTGCAGCTGTGAACACAGACAATACAGAGTAAAGAAGTTTTATGCTGTGCACTGGGGGCTTTTTATTCCTTCTCTCACGGTTTGTGTTCTGGCAGTGCAGATAAGCCTTCATTAGGGATTAGGGTGCCATTTACCTTGGCATTGTACATGCTCAAAGGAAATATATTCCTTTTCCGAAAGAGTTAATTTAAACATTGGCAACCTTTAAGATACGTTTGTTCATGCCTAAACCAGGTTTGCAAACGGATACTTTATTCACATCAGATACAGGTGGGAAGCTAGTTCTGTTGTGTATATTTGGGATATAGGTGGCCACTCATTTTGCAGCTATTTACTGCTTCTATTCACTTATATCTACTACCATTATTTACCAAGGTATTAAATCTCACCTTTTTTTCTCTTTTTTTCAACCATGTAATTTTATTTGTCAGACAATTCTTCTCTATGTAAATGTCTTTCCTGTTTTCCTATATTCATAATATAAGTAAACTACTTAATTGTATGCAAACATTCATTTTTTACTGACTTCCAGACATCAGTTACTTTCTTACATAGCTGGTCAACCAGCTTCTCCCTTTTCTATTCCCAAATGAAGACTCGCTATTTTTTTTTTTTTAAATATAGAAAGCAAGGAAAAATAATGCAAAATAAATTATATACACAAACTATGGCAAGACTTTCAGAATTAGTTCCACCTATATGAATCTTTACTGCATCTGTCCATAGAACAGCAGACCACTATCTAGACTGTATGTATTGTTTCAAGCCCCCAAAATTACAAGATTTTCAGCTTTTTAACATACAACCAAAAAATATATTATTAAAAGAAATTTTCAAAATCTGATAACTGCTTCTCACTATTGATTTTACATTTTTGATATGACCTACAAAAAATAACTGGTGCACTTCACTTTTTAATTTTTTATACAAACAGGGAGTTACTGTACTAGCATTATCACTAGTTTCACCCCCACACCCTGAACTCGTAACTGAACTTTAAAAACAAGCCTTTAAAGATGTAATTTAAATGTTCACCTCATGCTTGATTTTAAGCAGGAAATAAGTTTTGAGCCTTATTTATTTGTTGGTTTCAAGTCATTAGAGGGAATTAATATATCATTTACTATTGAACGTGTCGTTCTGCAACACACTTTGGTTGGTTTCATCATTTTGGCTCTCGGATGAATATTCCCTTATTATTTGATCTTTCTCCAGGCAACAAATCTTCGTGGTGATATGTAGGACTGCACAGCCACAATATTCTAAAAGGTACTAAGCCAGTTTTAACAGTATCTTTTCATAGGTTTTTGAATGCTGCCATTTACATCTACTTCTGCCTGAAATAATTGCTTGTTATTTAACAGTCCCTTGAGCCCACAAATGGAAATATTGGCTTACTGCTAAAAGCTGACAGTTTTTCAAGCCTCTTCAAGGGATGCACATTTCTTCTTTCTTTCCTTCAATTTTTTTCTAATGTGCTATACTCTCAGCTTTTTATGGTATGTTGTATTCCGACTGTATTTTTTCCCTCCTGCTTTTATTCTTTGTTATAGCTTTCTTAAATCCATGCCTAATCATTCTAGATGGAAGACTGGTCATGATAACACAATTTCCTTTACAATAAAAATTTTCAGGAAATAGAAAGTGCTGAAGGGGTTTTAGTTTGCATACTTTTATTAGAATTGTTCTTAATAACATTACAATATTTTAGCAGAAAAACACTGTGCAGGTCTCATTCTTCTAAGTCTGATATGCATACACATTTTAAGGTGTTCTTCCCCAAATGACTTAGAAAAAAAATCAGTGACTGTGGTAAGGTGTGATTTCTTAGAGCTCATGATTTGCTAAATGCAAATTGATTGGTTTATTGGTTTTTTTCCCATGAATGTCCAAAATTAGGGTTAGGTTTTTGACAATGCAATTTTTCTTTCTTTTTCTTTTTCTTTTTCTTTTTCTTTTTCTTTTTCTTTTTCTTTTTCTTTTTCTTTTTTTCTTTTCTTTTTTTTTCTTTTTTTTCTTTTTTTCTTTTTCTTTTTCTTTTTCTTTTTCTTTTTCTTTTTCTTTTTCTTTTTCTTTTTCTTTTTCTTTTTTTCTTTTTCTTTCTTTTTCTTTTTCTTTCTTTTTTTTTCTTTTTCTTCTTTTTCCTTTTTCTTTTTCTTTTTCTTTTTTCTTTTTCTTTTTTCCTTTTCTTTTTTCTTTTTCTTTTCCTTCCTTCTTTTTTTTTCTTTTTTTTTCCTTTAAGAGAAGTTTAAAAAGTTGTGACTGAAAACAGTACCAAAGAAAACTGAGAATAATATTTATTTTATTATAATCTGTAGCAAAAAACCTCATATAAATAAAAGAAAGAAAAGATCAGGTATGTGGTCCTTTAAATAACATGATATCTTAGTCTCTGAAAAATAAAATAATTTATTTGCTTTCCTTCTTTAATTTTTCATCTAAGTCATTGTTTTTACTTTATTCTAAACATAAATGGCCTTTCACTGTCTCTTCTCATTGCTTCTCATCTGTAATCACAATTCAATTATGAGCAATCACCACTTCTTTTAGAGTCACAATATATTATGGTGAAATATCATGAGTGAAATACTATCCCTCGAGGTGTTTGTCATTGGCTTCAGTGTAATAAATTTTCACCCACTGGCAGAACAACCTGTAGTTTTACAGTCTGACTACTTTGACAGGCAGTGTGATTATGAGGATAAAGTATTTTGAAAAATTATTTTCTGCAAACTGGAAGGTTCTCTTAATGTTGAACCCATCTCTTGAATGACAGAGTAGAAGTTGTCTGAGCCATATATATATAAAAAATGACCTTGTTTCTATATGAAAACAATTGTGTGTATGGCAGTTTGATATAGAGACAGTATTTACACTTGACAGTTGTTGAAGTTATTGGAGATTCTGAAAATCCATGCAGAGAATTTCCAAAAGCTACTGTAGTTCTTAGAAAATTAAGCTTCTAACTTGCAGTCCTAATGAAGGTCCATAAAGTCATCTTCTTCACTTATAATTTCTTTCTGAGTTAGGAGTGAAGGTGTCTGAAATACTGAACAATATGTTAATATACTTGGTGCATTCATGGGCAGTTCTAATCTTTCAAGAGTTCAGAAGATCACCAGGAATCATGTAAAACAAGAATAACTGATGTGTTTAAAACTAGTTTTAAGTTTAAAAATAGCTGGTGTGGGGGTTGAAGCTCTAGTTTGAAAAGACTAAATTCAATTACTTTTGGTCAAACAAATTATTGTGTATGTGAGATATTATCTTGTAAAATGAATGTAAAAATTCAACTTTGAAAAATTGCCATTAGAAAGACATTATTTGACCTTCATTTCCTTATTTTCCTTTTCACCTCCAAATTTATCCTGGAATTATTTTAATTTTGTAGTGTTGTCAACATTTCTTTTACTTCATAGTAGGTAAAATCTAGGCCTAATCCCAGATATTAGCTTGACTAGCTCATGAGTCTGTTTGATCCAAATAATTTTTCTTCTATTAACTTTGACATGTTCATTATCAATAGATTGAACAGAGGCAACTGAAGAAATGTGTTAGTGCTACAACAGATACAGAAGGCTGAGTAACTCCAGGATTCCTTTCCTCATATTTTTCATAAGAACTCCTGGAAGGTTGAAAGCCCAGAACTACAACTCGAACTACAATTATGTTTAATACCCTGTTATGTACCATTGCCACATCGCTCTGAAATCCATTATCTAATCAATTACTCAGAAAACATAATGTTATAGTCTATCTCTTATCTTTCCCCTTAAGAAGGAATCAGAAATGTGAGAAACATTTGGCTGCAATCATTTTATTCAGTGCAAGTCCTAAATTCTGCAGCACAAAAAGAGCACGTCATTCTGATGATCTCTCTGTTGTTCTCTCTACCTGGGTGGCATCAAATCCACTCCAAGGCCAAATACTGGCCCTATTCTTCAACGTCTTGAAAGGACTAGGCTATGACTCCTCATACCTGCTGCCCCAGTGGCAGCTGTAGTCTTTTAGTAACTGTGACAGACGGAGACCAGGGTTAAGATCCTAGCAACTGCCTTTGTCTGCTTTACAGACAGAAAATTTCTTTTCAGCAAAAATTAGAATAAGTTCTGGACCATAGCACCATACATGTGAAAGTGAAGATCCATCTCTTTTCATTTGCATTCATGCAGCTACCTCTGAGTGACCCAGTAGTATTCCCTTGGAGAGTAAGACAAGGGAAAAACATGCTATGTCCAGATGATGTAAGCAGAGTGGTTAATTTCAGCCCTCTGACTGCTTTGTTATAAAGGACTGTTAGTGCTGAGATTGTGTTCTGATGGATTTAAAATACATGCACAGATTAGATAAAATACCTTAGATAAACTGCTTACGCTTCCATTTAATTTTCATACCAAACATACTCCTGCAGCAAAACACATTCCTCTGGGAAATTAGTTCATCAAGACGAAAAGCATGCTGTGGCCACTAGCTGTTTCCCAGTTTCATCTTTTCATTCCATCTCAACCCGTTAAGCTCCAGATCCACAGTTTCTTTGCCACACTTAGGTCCATTCTTTATTACAGATGATCTACAAGTTTCTGCTTGTTCTCACCTGGCTCTGTCACATGTATCTTGTGCTGAGTTACACTAATTTTGTAAAATATGCTCATATAAGCAAAAGTGAAAAAAACTTCCTCATTCCATTCTACTTAAAAATTGTATGAGATTTCCTTATATGTACCTTGCTCTCTGCATTGTTTCATGTCAGTTCATCATTGTAAATATGGTTTAAGCAAGTCTATGTTTCTGCAGCTAGTAAATTTTGGCAGTTTTCAGGAAAATGTTGAACTTCACATGTTTTTTCCCCAACAGAATGAGTCACAAGTAATATAGGGCGTCATCTGCTTTTTCATGTGTGTCTAGTAACTGTGTCTTTCAGTAACTTTTTAGCATGTCAGGAGTTAGAGGAATTTCCATATTCAATATATCCACAATGTGTGAGCATAACATGGACTCTTGCAGGGAGGAGAAGAGGCAGGTCTTGTGTCTTTCTTGCATGCTTATCAAGTCCTCTCCTTTTAAGACTCAGTGAGTTTTTCTCCAGCCCTGTGACTGTTCATTTATTCACATCAAATAAATTACTTCTTCCTTAGTGGGAATTGCAATTTAAGCAGACAGTACATTGCCTCAGTTTTCAGTTGCTTCCACTATTTTTACATGACATAATCTGTCATCAAAAATATATTTACATTTGTTATATCGTCAGCTGCCAGGTTTGCTCTATACTCTTTTGCATGTGAGAAGGACTGGGGGTACCTACCTCAGCTTAATTAACTCCACCTGGCTTGAGACTCTCCCTTTCAACAAACTGCCTCAATGCCATTATACAGGCACAGCAGGAGAAAGCCACAAATCTAGTGAAATTAAATCACTCTCCATAGAAACATCTTGAACAATAGCATGAGAACACGGAGCCAACCAATCATGTTCAGGCACATGGAACTTGCAACAAAGATAAGTGTATGGCAGCAGCAGCAGCAGCAACTAATACAAAAAAAGAAAAAGACATTAGCTTCAAAATGGAATTTGCTCTCTAACAAAAGATTTCCTAATTATTTCCATCCCTGTCTCTATTCCCTCTCAAGCAGTTGCAAGAAAGTCATCACCACTGCTTGAAGAGAAAGAATTAGTGAAGTGACTCACCTTTTGCAAATGATATGTACCTTGGGTATGATCCAGTCCTATGTCAAGCACCACTAAAGGGCTACACTGTCCGTAAGAGGGTTCAGAATGTCAGGGTCAAGTCTCTACTCTCACTGAATCAATGCCAATTTTTGTATTGCTTTCAGTGGTTCAGGAGTGAAGAAGAGCAAACATAGATGGTATTTTTCTGGTTTCACAAAGAGAGGAAGAGGTCTTATCCTCCTAAGAAGAGAATGCTACAGTGAGTTGTAAAACAAATATATTTACAGAAAAAAGAAAAGAATTAGAAAAAAGCGCAAGTTTTTGGCCAGTAAGACACATTAATCACCAAATTCTGCCAGGCTTTCTCATACTAATGCCCTCAGTAAGCAGGACATTACTGTTCCAGTAATCTTATTGATCTCACTAGGACAACTTCAGAGTAAAAAACTGGTCAATAAAAGCAGGTTGGCAGATTTTGCCTCTAAATTATCATCTTCCTTACATTTTGTCTCTATAGGTCACTACTGTTCCTTGCCAAATATTTGAAGTAAAAATTTGTAAAATTTTACTTTGCTAAATTCTCATATCATTAAATACTGTGAACATTAATATACAGCATATATTTCTAATTGCAAAGTTATATGCTTTTGGAAGCTGTCCATTTATATGAAAATGTTATTTTATGTCTTTGTAAGTCTTCATGCCAGCAGAAACCTGAAAAGGAAAAGGATGAGAGGTACATGTTTTTCACAATATCTCTACAAGTAATTTATACCTAATAGTTCAATATTTTTTTAGTATTCTTTTATTATGCAATATATGCTTATATTTTTTTTAAATAGTCTTGATTTTGAAGTGACATTATATCCCTCGAGGGAAAATCACAAATTTCTCCCATGAATACTCAGCTACAAATGTACAATCAACCAAAATCTCATATCTGTAATTTAGAAATTGAAGGAGAGTGAATGTTGGGTACAATAAATTTTAACTTTCCAATGTTTATAAAAAGCAGACGCAGTAAATGAGTAAACAGCTGAAAGAAAGCCTGGTTTAGATGAAGAAAAGGAAAACACATCAGTTTTAGTTCAGCTCTAGTTAGACCTCTCAGAATCAGAGCGATACAGGATCCCACATGGAAAATTTGTATATTTCTAGGCTGAATGTATATAAGGATGTTGATTTGACATCAATGAGTTAATTTATAACAGAATTTTTATCAAGAAGTTTAATAGAATTTTGTAAGTTAATGTACAGCAAATTACATGAGCAGTCATTCTCTAGCTAATACTCCTGTAATGAAGGAAGGGGTTTTTACAAAAATATGTATATTATATCTGGTTTTAATATCTGTTATGATTTATTGTTGTGCCTAAGGCCTTTCTCTTCTGTACATTTTCTTTTGCCTCAGTGTTCTTTTGTTAATGTCAAATCATTTAAGAAAACACTGAAACACGTGTAATGTACCTACATGAATAAATTGAATATTTAATGGTTCAATGCCCCGACCTTTGAGATTACAATACAGGACAATGCGCACACTTTGCTAAACATGGAGGAGAGTGGGTGTGCATATTCTAAGTGAAGTACTTCAGCAGGGAGAAGCAAAGTCAAGTTAGAACAAATACTCCAGTCCCTGAAGGCCTGTTGCTGAAATCAAATCATAGGCTTGGACTATCACAACTTATTCGTCAAAAAAAGGCATGCTGCACAAGAATATATCATGCACTTGGATAAACAAGTTACAAAGAGCCAAGTGTTAAGCAACAAAATGTCAGTCAGGCAAAGCGGGTTTCTCAGATGCGCACACATGCAGCCTGCACACAGATTACATACGCTATCTCACCCCTGGAGTCCAACTCACATGTGCCTTAAAGTGAAAACTAGCCAGTAAATTAGTTTCCAAGAATCACTAACGCTGCAAGACCCCTGTATGTGTCCCCCTTTCTTTTTCCAAGCAATTGTCTTCCTACACTAAAAACCCTACCTCTTATCAGGATATAGTGTTATTTTTGATTGTACCAAATCTGCTTTCAGAAGATTGCAAACTCTTAGAACCCTAAAAAAAATCAGATTGAACTAATTTTTCATACAGAAGAAAAAAAATTAGACTGGTCTTGTCCAGTAGGAGTCATTGTCACCATCATAACTTTGCTTGTGATAGAGTTCCATAAGGCTTTATTAGTTGAATACCTATAAATGCTGTGCTTTAAATTATACTGTATATGTTAAGTATCACACAAAATTGTTCTCATGGACCACAATCACACCACACAGCGCAATGCATCTTTCTTTTATGTATTTGATGAAAAAATTCTTCATGCTTTTCTAAGTTCTACAAATTAGTATGCTTTCTGAAGAACAAATTATAAAAAGACAGTTAGTGTTCTTGTTACCCTGAACATGAGGAAAATGTACTTCAGACAGTACTTCCGTATAATAACTAAAATCATAAAATCATTGAATTATAGAATCATAGAATGGTTTGAGTTGGAAGGGAACATTATCTAGTTCCAACTCCTCTTAACTGGGCAGGGACACCTTCTGCTAGACCATGTTGCTCAAAGTGCCATCCAATGTGTTCTGTTCTTGCAAGCCCGCTCTAGGTGCTGGAAGGTTGTAGTAAGGTCTCCACTGAAGCCTTTGCTTCTGCATGTTGAACAACCCCTACTCTCTCAGCCTGTCCTCCTAGGAGAGGTGCTTCGTGAGTCTCCTCCAAACTCACTCCAAGTCCGCACTGGTCTTATGTTGAGGTCCCCAGAGCTGGATGCAGTAATTAAGGTGGGGTCTCACGACAGTGAAGTAGAAAGACATAGAATCCTTTTCCTTGCCCTATTGCCCACGGTGCTTTTGATGCAGCCCAGGATACATTTGTCTTTGTGGGCTGCAAGTGCACATTGCTGTCTGATGTTGACCTTCTCCTTAACCAAATCCTCTAAGTTCCCAAATTCCCTCTCCTTGGGGCTACTCTCAATCTGTTTTTCTTTCCAGGCTGTATTTGTGCTTCGGATATCTCTCTTTGGCTCTTTGAATCAAGACACTGCGATGACAATTTTATGATTCATTCTGCTTGCTTATTCACCATTCCCTGCTCTTAGCCGTGCTTTTCATCTTTTTATTTGGCCATTTTGTCACAGTGTATTTGTCCCTGTGATAACCATCCTAACCCTTTCACTATGGAAAGAAGCTATTGGTCAGAGGTGATTAGGAACAAATATGCAGCAGTAAGAAAGTTAATGAAGATGGGGAAGTAGCAACACAGACATTATGCATAAGAATATTTCCACCTTTATTTTTATTTCTAACCAGATACTTCAGAATTATGTTCTGCATCTTCTTTTAACCGCAACATTAGGTTAATCCCAGCTTTATGTAAAAGCAAAATAAATTTTTCAATATTTTTTAAGTTAAATGCAGAAGACACAGACATACTACATGGCATCAAGTACTCTGAGAGATGTAGGGGTGTCCTGCAGTAGTCACAAGAAGTCTGGCAAGGGCTAGGCAGTGTCATTCACTTTTGTGTCTTCTCTCCAGAATTCTTTCACTTTCCAGAGGAACACGTGCAGAAATTTGACACCATCAAACCAGTCACCTTACAAAGCAGACCAGAAACATTATTATGTGGGTTGGTCATTCTATTTCTTCTCCTCTTTCTGTGTGTGATTCCCTGTTATTCTGAGCATCAGGTCTCTCAGGGTGGAGGGATTGCAAGGCACTTTCCTGGGACCCTATCATAAATAACAGGATGCCCTTGATTAGGATGACCACGTTTAAATTCTGTTTACAATCTCTCACTGGGAAAAGGTTTTCAAACTAACTAATGTAGCTTTTCCTTGCTCAGGGATGCAAAACAAATTTTGGCCCTGGGCAGATGAAAGAGATGGATAAGGAAAACAACATAATGTGTAACTACGCTTTACAAGGTACTAAGGTGCCTCTCTTTATCCCAACTCTACTCCTATAACTTAGTCAAAGAGTAAGGATTTTGTAAGAAATACAATGTTCAGTGTTATTTAATCACTGCCCAAGGTATTTAATATCTAATAAATATGTCAGGAAATATTTTTAATTTCCTGACACTTTTCTAGTCTTCTAGTTTAACAATAAAAATAGACCAACAAAAGCAGACATTGGTGAGAAAATCTCCAGCCCAGTGTTAGGAAAGATGACTATAATCTTACAATAAGGCTCCACTTCATGTGAGAAATATAGGGAAATAACAATAAAAATTAGTGTAAAATGTTAAGTAATGTTTTACATTAAAGTTCGTAAACATTTATGAGCATTGTTTCAGATAATGTTCTTTTAAATATTCCGTGATTATTAGCATCATATTTCTTGGAGATTTCACCATTATATGATTGATCTTTATGATTTTTCAGATACTGCTTAAACCTCAGTGTGTTTTTCATATTCATTTTTTGCATCAAAACATACTACAGAACTTCCCATCCTGCAACCGACCTGAAATCCACCTGCTCTGAAATCCTCCCTCTGAATAGTATAAAATGGTGAGAGGACACTTCAGAAAACATAGCCCATCCAATAATACATTTTTCCCTTTCTCCTCTACCACACACACTGAAGAACAAAAATATGATCACATGCATCCTCTGGGACCTAGTCTTAGCAATCCAGTTGCCAGAAAACAGAAATTTCATTTTATAAAATAATGACAATTATAATGATGACAGCAGCAAAGACAGCAACAGTATTAATAAAGATTATGGCAGTTAGTGTATGTCAAGTACTAACAGATCACAGTTATGTGGCTTTAAAATTCAGTTTACAAAAATACATGAGAGAAGTCAGACTAGCCCTTTCTCACTTAGAGTGGAGCCTTCAGCATCAGTTTTCTTCACACAGAAGTCAGCCCTCGGCAAATATTTTTATCTTCTGTATATCTGTAAAGTACCTGAGTGATTCTTTCCACCACAGTATTTATGATCCATCAACAATAAACAACCATCCATTACCAATAAACAACAATTCCTGTAGCATTTAATGTCTTTCACATATTCATTCCAGTCAGGTCTGCTGTCTCCTGTGGTGTAGGTAACCACCTCATATGGCATCAGAAAGCAGCAACCCAATTAGCGCTAGAGATCATCCATGGCACAACTGTATCTCAAAACCCTTTTGGCCAACAGCCTACTCCTTTTCAGTCAACATTTCCCCCAAGCCATGGCTGAAACAAAGCAGATGAGCCCAGAAAACTTGTTAAACAAGCAGCTAGCCTTTCAGACTGCAACTCAGACAGCTGGGTGGGCAGAGGATGGGGCAGGAATAAAGGATATTGTTGGAAAGAATAAGGTAATGGGCACACTTGTCACTTTTATCAAACTTCTTATACCTTGAGAGTTCTTCATAATGATCAGCCAATGTATTAAATCCACACATTAAAGAGAAAATAGAAAGCAGAAAACAGTTCTTCATCACAATAATTATTTATCATTAGTATTTTTACCCTTTGTTTTGTAATTTCTCCCACTACAATGTTCTCACAATGGGAGAAATTACACATATGCTAGCATTGAAAACAAAAAGAACTGAAATTCTTAAGGAAATAATTTTTTAATGGGTCACTATGTCAAATAAAAAAGATGCAACTGTTTACTGAATGAACTATGCATACTTCTACATGAGAGTAAGTAGTTCAATTTATGTAGAAGACATATGGATATAGAAAATTAGTCTGGAGTTGACCACACATAAGACAGTCAAATAAACAGTAATTCTGTTGTTACTTTGGATTTTTTTTCCTCCAAAGCTCTGCTTGGTTGAAGCCCCTGCTCTTATATCCCAGAGATAAGGCTGGAAATCCTGGCCTGGAAGGCTTCACAACTCCCATCAGCTTCAGCAAAGACAGAACTGACCTTCCTTCTGTAACATGGGATCATGCATTCTGCAAGTTTAAATAGCACATGGGTGACTGTTGCTCACATACTGGATATGACCCAAAGCACATGAAAGTAAAAAAAAGATTAGTGTTTCTAACCTTAATGGGCTTTGGATGAAGCCTGAAAACAGACAACACCTCAAATATTCTGTGAATGATCTGTAAAGGATCAACATATAGATTTCACTGCTGCACCATGAATTTTATTCAAAATATCTCAAATTTTTAGCTTTACCTAAAAAAAAAAAAATGAAGCATTTTAAGAAAGCATTAAAAAACAGTATTTGTATAATTGTCCTCTATGTCAACATTTTCTGTAAAGTAAGTGGACTGACCAGTGTCAGCAAAGCAATGCATTAAAAACCTATCTCTTACTGATTCAGAATGGTTTTTGCTACCCCTGGGGACACTATTTGTGTCTGTCAAGAACATTTCAGTCTGACAGCTCCTAATTTTCAACAGGGAGGGGAAAAGGCAGAACTAATGGATGTGAATGAGCTTAAAAGCTAGCGAACTTATCAATCACAGAAAACAACTGTATTTTGGGAAGGAAATAGAAGTACTTTGGCAAAAAAAAAGTCAATAGGTATTTTTTTCATACACTGATAACTGTGATCAGGTTTTGGTCAGACTATTTTTGGTCTCATAGCACTTTTGTCAGCATTGATTATCACATAAAATTCCTCATGCACTGCATGAAATACTTCACATACAGTAATATAAGCAGGTCAAATTCAGAGGTCCCGGTTAAGTTTTAACTATGATAAAATGTTTTTTTCATTCAATAGGAGCTTGTTTCAATAACAACTGAACAAAATTGAATGAAGCCTTGGGATCTGAACCAAAGAATCCAATTATATTTACACAGTTTTTGCACAGCTAGTCTATTATTGCTGAGCTGGGTGAGTGCTCATGAATGTCTTTGAAGGCTTGCATATTTTGCATCAGAAGGAATCAAATATGATATTGCTTTACCTAAGCAATACTTTGACTGCTCTTTCTGTAAGATTTACATGAATGACATGAAAAGGAAACTCTGATCTACTACAATAATAGTTATTACTCAAGTTATTTTTTCATGTGGTACCTGCTCTTACTCAGGTATTATAAACAAATATTGACAGAGATTAGAGCTATGATGGCCTTGGAGAATGAGATGGATCATTTTTAACGCATGACCCTGATTATGCTTAATATAGTGAGAACTTTCTCAAACCAGACTTCAGACAAAACATTTAAAGATTTAGAAAATACTCAAAAACTTTAAAAGTAAGATTCAATAAATGCCAACCTTTTACAGCTATAATTAGTTTAATAGCCAAACAGAATAATTTTGAACTATAAAACTTAATATTTTCAATAAAAATGTCAAAATAAGGCATTCTGACAGTTTTCCAAGCTTATCTCCCTAGTGTTCAGAATTGACAGAAATAATGAAAAAGGTTTGGCAAATCAGCATTGTCACTGGAAAATATATGATGAAAAAAATTTCAAACTCCCTAATAGTCAATGTTTTATTAGCTCTACATGCTATAAAATTCATTTGCTGAGATTCTTTATCTGTATTTTAAGGCTTGATTGTCATCAACTGGAGGCACTTTCCGGAAACTTCTGAGGGAAATCTAACTGCTCAATGAGAGGCTTGCAATTTCTTCTTGCTTTAAGGTCACCTAATGCTGGCACATTCAGTGTAAGTTTTTAAACTTGAGCATTCGGGATGCAAATTAATTATTTAGCAAGTACTTGTCAGTGGATTATGTTTATTGACATTTACAAAATTTTTCTTTACCTCAGCTAAAATAGGCTTGCTCTATCCCATTTTCAGAAACCAGTGCAGCCTTATTTCCCTGGCTGCATTCCCTGGACTAGGCTCTTTCCATAGGCCCTCAGGCTGAAGTGTGTTTTACAAAGCATGGCCCTGATTTACGGCCTTCTCCCACTACTTTTTGCCTGTGGCTGTTGTAACTTCGATAGTGCTTTGAAGTGGATCGCTTGCTACTGGCTTATTAGCTCATCTTTTTTTCTTCTTCTGTGTACATACTCCTTATGACTACCTTCAGCGTTAGAGATACAATGCTAGCCTGTTCCTAACACACTCTTTAATTGCAACCCACATCCAGCTCCTGAGCAAGGCTTTCCAGGTGAGTTAATATTCACATGAATGCAGAAGCAGGCAGCTGAGCCTGCCTCGGTGAACACTGAAGAAAGCGAACATTTTCATCATTAGAAATGAGTGAATTCCTGGACGCTGCTGAAAGTGGTCAGTCTCTGACAGGAGACTGAGGGGAAGGCAGACATCAGGGTTGCAAGCTCACAACTGCGAAGGAAAAAACAAGCTGGGCTTGCACAGAGCTGCCCTGAATAGAGTGTCTTTTTGTTTCCTCATCCTGCTATAAACTTCTAATCTCTCTTAAAATCTTCCTGCGGGGTGGCAAGTAAGGGGCTGGGAGGCCCCAAATTCACAGCATGGCTATAATGACATTGCCCTTGAATGATTTATCTTTGAAGCTCAAGTTGACTACATCCAACTGCTTTTCTCACCAACAGTCCCGTTTTTGAATTCTGCATCTAAAAGTCCTAACATGTTCAGAGAAACTCGAAGTGCTTTGCACTGTACTCTGCTGGTTTCTTTATATTCCCTCAGGGCAATCTGAAGTGCCACCATCCTCCACGCAAAGCCAGTACTTTAAGTTTAGCTGTGTAATAGATGAACAGTGGGGAAGTAAGTCAGAAGAATGAAAAAAAATGTATTAGTTTAAATTTTCAGGGAAAAAAAAGATATAAATAAACAGCATAGAATTGTTTCTGGTTTTCTACTGGAAGTGTTTCCTGATACACTCTGAGCTAATACTGTTTCAACTTCTACTCTCCAAAAATCCCAAGTTTTTGATTTTTCCTTTCCACCATTTCATAAACAACACCTATTTTTCTCTTCCTTGGAATACCACTGGATGTGAAGTCAAGCTTCTTTTGTTCTCTCCTTGTTTTCAGTCAAACCCCCCAAGGGTAGATACAAGCTGTTTCACTCCTGCTGAACGGATGCTTCAGAGCAACAATAGTCCCACTGAGACTTAGTGGGATGTCATGCAGGGTACAAAAAATGGAGAGACAGACAGACACACATACACATGCACATGCATTCACACACACACATTCATATGGATCCCTCTATAAGTAAGAGCAGTCCCATGCATTTCAAGACATGCCCAAAAACCACTGAGCACATTGTGCTGTCCAAAAGGACTGAAATGTCAGTTTTCTTAACAAATAAGTTGGTTTTGTGGTGAAAGGCTGTGTTCCTGTTATCTGTGGGTTACTGGTCAGTTAGTGATAGCAGGCCAAGTCCAGAAGTGACACCTGGCAAATGTTACTGTCAGGATTTTCAATGGACCCTCAGGCTTATTATTGACCTTTACTGTTGAACCCATTAATCTAAATGTGTCCCACAGACAGCACTACAAACATTACAAGCTGAGGTTCAGATTAAGGAAAATATTAGTCACTTTCACTTATTTGTGAGATCAAATTGAAATATACAGTAATTAATAGCCACTGAGACAACTCAGACTGGCCTTTGCTTGTAGGTCTGGGTCTTATCATTTTTCCCACCATTAGGTTTAATTTATATGCATTTAAGGTTTCTCAAAACTAATAAACAAGACTTCCTGGTTGCTAGACACAATGTTAAGAGGTTGTGGACTATTTTTACCTCTGTCATTTTAAGGTCAGGTTAACCAGTTACTGTGCTCAAAAGAAATACAAAGCCAAGAATATATATTGAGAAATATCCAAAATGTCAGATAAATCAAGAAGTTCCTAAACAGAGTCTGTTTGAAAGTGTGTGGCCTAAATGTACGTACCATAAGGATACTTTCAAGTTGTTTCTCTCTTCCTTTAAAACTTTTTTCTATTTTACTCAAATTTTTGTTTCATAAATACTAGATTTCTATTCTATTGGTTTCTCCTTCCTTGAAAAGGTCAATATTTTGCAAAGGACTTTAAATTTGAATGGTACCTCTTGCCTATCAGTGTTGAATATGTTTTGAAATAATGTAAATGAAAGTGTAAAGTTTTGCATTTTTTATGAGAGCTCTCTCATTAACACACTAGCAACAACAGCAAAACTAGAAAAGACAAATTTGTCACACTGCACCAGATGATATTCTGCATGGTATCTACAATTAAAAAATACCATGTGTATATTTATTTATTTATTTATATTCCCCTCTGTGACTTACCTTTCTGGTTACTGTTGTAGAGACTTTGTTTTAGTAATTTTCAACACCAAGGAATTAAATTCTCTACTTGGGGGTATTTGCAAAAATCATTTTGCTCTCTTCCTTAATGATAACATGAAACTTGGAAAGCAAAATTCTCTGAGAACTAGCTACATTTTTCTGAATTTAAAACAAATGTGTTTGTTTTAATTAATTGAGATTCTTTTTCCCTAATTTTTATGTCTTTGTATTAAGTATTGTATGATAATAACATGGTTTAAAACCAGGATATGGCATCCCCTCCCTTCAAATATTCAAAAGAAACATTGTACACATAAAAAAGCAAAAGCATGTTCTGTAACAAAGCGGGACTCGGCATTAGAGCCTTAATTCAGATGTTCACAGCTACATCAAAAGTAGCTGGAAATGAAATGTATAATATAATTCAGGAGTTAGAAAGTAGAGTGGTGATTACCGAATTGAGATAAAGAGGGAGACCTTATTCCCGTTTTTCACGTTTTCGTAACTGAGACCAAAGAAACTCAGTGTTAAAAGGGGTATGTATATTAACTTAATACTGAGTTTTTTAACACACAATACTGAAGTTACTTTACTGATGGCAAGTAAACTGGATATACATATATTTCCCTTAAAAATATGAACACATGAATACATGTATGAATGCATTTTTTTGTGATGTTAATGTAACAGACAATAGTTATTTCCTGTGAATTTTAGCCCCTTAAAACCCGCATCTTTATAGGCTCCTGCAGGGACAATTGTGTAGCAGCTAACCAGGGAAAAAAAGCTATTATCAGATCGATGTTTTCTCAGTCATGGAGATTTTAAAACCACGCTCTTAAACTGCATGAAATTAAATCTGTCAAGATCAAGAAGTATTGCATGTGTTTTATGTTTTTGGAAACTGTAACAAAACCAAGCTGAAATGTCATTCAGTATTTCACTGACTACTGCCTTAGCATGCTACAGAAGTTGATGTTTTGC
Source organism: Oriolus oriolus (assembly GCA_013400235.1). Taxonomy (NCBI): domain Eukaryota; kingdom Metazoa; phylum Chordata; class Aves; order Passeriformes; family Corvidae; genus Oriolus; species Oriolus oriolus. Next base: position 50,161 of record VXBT01000022.1, on the reverse strand, counting down.
ATTGTTTTATTTTAAATGAAGTATTTGGAGCAGAATTCAAAAGAGAGATGTAGGAAAATCTATCAAGTTGCAAAAAATATTGGCCTTTTTTCTAATTGTGACATTCATGATCTCTACAGATAGTGATGTGATGATATGAAGACTGGAAAAGAAGAATAAAAATGTCAGGAAGAAATATTCCAAGCTGTAAATAAGTTTTGGCACAGTTAAATGAGAAAATCATGATGCATGGAAATCACTCCACAGAATATGAATACCATGTGCTAAGTTACAGCATTAAATGCTAACAAAAACATGTAGCATTGCAAAATGATTCATAAATTCTTGGCTATATGATAATTATGTTGCTACTGTAAAAGATGACAGACTAACATCAACATATGAGAAAAGCTATGTCAATGCAAAATTCTCCTTCATTTAGGGTCACAGAATATTAAAAAAAGGAAAAAATAAAAGAACATTAAACACATCCCTTTTGGTCATATAGGCTTTTACAGCACTCTCATATCACAGTGTTTATGTCTTTCACTCCAGTGACTCAGAGACGACAATCACTCCTACGGCAGACTTGATAATCCTTTGCTCTCTCAGTGTTTTGAGCTCTTCACTCTAAATCTTTACTTTAAGTGGCAAAGTTTCCACTTCTCTCCAGCTGGTGCTGTCAGTCATTCCCCAGACCTGAAGGCTCCCACTTTTTAATGTGCATGCACTCCACTTTTATCTATCACATGGAGACTACACCTGCAGAAACAATAACTGTAGACCATTAGAATGGATTTGCAAAGCAGACCAGCTGGTGCCAAGGACCTGATGACCACAGAGAGACAATATGAAGTGTTTTTAATTCAGATCAATCCTCATCTCTGTCCAAGAGTACAAATGCCCATCTGGAGATGGAATGTCCTAGGTGAGCTTCCCAGCATGTATTCCTCTACTGTTTCACCTGCAGTGAGTCCAGTTCCAGCACCCTGAGACTACTCTATTACATGACTCCACGTAAGTGTGGAAAAGTAGAAGTCTTACTTTAAAAATGTACTTTTAATGCAAGGTAAAATATACATGAAACCTGAATCTGCTAGGGAACATAGATGTGTGGTGTTTACATCTAAAATTGCCTTCTGTCTTTTTTTTTTCCTTTTTTTTCTAAAAAGAAATTATGTCTTTTATAGAAGTATATGAATGCTTTCCCACCGATGCAGTACATCCATGGGAGAGAGCACTGCCTTTTCAACAATCGACCAATAGTTTTTTGGGGCTATTTGTTTAAAGTTGGTCCAAAAAGCTATCACCAGTTAACAACAAACCTTTTATTACAGATGTAAGCTTCAAAGCTTTTCCATGAAGCCAGTTGCTATTAACGTATTTCCAGTAAAAGTACCTATTGATAGTCATTATTCAGTAAGTACAATATAAAATAGTTCCAGCTACTGCACTGAAAAAGGCTTGGCCTCAGTATTTCACATTCAAAAGAAATTTATCACCTTGTTGTTCTTGCCAGAAAGACTAATTTATATTAAATCTTTTGAATTTCTCTGGATAAAACTGGCATCTGAGAGCCTAGTATGGTATCAGAGTTCTTTAAAATAAGTCTATAATAGAGATTAGTACCTCTTGTGTAATACTGTATGCATTGCATTCTGTTACATTTATTATACAAATTGAAATGAATAACAATATGCAGTTTAACATCCCATGAATATTTTTTAGCATTCTCTAACAGTAGTTAATATGCTAACCCACTTCACTGAAAGGCATACAGATGTGGAAATAGTCTATCTAGGGACTTTAATTATCACCTTGTCAAATTCAAATTATTATCTTGCGAGTTCATTTCCATAAAGTATCCCCTTTGCTGTTGGATGATTTAACATGTGTCTGCTTTTTCTTATCTTACTTGTATCTATCTGGAGGCTTTAAACCTTTCAAAGTCAGCCAGCTCTTTGTCAGATCATGATGTTTACCGTAACTGATTTTGTCAAATACATTTTTGCAAACACTCAATTTTGCCAAGGATGGGTCTGTAAAATGTGAAGAGAAACTGGCACACACCACCAATAATGTTACATAAATCAGACTAAGACTTCAACTATTTCTAAACAGGATTAGCTTACAGTGAAGAACCAAAGAGCCTGGGGAATGATTTACCTGACAAAATTCTGGAGACAGTCATTCTTGGTTGGTAAATCATTTCACGTTTCAAGAAACCTGGAGTAATTCCAGCTCTAAGAATTGGGTAGACATTATTTTCTGTGCTAGTCTGGATCACATGATAGGGCAAAAGTATATGAATATTAATGACAGTGGTTTTTTAAACTACTTAAAGGCAACAAAGTAGTGATGAAAATAAATGAAGGCAGAAGAAAAATGCCTTCTTGGATAAGACTTACATGCTGCACAACTAAAATTTTATACTGGTTTTTTTACATTCTGTAAAAGATAGAATGCAGGATAAATGTGTTTATAATGTGGTGGATGTCTTTGTAAGGGTGGTGAGGCACTGGAACATGTTGTCCAGAGTTGTGGATGAGCCATCCCTGGAAGTGTTCAAGGCCAGGTTGGATGGAGCTCTGAGCAACCTGATCTAAAGGTAGGTGTCCCTGCCTATGGCAGGGGAGTTGGAACTGGGTGATCTTTATGGTCCCTTCCAACCCAAATAATTCTGTGATTCTATGATTTTTGTGATATAAGCATAGAGTTGATCAGTCCCCCAAATTTCTGTTTAGAAAAAATAAAATGAAAAAATGCTGTATCTTTATGTAAAATCCACTAGCCTGCACATAAAGTTAACTAAATCTGGAAACAGAAAATATGCTACATTTTTTTAATTTTAAGTTTTTGAATTTCAGTTGTGTGAGAACTTGTGAGAATTCTGTCATCACGAGTCTTATAATTAAAGATGCATATCAATTTTTAATAATAGTTAACAGAAAAAAGAAGAGTGGCATGTTTGAAAAAGTAAAAGCAACAACGTAAACTAAAAACAACCAAACAACTTAAACCAGAGAGTAAAAGACGACTAACTAGCTAGGTCTTTGTAAATACATCCATGTATATTTTCCAAAAGAGACATGGACTGTTCCTGCTCAGGGCCATACTACTCACTTGTTTGGGTTTAGTTTTTATCTTCTTTCTTACACATGTGCTACACTGGAGAAGACTTTAATATATTTAGCAGAATAACTTCCCCTTCTAAATAGATACATAATACCAAATAAATACTAGGGATTATTATTTTTATTAAGGATTGCAATATTGGATAAATATTAGTTTAGAGGAAGTTTGCAGGAAAAGGAAAATTTGCAGTCACAGCTTTGGTGACTAGCAGAGGATGGAAAAAAACATACTCAAGGCAAATTTGGCTTCTGTTTATCATTTATTAATCATGACTTCCTTTTTATTTTCATTGGTTTTCATGAATTTACTCAGTTTACATTCAGAATTGATTTCATTGGGAGTTTAGAGAGACTACTTTTACATGCACATGTAGAGACAAAACATGTGTGTTAAATGTGTTAAAAATAACTAAAACTGCTTCCACTGCATCTCTGTAAACCAGAGGTGCAACTTAAGAAGTTAGTTCTTGCATAAATTTCAGTAGAGTAGATCAAGAAATTGTATCAGGAGGGTAATTATAATTTATTATGTTTTTTAAGTAACAAGATATGCTCCATGCTCCCCAAATTCTTTCTAATTATAATTAGTGAAGACTACAGTGAAAAAAGTTTGGATAGTTTCCAAAAAATATGCTCACTTCTCAGCAAAAACCTTAATAAAGAGAGCAATGTTAATAAGTGCTATAGACCAAAATGCAAGTAGGAAGAAAATCTGAAATATGATCATGGCAATTGCATTTCAAACTCCTGTGTGGATAAAACTATAGATTAGGATATAAGAAAACATAACTTGAAGTTAAATTATGGTTTTTGACATTAATACATCACAGAAATGATTGACGTTTAAGAAGCATACAATTGAATAGGGCTTGACGTTAACTCACTACACTTGCCATCCACATCTCTCACTTCAACCCTAAAATAAAAGTGAGGGACATTTTTCTCATGGTTCCATTCCTCAGTGCTACCATCAAAGCACTCTTTTCTCTTACGGTCTAAGGGACATCAGAACAATAATCTTCAGCAAAAGAATATGTTGTCTTACAGCATGGTTAAGGGTATAACCTCAGCCCAAAGTACACATTTCAACAGGCTTTGCTGAAGCTTTTGTCATGCAGTCGTCCTCTCCAGTCATACTAGTGTTCATTTTGCAAAAAATGTTTCTCTGACGTTTGATACAATGTAAAGGATACAGAGCAGAGTGTGCTAAACAGTAGTTAAACACAGATAATTTTCCTCAAAATATATACCATACTGAAAAATGCCTGTGAACCAATGACATAATTCAGATGCTGTGACCATACTGCAGTGAGTACACCATAGTGGGAAATGCAGCTGTGCACATCACAAACCCTGCCAGACAAATAGATGTCCAATCAAAACAGACTTTGCACCCTTGACCTTAAGGTGAGCACCTATTTAAAATCAGGATATTCATGAATGAAAGAGGAGGAATAGTTAACACAGCCTGACAATGTGGTCATCTGATTATTTCATGCAAAATTCATGGGAAAATAACATTAAAAAACCTACCGAACTCAGTGCCAAAAATTACTGCATCTTCAAAAAGAATTTAATCTTTCATTCTAGCAGTTTGAGCAGTACCCCATTTAGTTCCTTTGTTTGAGATATAGAATGACTTTTATATATTCTTTACTAAATTATTATTTTCAGTAAATGCAACAAGTTACTGCCACATGACACAATGATTATGCTGGATGAACTCTCCTTTGGGGCATTTCTTTTACTTTTTGAACAGGTAGCATTTCTTCATATCTGTTATACCCTATATTTTGGGATCAAAAGAAAAGCATTCTAGGCAAAGGAATCCAAACTGTCCTGGTTTTAGATATAGTCAACATGACTTTTAGGAAAAAAATAGAGTATTAAATATAAAGCATAAATTACTTTTTCTTAGCCCTAATAGTTATTTGCTATAAGCTATAATATATTTTCTATAATATAAGCTATAATATTTGTTATAAGCTACAATAACTCTTACAGCAAATTCAGAAAGAGAAATGTAACATAAATTAATCAACTGTGAATGCATGCATAAATGCATATTTTTGAAATGTTATGGCAAATGGTATATTTGGGGGATACACTAGAGACACGTATGTACAATACTTAATCTATACTGAAACTACCCATAAGGAAAAATTTGACCCCCATTTCTTTCTCTTCTCTGTGTGAAAAGGGAGCCATTGATTTCTGGCCACTGACAAGCAGTCAAGCATACAAAACAAGTAGCAGACCAACCCACACAGTAATTCCTGTTAATTCTCTCCCCAGGGTTTTTTGGGTTTTTTTACTGCAAGGGAAACATTGATTTGAATATGTTTTAGTGGATTTTCCAAAATCATACCTTCTTAATAAAGTTTCCCTTCCCAGAATACTGGGATCGGATACCAGGAACAAAAACCACATGAAACTTCATTAAAAGAAAAATCAAACCTCTTACACCTGTGTTTCTCAGGAGCTATTCCATCCACTGATATTCTGTAGGGGTTTTGTTTGCTTGCTTTATATCTTTTGTGTTAAATTTTTTTGGCAGAAGTGCTTAGTCTGGGTTTGTTGATAAGGAGATTGATTAAGTGCAATGAAAACCTAATTTGTTATTGTCATTTAACAATAGCAGGGCTCTATTTTTTCCCATCTCTTAAAATGAGTAAACAAACCAAACCAATAAAAAAACAACACCCACCCCACCCCCTCAGTATGATAAAGAGGATTAAACACAAGAAGAAAATTAAGACTGTGAAGATGTCATTGTCGTTTCGAAAGGAAGTGCTGAAGTCAAGATTCCAGCTCTGTTCCTAAATACTTTTACCACCATTAAATAGGGTAAGAACTCCTTTCTAAAATTAAGTTGAAAGAGTTCTGTCCTCTCGCCATCTTCTTTCTAGAATCCGTAGTATTATTCAAATTTTGGGTTGCCATTTGTAACTTCTGCTGTCCTCAGTGTGAATATGCATTAGATGAAGTGACCAGGCCACTTCAACAGCTTCTCCCTCTCTGCCCTCCTTGCCACATACCAGCTACAATATTCTGCTCAGGTTAAGAGCAGAAGATGCAGTCTCTGCTGACTGGCTCTTGCTAATGATTTGATCATCCTTGAAAGCTCTGTAAAGAGAATGTCTAAAGTAAATAAATTAAGTCTTTTCGGTCCTCAGGTGTGTTTTGCTGAAGAATCTAGGTATCCAGGATAATTAATTTTACATCTGTCCCTTACAGACTGTTTTGGACTATACATTTTTCATTAATGAGGATTTCTTCATTCCTCCCTTAAGAACTGGGAGCCCTTCCTTCAGTTATAATAAAATAAAATGCCGTATCAGTTCTGCAGAAAGTCTACGAAGGACTTCTTTTTCACTAGCCAAATGTTAGTCACTGCAAAAGAGAAATGCATTGTGAATTGGGGATTTTTTTGCTCGTTTTTTTGGGGGGTTTATATGGTTAGAGTTTAATAGCAAAAAGGAAGACGGGAGTAATTATTTAAGTAAAGATAATTTTATGAACATAATGTATCCATAAAAATAGTTTTAAATATTCTCTACATTTTTCCCTAAATTCTTTCTCCTTCCCCTCTAAAAGACTTAGATTGAGGTTGGGATTCTGTACAAGTCCTTTCACTAGACACTGAAAAATCTATATACTGATTTCACACATTCTTCCACACATAACTTTATTATTTTTTTCATAAAAAGAGATTATTTTGCTAATTCTGGTCATTTTCAATATTATCCTCCGTTACTGTACAGAAAGAAGAAAAGGAGGGTCAAACAGACATTCAACTATTTTCAAACCTTGTGTTATTTAGTTTGTTTGAGTGGTCTTTATATTCCATATAACTGTATTTTACTTTCTTTTTTATTCCTTCTAATAATATACCTTTGGAAGATTTTTATGTCCAAATTAATAAAAATAAAACTATATCAATATTAACGCTGTTTGAAATTTGCTCTAAAACCAGCATGCAAAAATCTTTTATCAGTGTATAGGATAGTGCACTTTAAAAAAAAATGTAACAATTCAAGACTGTGAACATAAAATAATTGTTGCTTGAAACTGGCAGATAGTGATACCAAAAGGTTGTTTTTTATCATAAAAGTCCTGGTACTTTTAACTTCAAGTGTATGAACTAGTAACCAATCAACGTATTTAGGTGACCATTACTCTGTGACCAGTGTTAAATGTTTTTAATTAACTAGTTAGGCAAGCTTAAGAAAGCCTGCTGAGCAAAGATGTATGATGTCAAAGGACTCTCTTCCTTTGCCACTTGTATTAGGCAGAGGAAGAATTACAAAAATCAATGTCAAAGGAAAAAGAAAACCAAACGCTTTACTCTAGAGCAGAGGTCAATCTGTTTATAGTGGAATTAGGTGGTAATAGTAGAATAGACAATTTGAAAAAAATGCTAAAAATTAACACTTGAACTGGTGATAAAATAAAAGATGCTGTCAGAAATTATTAAAAATCCATGTTATAGTAAAATATATTTTTCTTTTTCATCAATGTTTTAGTCAAATTAAAATCAGATAAAGCTGAGAAAAATGCAAAATCCCATCTGAAAGTCGTGGAAGTTCTGTATTCAACATGTGAGAGAACTGAAACACACTATCATCCCTGTTCCAGGAATACTGTGGTCTCTCCAAAAGAAGTGTCTTCCTCCATCATACAGTATCCTGTATGAAGTACAGAAATACTCTTATTTGCTTTGGCACCTTGGAAAGCAAGGAGAAGCATAGCTACTTGTGACTATTTTCATCCACTGAATGCTTATAACCAACGTCAATTAAAGTGAACATACAATAACAAATGAGAAACCAGGAAGTACACATCAATCCTGTCCTACTATACTTGCTTCTATTGTATCTCCTTTGTCATATAAGTTACACCTACTCAGCCATCAAAAGCCTCTATAGAATTTAAAGTTCTCCACTGGCCACCATTTTACCTCCCCAGTATAAGATCCTAATTTCTAGGTTAAGGAGGTGTTTAGGTCAGTGTCATATGCTGATAGAGTGCCCTGAGGAGAGGTTAGTAACTCTAACTTGTCTTCCCAGGCTGCCTTTGAGTGCTGACCTCCGAAGGGCAGCAGGTCAGGGCGGTGGTGGGGAATCCCTGTGGTGGGGCAGGCACCCAGGGCACAGCCACTCCACTTAACAGCATTCACTGCCTCAGTCACAGGCACACCAGGGCACTTCTACAGTCCAAGCTGAACCTGTCCCTCTCCTCCTCTGCTGACACTGGGCCTGAAACACAAGAAAAAGCAAGGAAAAGAAAGGAAAAGAGAAAGGGGATTGGGAAGGGGGAGGGAGGGCAAGCTTTGCTTTACTGCTCATTCATTCCTCTGCATTCAATCACTCCAAGGCAGTAACTAGCTCAGCCCCAGGCTCCCCTTACATGCACAAAAGAAAAGCAATCCCATTCAGAAGGAGACCATGAGTTATTGATCTCATGCTGAATGTTATGTTCGGTTCAGCAGCACTGTCAGCTCCCTCACACGGAAAGCTTATGTTTCCCACCAACTCTGTTGAATGATACTCAGCTTTTTTGAAAATGAAGTGTTGGGGACTAGGGGTCAAGGGCAGAGACATCTCAGCTTTCATCCTGGGGCTTCAGGACACATTCTGGGTCATGATGAAGGGTAAGCCTGCCAGGAATTAATTGTAAAAATACTGTGCATCTTGTTCACCAGTGGAGCAGGCAGTTCATGATTGCTTCACTTTCTAATTCAGACATTAGAAAATGAACCATAAAGCCATCATTTGTTAATGTACATTAGATTTATTTTACCCATTCAAATTAATGAACAAAGTTTTTTGCTAAGACACTTTATAGTTCATTTATTTAGCTTAATATCCTCATTTGCAGAAATATGCAGAGATTTTGTTTTAATCAATGAAGACATTAAAGTGAAAACTTAAATTAAAAATTTATTTCTTATAACATGTTTCACTCTCAGCCTTTCTTTACGTGAACTATGCATAGCATTACCCCATGTATCAGTACGCAGCAGTCTACATAACTACTTGACAGGAAGCAAGAGGGATTTTTAAATTAGTTATTTTTACCGTAATGCAAACATGAAACATTCAGACCATATCAAGTCCATATTAAGTTATTGATTAGAACTTTAAAAATTGAATATTTTGCACTTGTTCCTTTATGAGAATTCCACATGCCAGGAGTCTAATTGTGGCAAGAGGATAATTTCTTTTGATTAATTATCTTGTTTGTTTGTTTGTTTTCACAAATATTCTTTCTCAGAAGTCTTTCACTTATTTAGTCAATTAGTTAGGTTGCAGTTTTGATCTATTTTAAGGCAGAAAGGATCTGCAGAAGGACCTGGACTGGATGGATTGATGACCCCATTCCAGGGGTATGAAGTTCAAATCAGGTCCTGCACTTAAATAACAGCTACCCCATAGAGCGCTGCAGGCTGGGGGAGAAGTGGCTGGAAAGCTGCCTGGAGGAAAAGGACCTGGTGCTGCTCAACAGTGGCTGAACATGAGCCTCCATGTGCCCAGGTGGCCAAGAAGACCAATGGCATCCTGGTCTGTATCAGCAATAGCATGGCCAGCAGGACCAGGGCAGTGATGATACCCCTGTACTCGGCAGTGGTGAGGCCACACTTTGAATCCTGTGCTCGGTTTTGGGCCTCTCACTACAAGAAAGATGCTCAGGTTCTGGAGCGTGTCCAGAGAAGGATCAACGGAGCTAATGAATGGTCTGGAAACAAGCTCTATGAGGAGTGGCTGTGGGATCCGGAGTTGTTTAGCCCAGAGAAAAGGAGGCTCAAGGGAGACTTTACTGCTCTCTACAACCACTTGTAAGGAAGTTGTAGCCATGTGGGGGTCGGTCTCTTTTCCCAAGTAACAAGCAACAGGACAAGGAAATTGCTTCAAGTGACAGCAAGGGAGGTTTAGATTGGATATTAGGAAAAAATTCTTCATGGAAACAGTGGTCAGCCATTGGAACAGGCTGCCCAGGGCAGTGGTGGTCACTGCCCCTGGAGGAATTTAAAAGATGTATAGATATGACATTTAGGGACATGGTTTAATGGTGGACTTAGCAACAGCTGGACTTGGTGATCGTAAAGGTCATTTCCAACCTAAATGATTCCATGATTCTGTGATTAAGCAAAGGACTGAGTAGGCATCTAAAAGAAGGTAGAGATGGATGAATATAGACACTTCAGTGGAACAAAATTAATTCACAAGAAAAGTAAAGTAAAAAACCCCAGCGAAAGTAGGAGTGAATATTTAATTGGACCCCAGAGCTGAGACATAGAAACCCCCTTACAGCCTTACTGTCTTTACTTCAATGCAAATTCATTTTTCCTGAGTAATTTGTACTGTCAGAATGTCATTCCACAATCATGTTCACATAGTCAAACTCTTCTAAAACAAAATTTTGTAAGTGAGACATATAATTCCATCAACTCAAACATTAAAAATAAAATTATATGCTTGCTAATGTTTGCTGTAAATTTAGTCCTTTATTCTTCTCAAAACACCCTCAATCATACCAAAGTTTTTATGCTTTAAGAAGTATCTAAATCTCTGGATGCATTCTGCTAATCAATTCAGTTTTTGTGTTTATATTGAAGATTCCCTCTTTTCACTGGATATAGTTTATTTACCATTCCATGCACCTGATTGGTCCTCTGAATTATTCAACATTCTTTTTTTCCTGTGATTGAGTAACTAAAACTTTCAAATGGAAAAACATATTTTGAAAAGTTCTTCCTGGTTAAAATACTTCTTAGTAATATTGAAAGTAATGACATGCATTCTAAATACAAATATTATGAAACTTTACATACAGACAAATGGAAAAAAGACTTAGAAAATAACCAAACAGAGCACATACAACACCCTGATTTCACTAGTAAGCATGATAATGAAGATTTCTAATAATTGGTTTGATGTTTTCTCAGCTGGAGTTTTCTCTACTGTTTCCACATGATGAATCTAATATAAATACAGAGGTACTTAAACTTTTCATAGTTTGACATGGAAATGTTTTTGTTGGTCTTTTTTTTTATCCCTCAGGTCTTAACTATAGATACATTACATGAATGTAATTACTTGAAGGTAATCATTCTAAATGAAAACTAGTAATATTTTTAGCTTGTTTCTTCCACACCAGCTTGTTGTGTTTTCTTCCACCTCTTTTTTCTAGTCTTCGTTGAAATAAAGATTCTCCTATTTCTTACTTAGATCCTCAGACTCTGATGAGAACAAACAGGAATTAAAATAGCATAATTACTTTATTGGCATTTAGTAGAAATGGCTGTCCAAGGATTTTTTGAACATTTTATCTCTACTTCTAGGTAAATACATTCCAAATACCCTAAAAAGCCTATTCTACTCTCTTTTACTGATTTCCTGAGAGAAAGATAGTTCAGGTGGAAGGAAAAACCAAATCCTGTATTGCACTCTGATTCAGTACTCAATATGCTTCTATCATGCAGAAGAAGAAACACAAGACAGACAGATGAGTAAATTTGTAGTCTGCTCTATGGATCTGTTAACATACCACATATCAGCTTTACAACTACCTTACACCAGAACTCCAGCAGCACTGTGTTAGCACTGGTAGTACTGAAGTAGCTCTATGTTAATACTGGTGGTATGCATAACATTATTTATCCTGTGATGAATGGAGCCAAAGTTACAACGGTAATTTTCTTGCTCATTTTTGGTCATTCTGCCACAAAATCGATAAGAAAAGTTAAACATAAACTTATCTAATTTATCTTCTTCTATTGTCTTAACTGTTTCTATGAAAATAATGTAATACTGTATCACATATTTCAGTTTACATGTTTTCCTTACTTCCTTCAGTTGCAGCTGATTTATAAGTGATTCACGTGTGATTCACATATGATTCAACACATCTGGTTGCCTGATCATTCTGTTTCTAGTAAAATGTTGAAGAAAATTTGAGAAAAGTTGTATGGTCAATAATTTACATGCCACGTGTCAAAACTTGTCTGGGAAAATGTGATAAATTCCATCTAATCTCACTATACCACCTAGGCTTTATTTTATAGAAATGTTAGTTGACAAGTACTGTGAAGCCAGAGAAGATTTCAGTTTTTCAAGAACAGTTCCTAAATTCCTTAAAAAATCAATTGTAACCACCTTCACTTTGCATACAAGTATGCTTCCATGAACATAAAATCAACACAAAATGCAAAAAGCTAATATTCCACCTACTACACATAACATTTTCACATGTTTTTATGTTTCTTTTTTCTGAGCATCACTATCTGTCCATAGACTCTCTGACAATACTTGAGATTTCCAGATAGGCATGGAACCTTACAATAAAACTGAAAACCTCTTGTCAAAACAGATTGTGCAGATGGAAGACTGTCTCTACAATCAAAATTACAGCACATATAAACAAGAAGAAGTTTAAATTCAGTCTGAAACACAGTGTAGTCTAAAAATTAATTTAAACTGAGTAGGAGAAATTATTCTCTTAAAAAATCAAGTCCCACAAAATATTAAGAATAAAAGTAAAGCAGAAGTTACCTAGATTACAATTTAAGCAGGAAGATAGAATGACTTTTTGATAGTTAATTTTGTTACTAATCCTTCTTATGATTCTGAGCCTTAACTCTGGTCTGAACAAAAAGTCACAGACTTTCCTTTAATTATGATTCCATTTATGAAATATTTTTTCTTCTCCCCAATTCATGGCTTAAGTTGTGTATTTTACAGTTTCTCGCTGCTTTGCTCTGTATTTGAATTTTTCCTTTTATAAAGACAGGCTGTTTGAGTTGCCTCTCAGCTACTACCCCCTTTAACCTCAGATCATGACCTCTTGTTTTGCAGCTAGTTACTATCTCTGCTGCTTGCTGATATCAATTTGTTTCTGCTTCATTCGGGATCAGTTGTCTGGGCTCTTGATCTCTTACATGCCCTCACTGGCAAACATCTTTCAGTACCCAGTGAAGGGAAGAAACTCCCAAACTTAAATGAAACCAAACTTCAGCAGGTAACAAAAACATAATGTCAGTCCGCCCACCTCTTGAGAGATGATTTAAGAACAGATAATGTTTATTCACAGATTGTCAGTTAATAGATGAATAACAGATCACTGTGGGGTCAAATGACAGAGTTTTTAAATTTCAAGAGACAAATTTCAGCTGAGAGAAAGAGGTATGTGGTACATTCAAATGGAATGTACCACCACAGCATATCTGATTGCAGTAGGAATATGACGTAAGCAAGTAATGGAATTTTAAATCTACTCTGTCACTACATTGAAATGGTAGGAAATTCTCTTCACCTTTCAAAGCAAATACATATGAAGTGAAATAAACTGTAGGGAAATGCTTTGAACAAAGGACAGAATTTATTGAATAGCTTATTTCGTATCATAGGGAACATAAAATACCGAAATGATCAGGTTTAAATAAAGAAGCAAATTAATTATAATAAGATATGGACTTTTGTGATATAATTTTAATCATTTAAATAAAACTATGTTTATGCTCCCCTAGGCGTTATGATTCAGTGCCATATTATTTGAAGAAAGTAAACAGAAAACTAAATGAGATATTTGTTTTTTTAATATTATTGACATAATCCTGAATTATCCTTACCCATTGATGTAACAAGACTGACACACTTTTATTTAACTAATAACTGCTAAGCAACAACACCTAAACATTGAGCAATAAGCTACATATTTGCAAGAAAAAAAATTTTGAAAGAAAATAATTATTTGCTGACATAGTTTTAAAAATTTAATCGAATTATTATTTACTATGAATATTTGCTCAATTTCAATAAAAGTGCTGTCTTGTCAGAATTCAGCAAGGGGAAATTATGTAGACTAATAAGATTTGACATACCTCATTGAATTCCCAATCCTCCTACTTCTTCCCTAGTCATCAAGATTAGACAGGATCTTTCTAATCACTAGACGATACACACTCTCCAGTCACTGGAATGCTACCTGACATACTCTTTCATTATTATTTTCTACAGTATTTCAACTGTCATGGAAACAAGAACTAACACATATAAAAATATTTGTATTTCTACCATGATACAGTCAATGGAATGCATCCATACAGCTTGATGAGTACCACATACTGTGTATAGCAAAACAACAGTATTACTTCAATTATAAAATATCTTGTTTTAAAATTATGCTTAGGGATTTTATAACTTTTTAGACTATTTTGTATGAATCAGATATTTTCAGAAATCTAATCACAGTAAGATTTATATATTCAGTTAGGAGGAATTTTGTATTAAAAATCTCCATTTCTGAGAATGTAAGCTCACAGACAATATTCTATTGTGGAACTTTCTGATATGATAAACAGAAATCCCTGTCCAGTTCTTCATTCTTCCCTACCCTCCATTCACATATATATTCTCATTTAATGGACACCCATAACTTATTAATCTATGGATTGAAATCCCATGAAAATTCTGAAATATGTTCCTGGGTAGATTTATGGTGACCATTTTGCTTAGGTTAAGGAGACAGTTTAAACAAATGGAGAGATGTGCTGCATCAGTAGCAATCAAGGCAAGAGAATGAGGCTTTAACGCTTTTAATTTATGCATATAGATGTAGCAAAAGTCTCCAATCTTCATAGCCATACAAAATTCCCTATTCAAGAATAAAATTCAGTTTAACTAAAAACGCCATGTCATACTCTATAGCAGCTCTGAAAAAAATGTGACTGGAACTTTCGACTGAATGTGCAAACTCAGAAATATTTGGGGAGCCACCTTTCACTGTACTTCAGGTGCCAAGTTCCTATGTTTCCATGTAAAAATGGAGAGTTGATTAGCAGACCTGGCCCAGGTTTTAGCTATTGCACAAAATCCCTTTCCTGCAGTTCTTATGCCAAAACAGTGCTAGCAGTTTTAACAGTATAGAAATACACTTTTGTATAATGACATATAAATATGTTCCTGAAATCCACGTTAATTATTTCTACTACTACCTCTTGTTTCAAAAATTTAGTAAATATATATTTTTAAAAGAAATAAAGGAAATTAATCATGTCTGTTAAATGCTATTGTTTTAAATGGCTCATAATCCTATCTTATGTGCTCCATTCACACTATTCTTCTAACTATTGTATGCTTTTCAGGTCTGTGGTTTTGAATCTTTTGTAGATATTTTCTTAAACTTTTAAAAAGAAACACATTTTGCCACCTCTGTTACTTCATTAACCTCAGTGAGTTATCAAAAATATCTGACACAGACTTTTCTAGTTCCCCAAACATGCCACAGAACAATTTATCTGAGCCCGGTGCTTTATCATCGTTTAATCATTCTAATTTTGCAAACACTTTATATGATCTGGGGCTCATAAAACTCCTGTTGTATTTCACTTTCACAGAAAATTTATTCCAGACTTTAGGTTATGGCCTACAGCTGCACTCATAAATATCAAGGCAAAGAATTCATTCATGCTAAATTACCTTCCAGAGATGTGCAGAGTTATTCATACCACTCAGAAGAACACCAAAATTCATATTACTGTCAAGTTCCACAAAAATAGAATACATGAGATGGCCAGTTAAAACTTCTTTGCCAATATGTTTTGAAAGCATGGAAAACAGTTAAATTCCACACAGGGCTGTTATTGAGAATACATTCAGACATCTCAATTAATGATTGTCAGACTTCAAAACTCTACTTTATCCCGATACATAAATTTTAACTGAAGTCTAAATAAAAGTATTATAAATAAACTCAAGCAGTTGTGGGAAAGTTTAAGCAGGAAACACTGTGTCCCTATTTTAAGTACTTATTCTTCATCCTCAGTTTCCAGTCGTTCAGAAAGAATGTGTTCTACTTGTCATTGGAACTTCTCATATCAAATACAGCAAGCCCCAGAAATCTGTGGATCCTAGACCATGTTCCAAGTCACAAAAATCTTCTTTAGTTTTGAGTCATTTCAAGTAAAATTGGAGGCATCTTCATCAATTACCTTGGGCCAGCTTCATTTTTCCCCATATACTCTTGATAACATTTTGACAAGAATAAATTTTGAATTTACCATCTCAAACTCAGACCTATGGCAAAATTACTTCTTCCTGTTTTCAGATAAACACTGCATCTAGATAAAAATGAAACATCATAGTTCACATTAAGTTCTAAAGTTACGAGAAAAAATGTTTTTAAAAAGAAAATTCAACAGCTTTCAGAAGAGTAATTAGCATTCAAATACATACTTAGGATATCCATTCTTTGGTTTGGCTTAAGTATAGTGAAAAGGCCAGAAAAGTACCTGAACAGAATGGACAAGTATGAATTGTTAACTTGATTTTCTTTCAAGAGTTAAGTTACAAATTAGAAGAAAATAAAAACAAAACCCAAGATGTAACGTGCATGATAGAAAAAACTGAATAAACCCTGACTGTCAGAAAAAAGCCATGTAACCTTCTGGGAAGCCTTCATTGCACAGGTGTTAGTGTCACCTAGAAAACCAACAGACCTGTGTTCACTGGAAATTTGTCTCCAGTAACTAAAGGCAACTTATCCTTGCAGAATGAGCGTATTTCTTCACAACATTCATGATCAATTTTATCCTAACAGGGTACAATTCCTTTTTACTATTCATCTTTTGAAATTATTGAAACCTGTATAAAGAATAGAAAAATCTGGGGATTAATTCACAAAAGAACATTGTCCAATTTAAAATTAAAGCATCAAACACCGCATCAGATGTCTGGGATATAATCACTATGTTTATACATTAATGAATCCATCAGAAATGATGTGGTATATTTAATGGTGTATTTAATATATAATATTAAATAACAGAGTTTTAGCTTATAATTATTATTTAGGGATCATGCAGTGCAAATACCTTTAAATCCAGTACTTTAATTTGCCATATCTGAAGGTGAGGGTAAACTTGCTCAGCAGTATAGCCTGCTTACCCTGTGCTGTTTCAGTATGTAATTCCTTTTTTCATTCTCTTCACTCACAGAACACGAGCAGCAGTAGCAATAAAACTCTGCATGCGTACGCCAGTAGAAGGTTTTTATTGTTGTTTCTGTTCTTGTTTCCCACGAGAGGAAGAAAAAAAAAAAGGTATGGAAAATCTTGGATTTTAACAGGGATTTCTGCTTCAGAAGTGAGACAGGGGTTACACTGCTTTTAAGGAACTTACCTTTGTTTGTTTCTGCTTCCCTAGTTTGAACTCCCCTAATTTTTAACAAGCAGATCTATAGTAATATTCCAAATACTATAAGCCACCTTCTTTCATGATCCGTAGGCCACCAGGTACTCCCAGGAACGCCTGCCTCAATGCTGACTGTGCACAGTAAGTCCACCTGCTAGAGATCTTCCATTTGCTGAGGTTCTGCTACCTGACCCTTCTCTAATTCTCCCATGCTTGTGATCCCCCCAGGGAAAATGGCATGCCTTCCCCCAGATCAGTTTTCTTCCTCTCCTTGCAGGTACAGAGCAAAGTATATTCAAATATATTCATTAAATATGTTTTTGGAGAAATTTCCTATGTAGGACATGAAATAGATTATATATGGTTATATGAGATTCAAATCTGCAAGACATTCACAGAAGAGAGTGTGTCAGTAAAGAAACACCAAAAACAAAGTGAGTCAGAACTTTTAGATGAATGAATCCTAGTCAACCATAAATACATTCCCTCCAGCAAATATACAATAATTTTTCTGTGCTGAAAGTAAATATCTGCAGTCTTTCAAACAAAAAATAGGGCAGTGTTTTTTATGGGTTTTACTTGTTGGTTTTGGCTTGTTTTGGTTGGTTGGTTTTTTTACAGATACCAATGTTACTTTGTCGGCAATTGAAATGGACCCAGCCCGGCAGGGAAAACTGAATCCTCTTTATTCAAACAACAAGCTGGTTTTATACACTTCTCCACCTATCACACACTGCCATGTCAGCAGCACACCCTCTGAAATGTCTCTGTATTGGGTGACCCGCCTGTCAGTTCTTGGCAGCCTCCTTCCCTAGGGTCTGGGGGAGACAAGCTTCTTTGTGCTAGCACGTGCTTCTTTTGTGCTGCCATGTGCTTCTTTGTGCTTCTGCAGGCACATCTCACAGCCTGCAGCCCAACTCCATTTTATCTCTCCCACATTACTTTTATTTCCTTTTGTTTATTACCCTTATTTTATTCAGAAATAATTGTGCCTTCTCTATTCCCTGTAGTAAATTAGGAGTTAAAATGATCTATCTTGCAAGTGCTAAAATCAAGCCTCACCCCTCCCAACCTTATCTCACCTCTCCCAATGCAGTGCTTGAGACACTAGAGGATGAAATGTCTGGTGGAGTAAGACTAAATCATAGTTTAACTGGTATGAATGCTGTTTGTGCAGCAAATCTGACATTAAAAAAAAATTTAAAAAGCAAGGTAAAGTTATGCAAAATTAAAATGGGATGTTGTGTTTAACTAGGGAAAATATTTTTTATTTCTTTTTTTTAATGCCTCAAATGGCTGCAGATCATGACCCGACATCTGTTTGACGAGATATTCGGATAAAGTCACATGGTTCACCAGGAGAGTGGCTAATAAGTAATTTCATATAGTGTTCATCCAGCTAAAGGAACAGGCTTCTACGTCTTCACTTGTTATTTTCAGTGAAATATATTTTTGTTAACTTGGAGAAGAAAAAAAATCATGAGAGGTTTTTCATGAATCTGGATCACCCACTGGTACACTGAACTATTTAACTATGGGGACTGCTGATCCAGGAGGATAATAGTAAGTAGACATGTTTTAATGTGCTTTATCTTGAAGGTAAAACCATCATACCTGGATGTATTTATAAGACAACATGCAATAAAAATTGAAATAATTTCTGCTATTGCCTGTGAAACTATATAGGAAATAATTAGATAGTATCTGAGAAGTTGGGTGAAAGGGAAAGAAATTACATTATTTTGTCAAAACCTTCATTTCAGTAAGGAAAAAAAAATTTGTCAAACAAGAAGCTTTTGTTTGGTCTTTGATATAAAACTTTCATATCTTTATTCATGCATGAGAAAAGTCTGTAAAACTGCTCAGTTTAGGAAAAATTCCCTTCATCTATCCTGATAAACTTTCAGTAATACTTTCTCTTCTACAATACGCAATCCTGGTGCACAATGTCAAGAGGAAAGGAAGGATTTAGTAACCAGAATTTCAATAGCTTGCTTTGTGTACCACAGTTCACAGAACACCCCAGTACAAATCATCAGGGAATAGAAATAATCACCAGTGAAAAGGACACTATTTCCCATCTCATTTCTATCAGCAGCTATTCAAGGACAACTGTAATAATGTAAAAGTATATAATGAACTTTGCAATAGCATGGAGGCTAACCATCTCAAAGTACCATCTTCTAAAATTATTTGTCATGGCAGTCGCTGATGGTCTGATTACCCATTTAGTCTCAAGGGTGGAGCTGAATGAAGTGGCATGGTGTGGGTTAGTGGTGATGTTGCAATCTCAAACCAGCATTGCTGCTTTTCAGTCACAAAATGTGGGTTAACTGCACCAAGCCAGTCTAATGCCTGTGGGAGGAAAGCTTCTGCTCCCAGACAAATCCAGTGCCAGACATTTTGCTGTGCAGTATCTTCCTAGGGGCAACAAAAATTCCACATGATCCTTTGAGTAACTGAGAGCTGTATTTCCACACATTAAAAACAGTAAAGGCAAAACTGCCTGCTGGCTGTCCCTAGAGGCTAGACACAGTAAACTAAGTTAATTTCTAGAAGCGCTCTGTAGGGAGAATATGAAGACAGATAATATAAACAGCTTGAATTTAAAAATACTGGTTTTTTTTCTTGTGGCTAGAAGTGACTGAATTTTCAGAAAAGAGTTTAGTAGTAAGTGTCTTCTGAAGTAAGTATCAGATGTTAGATTTCACAATATAGTATCGTCTACTTTTTGACTGTAACATTACTACACTAGACTGTTTAAAGGTCTGACAGTCCATGACTGTGTACCCAAGATAATAAGTGCTCTTAATAACATTAATATGGTGTGCAAAAGACATATATAATCTGAAACAAAATTTCCAATACACGTGCCAAAGACTGACTATCTGAAAAACATATAGTGTACAAATTAGAGTATACATACTGTTTATTAATGATTCAAATACAAAGACATCATTATTTCCTTGTAATCTATTGACTACTGAAGTGGAAGGAGGGGAGAAATAAACAGTTTATGGTACCATTTCAGCTAAGTCTCTGTGTACGGAGGCAAATGAAGTGAAAGAAATAGATGATAGTTAAAGACTAATAATTTTGGTAAGCTTTCTAAAAATATTTATGTTGAAGTAGAATTAAAAAAGGAGAGGATAGATTAAATTTACTTCTGTGCTAGACTAAATCTGTGTTTCTCTTTTTTTGTGCAGTGGATTGAAATTTGCAATGTTTAAATTAATTTAATTTTTTTTCCTTCTCCTAAAAGGACAAATTTAAAAGACCCAACAAAACAAACCCTAAAAATCTTTATGTAATTTAAATTCTTAAATATTTAATTATGAATTAAAGCAACAACACTGTGTTTCAGATTATATGTAACCTAAGTGCAACATAAAATCTTTCAAAAATGGAAAAATATAGGCCAAAAACATTTTATTTTTTAATTTTTCTTAATCTGCCAGGTATTTATCAAAAATTAATATTTCCATGTATTTGTAATATAAAAATATTTTTCAGATGAAGCATTTTAGTTCTTTTTTTTTTTCATTGAGACTTCATTGCTTAAAAAGCCTGCAAATTTTATTCATCATATAAAATGCCTCAATAGATTTGCTTGCTAAGGTTTCGGTGTTTGAGTTGAGGAAGAAAATAATGTCAGAGAACACTAACGAGTTTTTCAGCAGCATTTATTTATTCTTGATGCTTACAGATTTTTAAAAGTCTCTCACTAAAATCTTCCCGTCTCAAAGGTCGCAGGCTCTTCCTCTTAATCAAAACTACTGCCAGCATCTGTTAGCTCTGGCCACAGGAATGAAATTAGTCTCCAGCTAGCAAAATGTTCTTCAGGCTCAGTAAACAGAAAAGGAACGGAGTAAAAGTAACTGCCTCTTCCTAATTTTTCAGCAAGGCTGGAGCTGATTAAGAAGAAAGATGGACGTTAAAGAGTTTGAGCAAAAGAGGTGTAGAGGAAATGAGAACTTAGGGGCAAAATGACATGTTATTATTATCAATACAAATTAAGGAAGTAGAAAGAAATATGGTAAGAGACAGAACAAAGGAAAACCTCTATTCGAGAAGAAAAATAAACAATGGATGGGACAGAAGCCTGTGAGAAAAACTGAAATAATGAAGCAGTAAAAAACCTAAAGAGCATGTGATGCTCAATAAGATGGCTGTGAAGCATACTGGGTACTCATCCATGGTACCATGACCTTTCAGCTCAACTAATATCGTGCCATGTGCCTTCATAAAAATCATAAGACCCCACCACTCACACCTCCAACAAAAGACAGAAGAAATAAACAAATTCCAAAACTAAATAAAAAAATTAAATTTCTACTACTTTAATTGTGCTTTTTGGTTGTCTGTTTAAGCTGTGTTTGAAACAGTGCAGTAATGCAGAATTGTGATTATGCTCCAACCTGATTTTTTTTTAATTTAGTCGAACAAAATTGTTAGGTGAGAGCCCATAATCCTTTCTTTATTCATTTCCTACTCTTCTACTGTAAGATTTCTCTTATCTATTTTCTATTTATTTATTTTAGTCCACTATTCAGGTAAAGAATGAACTAAAGCAAGGATTCAAAATGAAGTTTGAAATCTAGCACAGAAATATATGCAAAGTTTTCAGTATAAACATAAATTGTAAGGGGTATGGAAGGCATCACAGCATGTAATAATGCAAATCGATCTTAATAGAAGCAGCACTTTCATTGTGTTATATAGTTCTAATTATTAGAAATATGAAACAGAGCAATTTCCGAATTCTAAACACAAACTGCAGTTATCTCTACAATTACAGAACTATAAAGATAACAAGAGTTTTCTTCTCCAAAATAACATTCCTCTCATAATTCATTCTGTCCAGTAACATGACAAGCATACATATAAAGCATATGTAAAGACACTCAAAGGTGTAATACTACTTCTATGAACTAATCACCTAGACAGAATCTCACTAGAGCCCTTTCTTACATTAATATTTTGTACAGATCCAGACCGAACAGCATTTATTCACACAGCTAATCCTGTGGAGGTTTACAAGATCACCTGCTATGATTGCAGAACCAGGATTTATTTTTATATTGTCAAAAAAAAAAGAACTCAAAAAAACCATCATAAACCCTGTAGAAATCTAAGTACACATTTAAACCATCCTAAAATATAATAGTAAGAAAATGATTTTAGGATATTTTGCAGTATAATTTTATCTATCACAAATGTATGTATGTACGCACCTTTCTGTTCTCATGACTCTCTTACAACTGTTCTGCTAGTGACTGAATTCAGCTACCAGTACTTGTTCCGGCTGTGTTCTTTGTTGCTAGAATAAGATTCTGTATTTTTGAAACCTAATATATCATGTTATAATTCCCCTCAAAATAGTGAAGTATCTTCAAAAAGTGTCTCAGAATAAATCCCTTTCAATGAAAAAAAAAAATTAGATAAGAAAATCGTACAAACTTAAGCTATTCTTGAAACAATCTTTGTGTTTTAATGAAAACTGAAGATGGTACAAAATTTTTGCAATCCTATGAAACCTATGACAATGAAAATAATAAAAAAGAAAAAAAAACACACGACAAAGACAAATTATAAGATTTCAAGCCACTAAAAAGTACTAACGTTATCTTTTATTTTAAAAGGGTAGATTGAAATTGTGGTTTTGTAGGGTTTTGTTGATTTTTAGTGGTTTGTTTTTGGGGTTTTTTTTAGTTGGGGCAAGTTAGGGAGTATGGTGGTATATTTTAAAAAAATTATTTTTCTCTTTTCAAATTGTAGTCTATCTGCCACAACTCTTAACATCATTTTATGAATTAATTACTGACTTAATGCACTCAAATATCTTTCTATAAACATAATGCTTCATAAGGACTGTTACTTTGGCGGACTTATATCTGTGACATTAAATATTTTGGCCATATCGGAGCAGTCAGAAGTTAGTAGAAAGCATCATGAACCTAAGGAGCATGACAATGCTTTAGCAAACATGGAGAATAAGCTCAGTCTTTGTGTTTGATGAGTCAAAGGCCATCTTTCTGAATCAAACAAATAAAGTAGCACGGATCTACACAGCATGTGTGTAAGCCTTGAATACAGCACTGACCATATCAAGCTGATACTTCAGGGCTTTGATAAACATTCATTTTCAAGCACAGGAAAAGAGGAATTGAAATAGCCTTTTTTCTTTACATAACATAGGAAAATTACGTTAGAGGCTAGTTTTGCAGTTTGTGGCTAGATCAAAGAACAAGCATTGATACTACAAGTATCTACACAATTCCTGCCTTACAAGCAGTCAGAGGTGAATATGACACAGATTTTTTTCAGGTTTCTGCCATAGCAACTGTAAGTCACAAGGATATTTGGGAAAATATGACTAGGCTGCTGACTCATCCCTGGCCTTAGGTTGCCCTGTGAAGCAAGATGTGAGGAATTACTGAACATGAATTGGTGGATGGTCACATGGCTTAGTGGAACTTGGCAGTGTTAGGCTTGTGGTTGGACTCAAGGACCTTAAAGATCTTTTCCAACCTAAAGGATTCTGTGATTTAAAAATGCAGCCAGAGGTAGCTGTTAGCATCACGAGGAAAAGCTGAATATCATGGGTGAGTAAGGGGGAGTTACTTGAAAAGTGACTCAACTTTGTACGTAGTTGAGGGGGAACACTGGGAAACCTTCTGGAGAGCAAAATTTTTTAAGGCAAGTAACCTAGGCAACCATACCAGTAATAACTTACAAGGATGAGACTGCCAACATAACAGTATCAAAAATACTTAATTTTCTACAGATAAGCAAACCTGGGACAAACCACAATTTCAGACTCATCATCAAATAATTACCTTCAAAGATCAAATAGCTATGCCCTTTTTGCCACGTGCAGAGACATCTTTCACTTGATCAAGTTGCTCGAAGCCTCATCCAGCCTTATCTGAAACAGTGCCAGAGATGAGGCATCCACAGCTTCTCTGGGCAACTTGCTCCTATGTCTCACCACCCTAATCATGAAGAATTTCTTCCTTATACCTAATTTTAACCAATCCTCTTTAAGTTTAAAACCATTAATCCTTTTTCTATCACTTCAGGTCCTGGAAAAATCTCTCTCTGCATCTTTCTTATAAGCCCACTTTATACACTGAAAGGCTGAAATAAGGTCTTCCAGAGCCTTCTCTTCTAAAGGCTTAACCCCAACTCTCTCATCCTTTTTACATAGGCTTGTTCCAGCCTTCTGATCACTTTCATGGCCCTCCTTGGGACTCACTATAACAGGTCCAAGATTTTCTTGCACTGGGAACCCCAGAGCTGGATGCAGTACACCAGGTGGAGACTCAGCAGAGCAGACAAAAGGGACAGAATTACCTAACTTGATCTGCTGGCCACACTTCTTTTTATGTAGCCCAAGACAGGGTTGACTTTCTGGGCTGCAAGTGTGTTTGTTCTTTCAGCATGTTATACATTTCAAACTTCTGCATCTTCCTAAGAAATGATAAGATAATTTTCTACTATTGGCAGTCTCCTGCAGAGTAGGCAATTGGTTCTCTAGAATGGATACCAGTGGGATGGTGAGGAATTAAATCTCATCCATGCCAAGCTTGACCAATCAGGATGTCAGTAAGGCTTCAGTTTTACTATTTGGAGAAAGTAGATGGGTTAGCATAAAGTTGCTGTAGTTAAATTTATATGTATCATAAAGAAAATGAAAATTAACCAAGACAAAATTCCTGTAGAATTTCAGTGCAAAATGAAAACTAATTTCTCTGAAGGATCCTTCTGGTGCTGCTAAAGATGAGTCTTGAAAACCAAAGGAAAAGACTTGATCTGTAAGTTAACTTAGATATTAAAAATAAAGAGATTATTATTATGAATCAGAAACCTAATCAGAACAAAAAGACTAAGAATTTAGGAAGGAAAAAGGAGCAGGAATGGGAAGAAAGTTGTGGAATTTCTGCAAATAAGAGTCTCAGAACTCTGCATTATGGTCTTCTCTGTGGAAGGAAAATTCACAGGAGGGAATAGCTGTAGGTGGAGATGTTAGATCCAGTAAAGGCATGCAAACCTTTTTGCAAAGACAAAGTCATGAACAAGTAAACAAATAAATGACATAGGATATATGACTAAAGGATATTTCCTAAGTATTAGTTCAACCCATCCACAAATAACTAAGTAGAATGGCTTAAATCTTGAGTTAGTTATCTATTATTAATTTAGTAAAGTTGAGTCAAGATAATTGGAATCTTGGTTTTTTGCATTTAAATTCAAATTTATGCTAATACTGAGGATGTTATATACAAGAAAGCAGTAGCACTTTCAGCCTGAGAGCTAAATGAAATTTTTTCTACTAGTTCCTGATAAAGAAATTTGCACTAAAACCTGAAACTAAAACTAAACACATAAGAGTCATGACGGCTGGAGAAAGAAATTGCAAATAAACATGTGAGGAAATTTCATGCTTAACTTACTGATACGTCAATTGCAACATAAACCAATAGTCTTAGAGAGACTTAGAGAATAGGTAGACTGGTTTTTGCATTCAAGAAATCATGTAGAGCAGATTAATTTGTACTACTATTGTCCACATAGACTGTAAAGATGCTTTAAAAAGTGACACTCAAAGAAATGTGGAAAATCAGGAAGTCTGAGACACAAAATCCC
The DNA here is from genome assembly GCA_013400235.1 of Oriolus oriolus. Taxonomy (NCBI): domain Eukaryota; kingdom Metazoa; phylum Chordata; class Aves; order Passeriformes; family Corvidae; genus Oriolus; species Oriolus oriolus. Next base: position 24,208 of record VXBT01000022.1, on the reverse strand, counting down.
AAAAAAGAAGAAAAGTGGACAATCTCTTGCAAGCGTGTACCGCATAGTGTGGAACATATGTGATAGAGTCTCTTAAGTAAGCCTTACGAAAATTCTAGGAAGTAGTCCAAGCTAGAGGAGAGCAAAAGAGTCCAAATGTTTTTCTGAATCTGTGTGGGATGAATCTTTTAATTCTATATTAAGATACAAACCCAAACAGCAACCAAAGGTGTCTAGACACTGATTGCTTCCTAAATGCTTGTTTATAAATAAATTAAAAAATCAACAAATAAAAGCAAAACTAATGAGCAGTAATACATAGAAGAAAGTAATAAACCTAATGTCTTAATGACTATCTCACTCTTCCTTGTCACTGCATAAAATATTAAAATACTTTCTAAGTAGTTGAAGAAGTAAGCAACTCTACTGTGTTTGCCTGATTTCTTAAGGAAAAGACAACTGTTTGGTCATCCTTTATATCCCTAGGCACTGAATATACCCTCAGCAAGTTTTTTGGCAACCCCGATGTGTGTGGTGCAGTTGACATGTTGGAGGGAAGGAATGTCACCCAGAGGGACCTTGAGAGGTGGGTTTGTGCGAACCACAGGAAGTTCAACGAAGTGTGAGATCCTTTATCTGTGTCAGGGCAATCCCAAGCACAAATAGAGGCTGGGAAGAGAATGGATTGAACTCTGGGTAGAAAGACTTGGTGGTGTTGGTGGATGGAGAGATCAACATGAGACAGAAATGTATGTTTGCAGCCCAGAAAGCCAACTTGGTCTGCATCAAAAGCAGCATGACCAGTAGTTTGAGGGACATCTCAACCTCTCTACTCTGCTTTCATGAAACCCTGCCTGGAGTCCTGTGTCCAGCTCTGTGGCCCCCAGCATAAGGACACAGACCTATTGAAGTGAGTCCATGAAGATGATCAGAGGGTTTGATCATAGTTCCTATGAAGACAAGTTGAGAGAGCTAGGGTTGTCCAGCCTGGAAAAGAGAAGGCTCTGTGGAGACCTTATAGCAGCCTCCCAGTAACTAAAGAGGGCCTGCAAGAGAGTGGGAATGGTACTTTTTATTAGGGCATGTAGAGATAGGATAAGGGGGAATGGCTTTAAACTGAAAAATGGTAGGTTTAGTTTAGATATTAGGAAGAAGTTCTGTATTGTGAGGGTGGTAAGACACTGAAACAAGTTGCCCAGAGAACTTGTGGATGCACCATCCCCAACCTTGCCCAGAACAAGCTGGATGGGACTGTGACCAACCTTGTGGAAAGCATCTCTGGAACTTGGAAAATAGCCATGTTTTGCAGAGATTTTTCCCAAAGAGGCCTCACTGCAGTTTTGGGAGTTTAAATTAATTCAGACTTTTTAAGCCTTTAATTTCCTTTTTTCTTCTCTTTTCCTTTTTTCTTCTCTTTTCCTTTTTTCTTCTCTTTTCCTTTTTTCTTCTCTTTTCCTTTTTTCTTCTCTTTTCCTTTTTTCTTCTCTTTTCCTTTTTTCTTCTCTTTTCCTTTTTTCTTCTCTTTTCCTTTTTTCTTCTCTTTTTCTTTTTTCAAATGTGCTATCACATATACAACATGGTGAGAAATGATGATATTTAAAATTAGAATAATTAAATTGTTATAGATAAATATGTTCCTGTATGTATACATTTCTAAATATTTTGAACCTTTGGAAGCCTGACTTATTATTTCAAATATTTTCTATAACTCCTTATAATCTTTAGATACTTTATACATCAATTATATGTGATAAAGAGTGAACTGTAATACTAGATTGATTTTTTTAACATTCAGGCACAATCTTCTGTTGCTCTACTTTATGGAGTTTTTTTTCACATTAGGGTCTGAAACAATTCTCACTGAAACAGAAAATAAGTGATTTATTTTACTTTTTTTGTTGTTGCTTTGGGGGTTTGGTTTGGTTTTGTTTTTAACAGACTCAAAGGTTAGACCAACAAGTGAAAAAGAAAGGACAATCTCTTTGCCCACAGTGAGGCTGCCAAGTATGGCCAACCATTACGGGCGATGATCATCACAAAATGAATCCTCTTGGATAAGGTATGCAGAGGAGGAACATCCTGAGTTGACAGAAGCCATACAATCTACACATTCTATGAAAAACCCCTCAGCTTTGGTTCATCGCCACCTTCCTGTCTTAGGGCCGAATATGGGTTCTATGGCTTTTGAATGTTCATGCTTAGAAAGTATGGGAAGAAATGGAAAAGAAGGAGTGCAATGCCTAGGAACCTGCAACTGAGGCTGAACAGAAAATAACTCTATGCATGAAAAGTATGATTTAAGAGTATTTCATACTCATTCCTGAAGACTTATAATCTAAATCAGCCAAAAGCTAGTGAGTGTAGTCATACATTTTATTTTAAAATGAAGTGAGCCAAAACATGAGTATGTTAACTATAAGATCATAAACCCAGTGTCTGACAGAGTTATCTAAGAATCCTAGATGTACTCAGAAAGTCTACTAGGCATCACTTTCAGTGGGCTGAACCTTACAGTAGATTCTGCTTCATCTTGCATCTCATGAATGTACAGTAATGACATGGTTTGATAGATTTAATAAAGAAAGAAATAATATTCAGGTACCCGTTGATTCAATAATGAACTCTTCAATGATCTGAAAAATAACAAAGAAATGTACATAGTGAAGAAACAAATTTAGATTACCTAGAAGTCTAAAGGAACAGCACAAATAAGTAGTGGAAAAAAACAACAACAACAAAAAATCATAAACAACAAAAAGTTCAAAAAACAAGGCAAAATACAACTAATACCTCAGAGATAAAAAGTATCTTTTAAAAAATATATCACCATTAATTGAAAGTTGAATTGCTGATATGTTTTATTTCTGATTGATCAAAGAAACAGTGTTCAATTTCCATTTTTCATGTCTACATAAAGAGCTCAAAGTATGGTAGATACTTAACACAATTCATAACAGTATGGTGTTATGATCTTATAAGCTAGAGTTTCCTGAAATTAAATGGAAGTTCTATAGGTTATTGATATGATAAGTTTGATTTTTGCCATTCTTAAAAATGGTTGAAGCAATCTTTTCTTAGTGAAAAATGGTCAAGAGATCTTTGAAAAGGGCAAACACAATTATTATCTTCAAAATGAAAGACACAAAAGCAAATGATTACATATCAGTCATCTTCAATTTAATATTACCAATAATCAGTATCTCAACTTTTTTGAACATCTAGAAAATAATAGGCAGTGTAGCAAAACCAATTTCCTAAAAGAAAAAGAATTATGTTAAACCAGCATATTTTTATTCTATAGCAGATTCAATTATAGCAGGCAATTTCAATGAAGAAAAACAGTAATAGGTCTGTCATCTCTTTCTTTGATAACATCTCACATAATATTTTTGTGGAAAGAGTGGGTAGGAATAGCAACATAATACTGATGGAAATATTTTGACATTAAAAAAAACCTTTGTCTTCCTTATTTTTAACTATTGCCTTAGAATTATTTAATAGAGTCATTTAGGTTGGAAAAGTCCCTCAAGATCATAGAGTCCAGCCATAATTTTCTCAATATAATTTGCTACCAAAAGGGAAGAAAGGTGCAAAGAGGAGATCTACAAGTAGTTTCTCCTAAGTGATGGATCAGTGAGTAGCTTTATTAAACGTGCAGATGGTATAGAGCTAAGAGGGATTGCAAAAGTATTAAAGGGCTGGATTTGATCTTAGAATGGTCTTGATAAACTGAAGGAATGACTTAGACTAAACTAGAAAAAATAAAGAAGAAGCTCAGTATAGACAAGAACATTTTCTGAGAACATTGCAATTTTGAACGCAATGCTAGGAACAGCTCATTAGGAAGTGTCTTTGTAGAAAAGCAAATGACAGACAGTATAATCATGAACAAGGGAATAATATTATTCTTATAGGAGCAAATTACATTGAAAGCCTTTTACTAAGAATGAATAAATTTTCTCATATATTTTACACATGTCAAGACAGGTAAATTTTGGAAAGACTAGAGGAGAATGATCAGAGGTTTAGAAAATGTCTTTTAGAAGATTGAAGTAAACACATAGTTTGATATGAAGAAAAGGACAGAGAAGTATGAACCACAGTTTAGGTATGCAAAACACCATCAAAAGAAGAAAGGAAATAAAGAGATATCTATTTCATATTGGACAAGGCAAGTAGTATTAAATAAGAGATTTGGTTTGACTCCATAAAAAACTAATGTAGGGACAGCAAAGCTCTAAGGTAAACTGCCTATGGAGGTTGCAATATCCATAATCAATGCTTTTCAAAAGTGACTTAAAACAATTTTGGATGAAATGGTGCAGTTGGTACTACCCTAGGTCAGCGACTGGACAACACCACAAAGGAAGCCCTTCCTGTCCTGTATTCCAAGTCTAAAATGACCACTGTGGGTTAAGGCAATTTTAGTTATATGCTCTTGCTCTGCTTAATAGAACCAATGAATAACTTAACACATCCGTCTGACATTGTCTGCCAGTGTAATATGCACTTACACACTTAGAAACATTTGCATGTTAATACAATAAATTTCTTCATGAACAACATATGGTATTGATTATTTGTGTAATGTATGTCGTCTTTCTAAAATCTATTGAACCTCCTTGTTCAAAGTTTCTCTAAAAAACTTTTTGGTGTGTTTTATCTAATTATCTAATAAATTATTACAACAAGAGAGCTCATTAAATTCAGAGTAAGGAAGAAGGAAAAGGTGTTGCTAGAACTTAATTAGCAAGATACAAAGATACCAATTAACACCTACGGCTTAAGAAAAGGAAAAACTTTTTCAAGCAGCACACTAAAAAAATACATTCACAGCTGGTTACACATACTTAAGTGGCATGCAACTAATTTTGGTGCTAGTGTTGATATTAAGTAGAAAAGATCATGTAAAGGAAAAAACAACTTCCCCGGGGTAGCAACCAAGATTCCTTTTTATTGGTATGACTACCAACTATTTAGCTATTCAGATTAATGAGAGAGTAATTAGGAAAAAATTGTGCCACAGAAATGGCTAAGAATGATATCATCTTTTTTCTACCAGATGTATCGCACTAATGCATGCCAATAATAATTTAAATACACAGTTTGCAATTAACACCTCTGACAAGCTAGAAAACAATTATTTTCTTTTAAGATAATAAACTGACTTCTAGGAATAAGACCCTTCTTAAATATAGATCCGTCTTCTCTTACTCTTGTTTTAAGTGATGCTATCATGAGATCTAAAGGTCATTGAATTTCAAGTAACAGAGGGAACCATCTAGCTCTATAGATTCAAAATTATGCAGAACCATAACCTATTAAGGAAATTGTGATTATTTCTCACATGCTTTCCGATCTGTTAGAAATCATTCTTTCTGGAATGAATAAAGAGTCTTAAGTGTTTCCATATTAGAGTCCAAACTAAAGCAAGAAAACTTTAGGATGTACAACAACCTGCAAATAGATAGCCAGCAAGCCATACTGTCTTCAGAGTGTAAATGAAATGAAATATTTGTACAGAGCTGAAGCATGGAGGCCTGCAGGACATTTTATTTTATCCATAAAGGATTTGGAACAAACCCATCCCTGAAGGAAAAAAGAATCAATAAACACTTTTTTTGAGCACTGCAAAAGACTTGTTTTTTATTTTTTTTAGGTGTGGCAGCATGTGCATATTTAAAAAATAAATAGTATTTTTCTATGGAAGAAGGAGGGCAATCTATTCTTTCTGTTGAAACAGAATGCAAGTAACACCAGACTTAAAATCCATAAAGTGGACAGAGGAATCTAGATTACCTGAACTAATAACAGTCTCACATAGGAACTAGAAGCTCAGTATGCTTTGCCATTCAAGATCTATCTGAATAAATAGCAAAAGCAGAGACGAGGTTCCAAAGTGAGTGTCTAAGCACTGGGATATACAAAGTACAGACGCTGAGGCCACATTTACTTGTTCATTTGTGAACTCAAACAGTGGATGCATTATTTTCTTAGTGTGTTGCAGGGTTTCTTTGAAGGGTTTCTTTTCAGTGCAAGTTTAGTTTGCACTTGAAACCTTACAATACACACTTGAGCTGTGCTGCTGGTTTTCTCAAAGCAGTTTCCCTCCTGGTGAAGCAGAAGCAAAGACATCCTACAGGGAGCCATCTGTAGATCTCTCCTTGCAAAATGAATGCAAGATCCTGCAGCAGTTAGCACACTATAGATGTGCAATTTATCCCAACAACCCACAGCTGTCATTAACTTCATTGATTTAACTGAGAAAACACAATATGGGTGTGTACTCCAAGAACCACAAAGAACCATACAAAAATAAATTATGGTCCTTCCTTTTACATGCATCAATACTCCATGATGTAGATGCATCTGACACCAGATCAGCTCTGACATATTAAGAAACAGGCAATTTTGGGTATGTACTACCTGATAGACTTTTATTACTATGGCTCCAAAAATTAGTTTTTAACTAACTATTAATTAATATATTGCTTCTTTCTATTTAGCCAAGACAAATCACTACCTCATCAGACATTTTTAATCATGTAGTCTTAAACTTGGCTAAGCAAGTTTATTACAATTTATTACAACTGTTTAAGCTCAGGCACAGGATTCATATGCCTGACTATTGCCATCTGATGATATTTCTGAGGCTGTGCTGTATCGTGCTGGCACTCTAATGGCTGCTTCAGAAGAGCACAAGCATTGTGTCACACTGGCCATTCCTGCCAGCCCGGGCAACCTAAACTGACACCAAGTGTGCCAGTTCAAGCATCTTAATTCCTTATAAGTGTTCTTGACTTAAAGAGAGATGAGAGAGGAGGCTTGCCCCTATTAAAAATTTTATAGCAAACTTAATTAACAAGGACTAGCCTGGGATTCTCAGATAACACACAAAGCAGCCACTTTCTTTTGAAATGAAAGAAAAGGAGTAGTTTATTTTAAAAGATCAGTCCTGCATTTAAAATTTCATGAAGCCCAAAGAATTCAAAATTCACATTTACCACCTCTCAGGAGAATGTTGTTTGCATCAAGCATCTACACCATGTTCTTGTCTGCTTCATCTGGTTGCCTCCCTCTGTTTTCCTGAACAAATGGTTTCATGCTTGAAATAAAATTGCAAAGCATCGAGGGATGGAAACATATTTCTCTTTGTGTATCTGAGCAATTGGAGGAAAACAACAAGTAAGCCTTTACAAAGAAGTCTACTTTATACCGCCCTGAACTGTTATAATATAATGTAGTAGCACATTGATGAACAATTTTGAGAGTAACTTAGCAAACATCAAACTATAAATCTGACAATACAAATAAAAGATGAATTTCACTTTCTGCTGAAAGTATGACTGTTAATTTGAATTTCTCTGAGATTTGATGTTGAAGACTACATCTGGGGCAGGTTGCTTGGTTTGCAAGCTAGAGATGCAGACTGAGATGCAGACTGGGCTCTAGGTGGGAGTCCAGAGAGGCAAGAGGCCGTGAACTGCCAATCCTTTGGTTAACAAAGTGCACTAAGACCTGTGGCACCAGCCAGATGAATGGACACTGAGAGAAACATCAGGAGTGAAAGACTTGGGAGGAAGAGCAAGACTTGTGCGCAGGCAAACTGTGAGGGTATAAAACCCCAGGGATTCTTTTATCCTCCTTGAAGGTACCAGCTTGGGCTGTTTCTGTGTTTATGCACCATGAATAAATGTCTTTATGGAACGAGATATCTGAGACTCCTCTCTGGCAAACCTGGCCTCAAACTGGTGAGGAAACCTGGTCTGACTGTGTGAGAGTGTCATATGTGGGAAGACAAACAGGGCTCACATCACTTCCTGGAGCCACCTGTGCTGAAGGGGCTTCAACCCAGCAGTAGAAGTCTCTGGCTTTGGGAGTCTGACTGCCAGAGGATGTTGTGAATGGTCACATTGGGAAGTTTCCTTAACTGTGTCTCAAAGAGATAGATATGAAAGAGAGTATTCAAAATGGAATGGCAACCAATTAAGCAATTCCAGCTGTTCTGGATAGTCACCTTATACAATTCTCTCACAGTGGGTATTCTTTCAGCTTTAGGTCATGGTAGAAAGTTTCATGATTGAATGACTCCTGATTTTTCAGAATAAGCTAAGTTAATTGCAGATCATATGCTCTTACAAAATTACAAAGGACAGGATATGTCTTTATTGTGAGGGTGGTGACGTCAACTTTCTGGCTGGGGTAATAGTTGAAAGACTAACAATGAGCAAATATATTTTTTAAAGATGACCCAATCAAGACCTTCTCTCCATGTATGTATTTTTAATGGAAATTACTTCAGCAGTTATTAAGATATTTCAATAAAAAGTCTGAAAAGAATAAAAGAAGTAATATATTCCTAACTTGACCTAATGGTTTTGAATGTTATTTGAAGTCTTCATTCTGAATAACAAAGGCAGATTTATCAGAACTAATTCTAAGAAGGCAACTAATTTTTTGAAAGACCTAAAGCAAATTTAGGACATTTTCATCCAAACAGTATTCTCTACCTATTGTCATCCCCTCTTCTTACTGTTCTTTTATGAACCAAATAAAATCCCCTACAATCTACCTTCTTTACAAACTTTAGCACAGATACTTCTTTATCTTATTCTTCTGTCTTCTAGCAACTTTTCCAGTTTTTGGTTTGTTTGGTTTTTTTAATGCATAGTTGAACTGAAATAGATCTCAACAATGTCAATTCAATGGCTGTTGCATGCTTTTTTACATGAAACCCCCATGAAATTTAGTGAGTTGTGGAGATTTTCCACAACTGCTTCTGCAGCATCAGCAACTCATGTAGTGAGTTGCATTCATACCTATGCTAAGAGCCAAATTTTGGTTTATTTTTTAAATAGCAGTTTAAAGTTTTCCTCTCCCAGAGAAATAAAGCCACTAGCTTGATCAAGCCACTAGGCACTTTATCCACTAGCTAACAAAATATAGATCAAATGATAGCTTACTAAACATGACTCCCTTTGTGTATGATTTTTCTGGCAGCTGTGTTTAGTGATTCATAAGTACAAATATAAATAATGTAGAAGGTATCAGAAACTTAATTCTGTGGGCATGAATTTCATTTTCTTATGTAGACTGAAAAGTGTATATTCTTCCAAAGTGTATAAAAAAATGAACAAGCATTTGTTCACTTTCATAAAAATACCAACCCTATGTGAATTTTCACACTATGTATTCATTATATCCCTCCAAACAATGTATTTTATGTAGCATTATTTTCAATAAACTTCAGATATAAAATGTTTCTTGATTACATTAAGATGAGAGAAGGATTTCAGTTCTCCATATCTGTCTTTAATTTTGCTGTATAGCCATAATTATTTAGAATTAAATTGATGGGGACTTTTTTATTTGAATCATATCCAAAAATAGGAAAAAGCCGTAATAGCTTGAGAAAAACAAGATAAAGAATATTCTGTCCTTAGAGGTGGAAGTATTGAACACTTAAAAAAACCCTGACTTTTGTCTTCAGGCTAAAATTTCTGATGTCTTGCTTTTAATAGCCTTATATAAGAGCAGCCTTTCTCTGAATTTCTATGAACCTTTACACCTTTTTGCCCAGCTGATTGACTTATTTCTGATTTCTCTTCTTGGGTCTTCAAGTTTTCTTGAGCATATAAAGCTATTTTTAGCCCTAAAATGGAAGACTTCACAATATATTGTTTGCTTATTCATCAGACATTACATGGGACACAGACAAAGAGGGAAAGTCTGTAACCCAAAATAATATTTCAACTAAAATTATTGGTGAATTTTTTTTCACTAAGAGACATGTAAACCTCAATAAAACATAAATTACTTTGACTAACAGTTGTAAGCACCTTAAGTAGTTTTCAGGGTTCATTTCTTCTAGACATAGTTAACTGGAAGATTGAAGAATTTTCCACTGCTTGTGGTCTAGACAGTATTTTTTTTTTTTCACAAAAACATGGCCCTGACTTGAGATCAGACCTCAGACTCGAGAGATTCAAGGTCAGGACCTGATATTATTCAAAATTCCATTTCTAGTATTGGAACAAGTTTTGTTGTAAATGTATTTTTATGTCCCTAAGCAGATTTTCTTTTTCTTTTAACATCCTCATAAGATTGTTGGTAATTATAGGATAATGAAACTATTCTACTTTTTATAGTCCTTTAAAGTCAGTTAAAGAAAAGGACAAAATTCCACTCTCAAAGAAGTTTCTAAGAAATGGTTGTTACAGACTTCAAAACTTATCATCAAAACAGTGATATTAGCAATACATTCTGACCAGCACTTCATAAACAGCACACAGATGGTTATTAAAAATGAAATTTAATAATTATGTGGAGTACCTATGCAGTGTCTTGAAATAACCCAAAAGAAATGCTAAAGCTTATTAATAATTTTTTTAAAAAGGTCATTTTTCTTCTTTTTCTACTTCTTCCTCCCTAACCAGGAATTTTGTAATACAGTGTTATTGCTACCTAACATAATGATATTAAACTTTGGACAATAATTTTGACTTTAAAAATATAGTTTGACATTGTATATGTACTTCTTTATCTCAGGGCATATATCTAAGACCACACTTTCTCCTCTGATCTTTCAGTACTTAACTGGTCCCGTGGTCTATAATGTACCATGTCTCTCCTGAATATCTTTAAAGCATACAAAGAAAAAAGTCATATTTTTAAAGCAAAAAATCCGAATGCTTTTCTCTTATCAGAAAAAAGCCCCAGTTACTCCTTGCTAGCTGTGTTCACTCGTTCAGTTTCCACATGCATTTTTTTCCTTAGCTCGTGCTCAGATAAGAAATTGTGCAAGAATCCATACTCTGCCATAGAGGCTCAAAACTTTCTATCCCTATCGGAATCAGCTGCTTTCATCCAACCGACAATAATTCCAGCACATATTTATGTTATCTGCTCTTGAGTCTCACTTGGCTGAATTCAAGATCTGCAAGTATATGGATGTTCATCCCTGATGGATGACAGTGGTGTCTCTATTTCAAGGGAACTGCTGAACAGTCTATTAGGACATGGTTGTCTTCTGAGTAACTTTGGGTACCCTTTCTATTTTTTCCAGTCTTGTATATGAGACACTGAAGATTCAAATAAATCCCATTTCCTTCTTACTTCAATCTCTTTTTGGAAGTGGGTCATAGTCAGTATATCTATTATTAAAAAGAAAAATAAAACATACTACAAGAATGACCATTTTCTTCTTTCCAGCTTTCTTCTCCCTGAGGCTTTAAGCTCTTCTTCTTCAACTCTTGAATTGTTTTAAATGGTAGTTTGGGAAGCTTGCAAAACACTGTTCCTATAAAACTAACCTAGCCTGACTAATTTTCTAACAAAACACAAGTTTCCACTCTCTGTTTATTCATTGTTATCATTGAAATGAAGCCAAAAAGCGATAGTGGTTACTTAGCCTCTCAAAACAAATTGCTTAAATTCTACCCATAAATTTTCATCTGTATAACTTAGGTTAATATGATGGGAAATAAAGCAACTGGGATCCATCAATACCTAAATTTCTTTTGTAGACAAGGGGAGAATATTTGTTCTTAATGTTACAATGTACTTAATTTTATAATATTGCCTGACCTACTCTGCATTCTGACCAAGTACTAAAAATTGACTTTTACCATACTGGATTATATCTATAGGAGACATTTTAGAAAACTCTCGGGTGGTCTAATGCTACATAAAGCTCAGTGGATGTAATCTCTATTTCAATCAAGAATTTAAGTGTTACCAAATTTAAAAGAAAAAAATCTCCTGGTTGATATTACATTTTCCTGTTTGGATGAATGAACTCTGTATGATCTGATGTATGACAAACCTCTGTAGTTACAGTATTCAAAATCATCAAAAAATCCGGCAAATTTACATATAAAGATGTTGTCTTTAAAAGAACATTAAAGATCGATCTTTTTGTCTTCTCTTACTGTTCTGTGGCTGTAATAATTTTTATGAGCTACAAAACAAGAGGATGAGGAAGAAACTAGGATGTAAAGGAATGAGTTCTATTACAGTCTTATTACTTGTATTTTATACTTGAATAAATTAATTAAGAGTTTTCAGTGGTAGGAAGGATGGTGGATTTTGTTATTTTTGAATGGCTTAGCATCAAAGTGATGGCAACAAGGGGAAGAAAATCTGAGTCTTCAGTATTGCTAAACATAATATTCCTTACATTAAATGATGTTTTCAAAATTGGTAAAAGGATGATTGACTGATTCAAACCACACTGACACCACTGTATATTGTCACTGATATTTCTAATATAACTGTCATATACTTCTTACTCAATGAAAAATGTGAAGTTTGCACCCAACAAGGAATAAGCTCTTGCAATATTACAGACAGAGATGGACAGACTGAGGAGCAGCTCTGGGGAAAGAGGCTGGTGGTCTTGCTAGACTGCAAAACTGGACAGAAGCCAGTAATGAGCCCTGCCACATAGTTTCAAGGCAGTGATACATCACACCTGTAGTGCTATGTCCATCGAGTTTTGGAAGGACAGGACAAATCTCAGTGAGTTCTTCAGAGCCCCAAGTTTGGGGCTGAAGTAAATGCATGGGTCTTGAATGATTAAATTATCATCTCCTAGATTTACTTACCATGTTACCATGCTCCAACACCACTTAGGTTTCTAAAGACTTCAGAATAATTTGTTTTCTCTAAACCAATTTGTCTCTTGTCAAACTGAGATTGCAGTTTTACAACCACCTGGGGAATAAGTGATCCCCTTCCATAAATAAGAGTCATCTGCATAATATGTACTAAGATGTCCCTGTAGACTTTAGATATTGTATATGAGTAGAAAGATACAGACTCTTAACTAAGAGATTTATGCAAGAGAGACTTCAGCTGATATGTCTAACACTTTCTAACACAAATCTTTTTATAATACTATACAGAAAAATCTGTGTAAGTATTGCAGAAGTTAAGATAGAAAAGTAAAAGAAAATACATTTAAATGGATATTTAAACAATGGAAACTTATTCTTGGTATCAAGATATCCAAAGTCAGGAATATGAAAATATTTGTTGTTGGCAAGAGACATGATAGTTATAGAATAGTAGAATGGCCTGAATGGAAAGGGACCTTACCAGGTCATCTAGTTCCAAGCCCCCTGCTGTGCGCAGGGCCATCTTTCACTAGGCCAGGTTACTCAGAGCTCCATTCAACTTGTCATTTAACAGTTCCAGGGATGCAGCAGCCACAACTTTTCTCTGGGCAGCATCTCCCAGTGGCTTACCACCCTCTCAGGAAGATGAATAATATGAATAATGCAATTTTCTAAGAAAACACATAGAGTATATATAGTGTGTATATATATATATACATAGAGTGTCACATATATATAAAATGCCAGATTTGCTTCTTTAATTCTGTTAAAGGACGAAGGAATTTGGATTTTGTGCTTTTGTTTTTAAACTATATGTGCTGGTCTTGGCTGGGATATGGTTAATTTTTTCACATTAGCTGCTAGAGGACTATGTTTTGGATTTGTGCTGAACCCAGGGTTGATAATACAGAGATGATTTTGTTATTGCTGAGCAGGGCTTACACAGTGTCAAGGCGTTTTCTGCTTTTCCTACTGCCTTGCTGGCAAGAGGGGTGAGGGTGAATGGGAGACTGGGAGGAGAGACAGCTGGGACAAACTGACCGAAGGGATATTCCAGATCATATGACCTCATGCTCAGGATATAAAGTGGGAGGTGCCACAGATTTGTACAGTCCGGCTGAAGCAGAAGATCCGTCAGAAGTTCAGGGTCATCTGGGAGTTGATCATTCTCACAGTCATGGTCCTCCAGCTCAGGGCACTGAGACCCCCTTGATCTGTCATCCAGTTTGAAGATGCGGTCAAAGAATTCATTAAATACCTCTGCCTTGTCCATGTCCCTGGTTGTGAGGTTGTGACCAACCTCATCCTGTAATGGGCCTGTATTATTTTTACTCTGCCTATTGACATAAATATATTTTTAAAAAACTCTTTTTATTGTCCCCCACAGGTGACAGGTGGCCAGCTTCAACTCCTATTGAGCTGTGGCTGCATGAATTTTTCATTGCAGTGGCTAGCAGCATCTCTGTATTCTTTCCATGTCACCCAGCCTTGCTTACACTGGGCATACACCTCCCTTTTTTGCCTTGTTCCCAAGAGAAGATTCCTGTTTAGCCAAGACATCTTTCTGCCTCACCTGCTTCATTTCTGATACGTGGGAATTGCCTGGTCCTGTGTCCTCAGGACATGATGTTTAAAAAGTGACAAGCACAGATGGACCCCAGCACCTGCAAAAACATTTTCCCAGGGGACCTTACTTACTAATTCCCTGAGCAGCCTGAAGTCACCTCTCCTTGTATCTAGAGCTGAGGTTTTGCTGGCACTTTTTCTTCTGTCAACAGAGATTATAAATTCTATTTCTTTGTGGTTGCTGTGACCAAGACAGCTGCCAATCTCCACTTCACTCACAAGATCCTCTCTGTTGACAATCAGCAGACAAGGGCATCTTTCCAAGCTGTCTCCCTCAGGACCTGTTCCAATGAAGTTAATTAGAATTTCTTCAAATGCATCAGTGAGTTCAGACTATGACAAATCAACAGTTACATTATCCTTAAAGGTAGGCTAGATTAACTAATCATTCCGAAATCATCTAAAATTCACCCTTACACTTGTTTTAAAGTAACAAACCAAGAAATGAGTAAAAATATTACGCAAAATAATGTAAAATATAATTATTTTGACAAGTAATTTAAATAATAATTTAATAAGAACAAATTGAAATAATTTTAGAAATACTATGACAAAGACATTTGATAAACACTCTTAAAAGGCATGGGATAAGAGAACAGTGTAGCTGGGAAATTGCAGGGACAGAGAAGTGTAAGACCACTCAGAAAATTTTTGTCAGAAAAAGGGAAGTAGTACAGAAGAGAATTTAACACAGTATTTTTTTAAATACAGTGAGTTTTCTATCTTTTCCCAAAGAAGGAAAAAGTAGCTAAACACTGACCCTGGCAGTTTGGGATATTTTCAGTTTTCATCTCAATCTTAACTAGAGTCAGAGTACATCTGGATTTCCTCAGCTGTGTCCTCCCTTTTCTGTCAAGAAATTTTCTGTGTCTGGGAACTGGAGAAGTTTGTGCCCCCAGCTGAGATGTCCAAAATTTCCAGACATATTCACTATGCAAGTAAAGATTAAGTTTGCAGCACAGGCATAGTGAGCTTGCTGCTTCTGGGAAACATCAGTACACTATGCACGTGTGACACTGTGGATCTGCACACGTGCAGCAAGCCTAGCATGCTCCAAACACATTGTATTTATGACAGAACCTGTGGCAAACAGGAGTTTCTATCCAGGATTTCCAAAACAAAAATAATTTTAAATAATTTTTGAATACTTTTTTGAATTTTTCTCCTACCCTCTTGACAAAGGCAATCTTGCCATAAGAATGGATGGCACTGAAAAATCTGAATGAAGTAATCACAGAAGTTGAAGAGATAAGACCACGATAACCCTAATGAATGGAAACTGCAGAGAAAAGCATCAGAAACAGCTTGCTGTGATTTATGGACTTGGCTTTAACCAAAAGTTGAACACAAAGTAAAAGCTGTTTAATGTCTACGGTATCACTATGCTGCTAATAAGGACATCAGTCTAAATGGATAAATGAGATTTTTTTTTTCCTCCCCTGACCTCCAGAAAAGCATTATATGTTTCTGAAGAGCAGCTGTTGCATCCTCCTTAGGACAATCAGTACATCCTGGTTTCCAAGAGTGAGTTACATGTGGTATACAGTTGTTCTGAAGATCTGCAGAGAAGATGCCCCTTCCTTTTAGCCGAACAAGATATTTCCCTCATAAAAATATACTTCAGTTTCTTTTATCATTAGCACTTAAGAAATACAGGGGGGGAAATGGTCACTTTACACTGTCAGGTAAATTGTGCTTGAACTGAGTTAGATTCTGTATGCAACTATTTATGTGAAATAGAACTAAGACAGATCTCCCCCACAAATTTATATGAACAAAATTAATTGTTCAAAGTCAGTCTTTATATGTATTGTGAAGGAACTCAAAAACTGAATTGAAGCACAAAGATATCAGTACTTAAGAGACAATTCTTCATCAGAAATTGCATAAATTTGTGTTAGGAAGATGACATTTCCTCCTGGTTTATATCCATTTAAAGTCTTTGGTTAAAGTGATGAAATGGACCAGTCATATTTCTCTGATAACATTGTGCCTGTGGGATGCTAGAGATAAGCGGCAGAATTGCCATTAGCATAATATGACAATGCCGAATTAATGCTAATTATCTTGATTGTTGAGTATTTAAATGAAAATGAAGACATTAAAAGTAACTAATTGCTTAAAAGGCTACTTCTGAGAGCAAAATATGGAAGATTTTCAAAAAAGACAGCACTAAACAATGGGCCTGAATTATCTAAAATCTTGTAAGTTTGTTTATTTCTTAGGAACCTGCTTGGAAAGTAGTAGACTTTTCAAAAAGCTTGAAAAATTTAATGCACCATTTTGCTAATTATGTATTTTATCATCATTCCTCAAACTTATGGACATTATTATTAAATTAACTGATACATAATCTGTAGGTTCTCAGACCTAAAGTCCACAGTTCATAGTGCAGCTTATTGATCATAAAGGAAAAGATTAAATTAATACATGGTAGAAATTCACTAATATTGAACTATGAAAAATACATTCCTTGCAAGGCATTAAGCCCTCATTTTTCAGTAAAATCTCACAAGGAAAATATATGACAATTTATATGACAAAAAATATTTAAAGAAATTTATTTTGTAATTATCTACAGATATTAAAGCACAAATTGCTTAAATCCATTACTATATTATTTTCATGTCATTATCTGATCATGTTATCTCTTTTTACTTATTTATAGTCTCTATTTCTTCAAAATGTAGAAGCTGTCATTTACAACCAGTCAATCTTATTCTTAAAAAAAAAAAGAAGAAAGAAAAAAATAAGCCTTGGGAATTCGGTTCTCTCTGTACAAGTAAAAATTTAAAATTGTGTGCCTATTTAGTGTTGGGAGGGGTGAAGAAGTTTAGAGAATTAGTATGCTACACACTCTCAATCCACACAGACAAACCGTAACACAGCTTTCAAAATAAAATGCAGCCGTTGTACAGCAGCCAGCCTGTTAGCTGTGTGCCTGGGCCCTGCTTCCAGCCCTGGATATCTCACATTGCAGCCAGATTCAATAATGTATTGCCAAGAACAGGCTAGCAAGAATTAGTGTCACGAAGGTTGCAACAGCAAGTTAAAGGAATTCCATGCAGTTTTTAGAAATGCTGACTTTCTACTCACACTTTATACAGTTTGCTGAATTGGAAAGGAGCCGCAAAATCCCAGTTGAAGTGTTTTTATTAAGGTGTGGGGTTTTCTGTGATTTATTTTTTCTCTCCACAACAGTTTTCTTAAATGGCTGAAAACTCTGTTTTGTCTAGGTCAATCAGTTACTTCTCAGCTCCACCTGTTGAAAATAAGCTCTAGTGCCTGAGAATTCAGAAGGTTCTCACTGTAAAAAAAAAAAAAAAAAAAAAAAAAAAAAAAAAAAAAAANAAAGAAAAGAAAAGAAAAGAGAGTGACAGACAGTTTTAGTTCTAGTGTAACTTTGTTGAAATGCTTCTGCCCTCCTGCAAGTGCCACAATACATTTCATTGGAAATCTGTATGACTTCACTCTGACTCTGTCAACTCACATGGGAGTTCTGAGGTTTGTGATACTCTCTGACGGAAATAGGAATAAGTCCAACATGAAACTGAGAGAACCACTGTTGTATGGCATCATGCTGTAATTCCTGATCCTCCTGAGAAAATGGATCTGGAATGAAGTATCTAAATTTCCTCAGTAATCCAGAGGGAAAGCTATGCATCTCTGAAGAGCAATCAAAAAACTCTTCTCTGAGCACAGATCCTGTCAAGAGGAAAAATCAAACACAAGATCAGAGGGATGCAACATCCTCTCCAAGCTGAGTCAGCTGTGCCAGGACTCAAGTCCTATTGAACTAGTCATAATTTTCTGTCCACTCCAAATATGAAACTAGGAATCACCTCCTGAGAACAGACACCATAATTAAGCTGTTTTCCCGTGAAAAGTAAGTCAAAGAGTGGGTAAGGACAACTTTTCCATTTTATTAACGCTTTCTCAATGCAATCATCTCTTACCAGTGCTCTAAGCTCCCCTCTCCTAGGGATTTAGCTACCCATGGACCAAGGGACTGACACCAGCCCTGGTCTGGACTGACTGTGTAAACTGTGCTGACAGTGCTGAGGAAGGGCTATGAGAAAGGCTGTACAGAGATGAGAAAGGACAGAATTAGAGATGAGAGTGCCTAAGTGAGATCATCACTGGCTCAAGGATTCAGAAGGGAAAATACCAACATGGAAAGATGTGAGACCTAACAGGCAAAGACAGGGCAGGCAAAGGTGATGACCCAGCCATGATGCCATTGATGGAGCTCCAGTCTGAGGCCTGAGGTAGTCCTCTGGCACTGTGAATTCCCCGTGGAAGCCACAGGGCTGACAGCTCTTTGGGTGCCTTGTCTATTGAAGTGGTGAGCACACAAATACTTAGCCTAATATCTGGTAATTCTTACATATCTTTTGTGGGTGCTAGACAGTGAATAACTATTCTGTATCTTTTATTTATGTATATTCCTCTTGTAGAGTCAATTATTCTCTGCCTAAAGATACCCAAACATAACTAACCTAAAAACAGGCAAAACAGGCAAAAGACCATTCTCAAGAACCACAGGTAAATTTTTCTATCTTTGTACGCTGGGTTTAACACCAGCAGGGAAATTAAACTCCAAACAAGCCACTCCACTTCACCCACTTGTTTTGGTAAGCAAGAGAAAATAAATGAGAGATTATCAGTTGAAATAATTCACTATAAGCACAGAAGTAACAGCAGCATTAATAGCAAGAGTATACAAAAGAGAAGGTATTTTACCCATAAAAAGGTATTCACCACTGGGAAAAAAAAGGGCTTCCTGAAGATAGTACCTGTGTCACAAGATATCCAGGAAACAAAGCAATATGGTGAGGAGAGCTCCTGCAGTTTAGTGTTACCACCCTTAGCCTGAAAATATGGAAAACAGGGACAAACAAATTCTGGAAGCTAGTTTGTCCAAATAAGGATCATGCAGCCGCTGGTTGAGCTCCGATCTCTGCAGTTGCTTGTCATGCCACCTCCAGATCTCCAACTGCTCTGTGTGTTTGGTGGGGAAACTTCTCTGCTGGAGTGTCTTTTTAGAAATAGCCATTCATTTAAAGACAACCAAGGGCTGATTTATGACTTTGAAGCTGTTGTGGTACAAGCTCAGCTGGCAACCAAGCACCATGCAGCCCCTGAGTCACTGCCCCTCTCTTCATCCACTCCAGTGGAATGGGGAGGAGAATCAAAAGTTAAAACCTGTAGGTTTAGATATGAACAGTTTAATAATTAAAACAAAGTACAATTTAATAATAATAGCAATAGTTAACAAATTAAAACTTAATAATAATAATAATAGTTAACAATAAAAAAATAGTAATGATAATAAAAAGGAAAAAAAACCCCAAATCATCAAGTGGTGCAGGATACAATTGATCACCAGCTGCTGGCCAATACCAGACCTCCTCCCTGAACCCTAATCTGTTCCTCTTCCCGGTCACTCCACAGTTTGTATAATGGACATACTGTTCCACAGTGTGGAATATCCCTTTAGACAATTCGGGTCATCTGTCCTCCCTGTGGTCTCTTCCAGTGGCTTTGTTTTGGTTTTTTTCAGTCTTTTTTAACCCCCTGACTGCCAGAGCATGAGTACAAAAAAATGTTCTTGACTTAGGATAAACACTACTTAGCACCAACCAAAACATCAGTGTGTTATCAGTATTATTCTCATACTGAATCCAAAACAGAGCGTTGTACCAGCTACTGAGAAGTTAGCTCTATCCCAGCCTAAGCCACAACAGATGCTTGTCAACTAGGCAGGAAGGAACATTTGAGCCACTTGTGGCAGAGAAAGATGTCTGATCCACCTTCACATCAACATACAGTAACAGGGTTTGAGCTGTATTGTATGATATATAAAGGGCCTTAATTACGCTTTTAATCATGAAGAGTTTATGACCCAAGCACAAAGCATTGCACTGCTTTCAGAACTGATCTTAAATCTCCCTTTTAGCCTGTTTCTGTAGACAAGAGCATGCCAGCCTGGGAGCTAGCATGTATGTCTTTGTATGGTGAACACACATTCTAAGTGTCTCCAGGAAAAAAAAAGGAGATACCCACCTTCTCATATGCAGCAGGAGAGCAAAGTCATTTAATTAAGTCTAGAATTAACATTTTAATCTTGGCAATTAGCCTCTGAAACAGAGCTTCAAATATTGAGAAATAATGCCTTCATCACCTTAAAATCTCATTCCTGAAATTTCACTTCCCAAAATCTGTTCCAAGAAGATGAACAGATCACGTCATGGCTATTGAAGAATATGGAGGAAATCCTACCTGGGTATTTGCTCAAGTTACTACAAAACCTAAACTCTTTGTATGTTTCTAATTAAATATTTTCTACTTGCATCTTTCACCTGGAGCTGTACTGATAATACATTCAAGAATATGTTTTCAGTCTCCCAACAGAGAAAAGAGAAACAAAAATAAAACAAAAGAAAAAGGAACAGTGGAGGAAAGAATTGGAATACTGCATTTACTCCAATTCATCCTGTAATTATCCTAATTTTGTAATTAATCAGGGTTTGAAGTCAGGACTTCCCTTCCTCTACCTAACAACTTTGAAATTTGTTTTATTTAATCCTATACCAGCTGGCTGTTATCCAGGGTTAAGATTGTTATACTTTTAACAAGTAGTTTGATATAGTAGAACCTGTAGAAAATGTGGGTGTCTCATAGAAAAATCAAATCTGCAAAGGTTCATTTGAACTGCATTTCAGCATGGCAGTGTTTTTATCAGGTTAATAAAGAAGTTGGCAGTCAATTATGTGATAAAATTACCTCTACATTGTTGTGGAATTCAATCCTTTTGCCAGCTGAGAAACCAGGAATGAGAAAAATACACAGCTTGAGGAAAAAAGCAAAATCACTACTGTTACTCTGTTTACAGTTCACTACAGATTTGATATCAGAAGAGCTGCAGAAAATGATATCAAGCAGGTAATGAGCTTTCTGAGTACTAATCGCATGAGACAATCTATAAAGCATTAGTATGGAAAAACACACTATTTATGATCAGATATTTACACTGTGCAGCTATAATCACTAGTGAGCAGAAAGCATGACTACTTGTCTCAGGTCATTGCATCTATAAAAAGGAAGTCATTCTATCAAGATCATTATGGAAATAGACGGCAACTTTTTTTCTAATTTTGCTTTGCATTTCACAACTGAGAAATCCTCTCAACAACTATCTCAGATTCCTCAGAAATGTGTTTCTGATCTTCCTTTCTTCACTATAACCACTCTCAATCATTAGATTTCTTGATGAAATGTAACGTACTTTCTCAGATTACGTCATCATGTATGGATTTTGAAAGAAAGATGATCAATTTATTATATTTGCATGATGGATAAGGAAATTACCCATCTGTCTGTCTGTCTGTCTCTCTCTTAGAGTTCATCTATCATATCCACACACATACATCAGGTGAAGAACTACTGGCATACCTAGTTTAGGTTACCTTAGCATTCATTTTTTGCAAACCTGATTTTAACTACATCTGTCTTTTCAAAATTTTCTACTTTGCTTCCCTTAGCGTGGTCCATGGCCAGTGCCAGCTTTCTTTGGAAACCTGAGAAACAGCAATTAAACAGCAAGACTCGTTGCATAGGAGGTAGTGTAGGCAGATGCCGGTGAGCCAGGTAATAATTTGGATTCTTGGGCAGCTTGTACACAATCTGTCTTCCTTTCCTCTTTATATTCAGGATTGTAGACAAATAAATTTACTTTTCTACTTTTGGTCAGAGCATACTCCGGAAACAACCTTATTCCTAAAGGTTTTTCCAAATTAATTGTATATGTCCAGAAAGAAGCAAATTAATACCTCCCACAGGAAGCCATTTTGAGAATTGATGAATATTTAAAGAAACAGATCCAATACATTCTCAGCAACAGCCTAGACAGCCAAACAGGCATTCATCCTGTCCCTCTGAGCCATCTAAGAGTTAGATGTCTTCCCCAAATCACCTAGATTCTCTCTATGGAGCATAAGGAGAAATAGATACCTTCAGAGAGCAAAAGCACTCTGTATTTTTGATGATGGTGGGAGTTGAAGCACCATCTTACAATTAGTATAGTAAGATTTACTGTTTTTCAGTTGAAGGCCACTTCTCCTTCTGCACAACTTTATTTCCAAATGAGAGAATTTTTTTTTGTTTTATTAACAGAGTTTAAGTTAAAAAGTGAGCATTTGCTGTTTAGAACAATTCTCCACGTTCAGCAAAACTAATACTTTCATTTGAACTTGTACTTCTGATAAAATCAATAACTTTAAAGTAAAAAAAACCAATCATTCATTTTGAATTTCAGTAGTTAGACACTAAAGTAGATGTCTTTCATTTACTGTTAGAGCTCTAGATGCATGAAGGGAAAAAAAGAATCTCTGTTTGTGTCATATAAAATAAATTTCCATGCCTTTCCTCTGAAAGATGTATTTGAAAATACAGAAATTGAAAATAAACCAGCACTATCAAAATCTTTTCTACGCTTCTTTTTTTCCATATTTTTCTCCCTAAAGGATGCACATTATTAAATCCTTGCCTCAATCCCCTTAATTCAGCAATTGATTTCATATTTTGTTTTCACATCTGAATCATAAACCCAGAACAGGGACCAAGAGCTTAGTTTGTTTCAAAATACAAAATGCTGAGCCCAGTTGAGATAGCTTAAACTTTTATTAAAACTAAAAACATTTGAGAAGAATGGATCAGTGTGGTGGGAGTTGATTTTGTTTCATCTCTGTACTAAACATCAATTGTTTTATTAAAATAATGAAATGTCAAACTACGCATATATAGGTTTAAAAATCAGATTATAACTTTTGTGCTTTTGGGGGGTTTTTTCTGAGGTTGCTTATTGTTTGGTGGGTTTTTTTCTTTTCTTTTTTTTTCTTGGTTTGGCTTGGTTTTTGGTTTTTGTTTGCTTTTTGGGGCTTTTCTTTTGTGTCACAGTATTCAAGGCCAAGATGGATGGAGCTCTGAGCAGCCTGGTCTAGTGGAAGGTGTCCCTTTCAACAGCAAAGGGGTTGGAACTAGATGATCTTTAAGGTTCCTTCCAACCTAAATGGTTCTGTGAATTTATGACATGTCATGTTGCTTAAAATTATCATGTCACTGCTACTTTCTCACTTAAGAAAGAATAACACCGAAACACAAGACATTTGAAGAAGGGTTACCCTGTTTCTCAAAGTGTCTATTTTAAACTGTGTATAATTTAATGTTGGAATATCTATGTTTACGTTCAGCAGAAAAAAACTTAAAAGTCTTAAATGTTCAATTTTCAAACAGCTTAGACCAGCTTCCTGATCTTTTGTGTTTCTTTTCCTCTTCTCATTTCTTTGTGTTACCCCTTTTCCAATACAGTCAAAGGATGCTTAGCTAAATAGAACTCATGGGACTAGATGCTTCATTACAATATTGTCTTCTAGTCTTCCCCATCTGAAATTGTGAAAGTCCAGTTTCTTATTTCTATCTTTGCAAGAAACAGATAAAGATGAGGAAGAGAGGAAAAAAAACTTCCTAGTCTTGGAAATGAAATTTCTGAAGGTAAAAAAAAGATTTGCCTCTTTTTTCATTGTACCTCTTAGCAGTGGGTAAGAAACTTGTGCCATTCCTTGGGCTACGGTCGGCAACTGCCTTGGAAACACCAGAGTACCTTCCATGGATATGAGTGAGAAAACAATACAGACCTAGCTATCTGTCTATGTACCCACACACATGTACTGGAAAAACTATTCAACTTTAATTTCAGTAACACAGGAAAAGCAATTTCTTTTAGAAAAAAAAACTGAAAGCAATGCTAAATGGAGGGCTTTACCAAAAAAAAAAAAAAAAGAAAAAGAAAAAAATCTCCAGACTTCTATAAGTGAAGCTATAGTACATGTACATGCATTAGAGTGAGCTGTTGGGGATGCAAAATGAGTGCACAGTATAAGGCAAAACTGTATATCCATAGGAAAAATGAGAGGAGAGGAGAGGAG
>VXBT01000021.1:0-11725 GCA_013400235.1 Oriolus oriolus | reverse complement strand
TTTGGGAGAGACCAGGGCGGCATGCCAGCGGCGGCACCTCCATAGAGGACAATGCCAATATTGTTGTTCCTATTAGGAAACAGGTGGAAAGAACAATCACTGTTTGCCCAAGCATCTGTACTGGCCAGACCCAGCCAATAATTACTTCTAGAGCCTCTGATTAACTCTGCTCTCCATTTTCACCATAAAATGCTATTAGGCCAGAGGCAGGACAGGCTTTGTGTCTCTCCTGGTCTGTTAATAGTTTGCTTGAATATTTTCTGGGCCTCATCTGCAGAAGTGAGGATGCACTTGAACCTGAGATGGGCTCACCTGGGTTGGATGAACACTTGCTGGAAATGCAACCCTTCTGCCTCCAACAAAAAAGACAGTTTTGAAAAAAGCACTCCTCTGATTTCTCATTCTTGGGTTTCTTTACAACTGTCTGTAATAGAAGATGTTTCTAATTACCATAGGTATCCCTGAGAAACTTATCCGAGCTAACTTCTTCTAGCTAAGTATGGAGCACAAAACTGCCAGCAAATTGGAAGCATCATGAGAGTGGTGCGATGCAAATTGTTTTGGTTTTGTAAAACAAGCAAAACAAAACTGTTGCTGGGTCTGTTTCTAGGATACTGATAATAAATTTACTCCTCTAGACCATTCAGTCTTTACTCACCCGCCTCCCTTCACAGCCCCACCATGCAAACCACTACTAGTGCTATGCAAAATGCCATCATAAATATGCATAATTGTGGAGATTTATGGTAATTTTTCAGGATTATACAATGTGACATTTATAGGACAGGAGCATACATCAGTCTAAATGAGAGTGACAAATATCTTATCCTTTTTATTTCTATAGTATTTTTGATATTTCTTGAATTCTCTTGAGAACAATGTGAGCTGGTAGGAATTTGAACAAAATATTTTAAAATTCAAATCGTTTACTAGCATACTACTTTTTAAAGCCTCGGGTTTTTAATGCATATCTGGTACATATGTGTGCATGCATGTAAAACTCCATAATCTTAATGCAGATTATTTATGTGCAATGACCAAAAGTGTTTCTATAGATATTTTACATGTTATTGTTCTATTCCCTACAGATAACAATGGAGAGTAAAATATCTCATGTATTGGGCTGCTTTCTGAAAATAAGTTTGATCTGTCTAATTACTTCAATAATCTGATTACCCACCTGATAGAACAATTTAGCAAGATTTTCTTCTCATTTTTATTTTAACCACAATGACAAGGATTTGCTGCTATGGCAAACTGCATTTATGTTCCAGATCTGTTGTACATCATAGAGGTTTGGATACACTTTCTATTAGCGAAATCAACTGAGATGTAGTCTAAAAACTTACTGCTTGTAGTGATTACTAATTATGAGCATTTTTGTTCTTGGTATTTTGAGTGGTTCGCACACCAGCTAGATCTTCAAATTCATGACATGGCTTCAGTTAAGATTAGTAAAGTTACTTGTACATGAAGGTGCAATGCCCTCTGAGACCTCAAAATATCAGTGGATATTTACCACATACTAGCATGCAACAGAAATACTGAGAAATCTAGGTTTTTACAAAAAATATTTAAATTGCCTGTTACATTGCAAATAACAAGTGTTACTGGATATTGTTGTAGAATTAATTATTAGCAAAATAAAATCTTTGTTATTTACACCGCCACATGCCTCAAAATATTCACTACTAAAACATGCAACATCATTATTCTATGAATCCTTCAGTCTTAAGAGAAATTATTCTATTCTCGTATGCCTAAACAGAAAAAATGTTGCAGGCTGCATAAAAGAGAGAACACAATTTTAATTGTATATGTTCTTAGTAGAACTTATTTTCTCTTCATAAATTTCAAGAATGCATTTCATTGTGTGTCTTGAATACATAAATACACCACTGCATTTGTACTTTGAAAAATAGATGGACTTTCTGCTTTATTCATTAATTTTTTCTAAGCTATTTAGTATGGTATTTTTAATGGACACAAACACAATCCTGTCCTCCTTGTATAATAGTATAGTGGAAGAAGAGCTCACTGAAAATCTTGTCTTTCATCATTGTGCAAGGTCTTAGATTTAATTGGGGAAATTAGCCAGAAGGTAATAAAACAATGTGGGAAACTTTCACTTTGCATTACACAGGGATGCCAAATCAGGCAGTTTACATTTATTTGTGATCGTGTATATACACAGTGTAAATCTGAATGTGACACACTGCAAATAGTACTTACAGCTGTGTTACTGCATATGAAAGGAGGGCAAAATATTGCACTCAAGGACTCAGGCTCATAGATGAGCTCACATGTGCCTCCCAGATGCACAACCCAATATGGTCCCCCCAAACACTGCATTTCCAAAGTGGCTAAAATTTATAATATCTCAGAGAATCTGTGAGGATCAGATGAATGTCTTAAACATGTTTTTCAGAAAATGTGGACATGCATTGATGTAAGCAAAGGAATTTTCTCTGCTTGAGTAGATATTGAGTTTTATCAGCCACAGAAGGCTTACCACCATCTGCTCCCTGTTCACAAAGGTTCTGTACTCAGAAACCTCCACACAGTCACCAGAAATGGTCCTCCAAAAACGCTTAGTGCCTTACAGACATGTGGCCAAAATAAATGTCAGGGCATGGCTTCTGGATAATCTATATCATCACAAAGTCATTGAATGAAACGTAATAGGAAAACACTAAGGCTGTGTCTCTGTGCACTCTCAGGGCATATTTTTCGTGTTAGTGTACTCTACCTCTTGTAGGATCAGCCTGGAGACTGAGCTGGTGTTTGTCCTCTGTTCTCACTCTTCAGACCAAGCTAAGTTTCAGGAGCTGTTCAGCAAAAACTAAAGATTTGTAAGCCACATTTAAGTGGATATGCCTGCCTGATTCTGAAAAGCCACTAAACAGCTCACAGAAAGTATTGGCATCCTTCATCAGAGTTGAAGGGAGAGCCTTTTGGACAGCAGCATTGGTAAAAACTGTAATGCGTTCCTTTAAATTAGTGAGAAGTCAAAGCATTGTACTACCTCTCAATAAAAGTGAAGGTCTGGTTTATTTAAAATTTCATTAAAATATTGGGTTATGGGTTTTTATCACTACAAGCTATAAAGACTAGAGTGCTAAACATCATCAAAATATTTTATGATGCTCTTAGGTGACAAAAATGAGCTTGTTCTCCATTATAAATTCACTACATGCACACTCACATGTAAGAGTTACTTGCATCTTTCACGCTGCTTGGAAAACACTAATTGATGCATAGAACAGGTAGAAAATTGCATCTCCCTACATAAAGATAGGAAGGTGTAAAATCTTTGTTACATATCTTTACAAGATTGTTTTAATTTCTCTCTAAACCCATTATTTATAATTTCATTTATGGTAAGTAAACTTCTGGAATTAAACTGAGACATTTTTCGACTGAAACATGTTGATAGATATTTCTTTTGAATTGAGGAGCAAAATACAATAATTTGGTGGCAAGAACCTGTCTGGTAATCACATAAGATAAATTTGTAAGGAATATCACAAAGATATTTATTTGCTGCTGCTAAGCCAGCTTTATTTATCTTAGAGGTTTTTTTCCTTCTATGAGTGGAAAGCAAACTTTCCTTCAAGAGACCTGTGAACCAAATTATAAATGTCAAGTCTAAATCCCATATGGAAATCAGTTGGGTTTAATCCTGGATAGTCTTCAGGATGCAGATGAGGATGAGAGGTTTCCCTAGTCCTGCTGTCACATGAGCAGCCAATTTACAGGCATGGGCACACACTGTATGTCCTGCACTTCCCCCTCACCTCAAGACTTGATCTCAGCTGCCTGCCTTTCACAGAAAACCACAGACCAAGGAAACATATCAGTAATAGTGCCCTGTAAATTAACTTGACATTTGATGCAGCGAAAAAAGAAAATCAAATGCTAAAAGCTTACAAAAGACATGGAAAACAAAAGCCACTCAGGACACGCACTACACATAGTGTGGATTTAAGAGCTCTGGAAGATGGTTATTCTCTTGCAAGTAACACACTCAGCCCTCCTTCTCTTTGTTAAGCCAACTCAGTCACTCTTGGTTAAAGCCCCAGCATCCATCAGATAAAGAAAAAAAATATCGTATACTTTCACAAAACAGCCTCCATGGAGTCAAATAACACCAAGGAACTGCTAGCTCTGGGCTTGCCTTCATCTTATATCCCTAAAACTCTAATTTTTTTGAAATATGCTGTTGTTAAAAGATAAACTGTAATTATTAATATTAGTTTACTCCTAATAAGCCGTGTTAAGTAACTAAGATGTATGCCAGTATTTCACAATTGGCAAGCAGCCTGCGAAATATGTGAGGCACTGCTGTATCTTCAAAATTCGATTAAAATAAACATTTTATTTTCCCTGTACTTGAAGTTAAAAATATTTTTTTCCTTTGTCAGAAAATTCTTGAATTAAGAACAAGCTATTGATGGACAATCACCTGCTTCGGTGACCCTGCTTGCAGTACTGATATCAGTATGATACAGAGAGACGGACCAGACGTAGACGTTCAGGAACATGCTTTATGCTTTATTGTGCCTGCATGTCCCCACCTCTGTTCCTCTCCCCCACACCTCTCCCTTCTTCCTCCCTCCTTCCTGTCTTACACACACACACACGCATGGACACATACACTCCTCTCTGCAGAGAGGCAGAGCTGCAGAGCTGGCAGTATTGCATCTCACAACTGTCTACCTTATGGTTTACAGGCAAAGGAGTGTACTGGTAAAATACATAATCTTAGCATCCCTGCTTCTTGTTATTCATGGATTTATATACAAGTCCCTGTCTTCTGCTTTCTTCCCTGTTACTACAGTTTGTATCACTGGCAGGCCTATATCCTTGCAGGAATTTTGAATAAAAATCAAGATATAACTGGCAAATATTCTGTATTTCCATAATTTAGCTGTTTGGGGTTTTTTTTAGAGACACAATTTTAAGAGGTTTATGAACTTACAGATATATGAAGAATATGTTGATTGGCTTTTTTAGTACTTCAACTACTTAAGGTTCTGTTTGTGTAAAATAGCTTTAATAAAATGAATTTATGTACACATACATATGTGTGTATGTAAATGCACGTGAAATGAAAACGTTCATAAACGTTCATAAATTCTTGTCAATTGTGCTGATTAAGCCCCACGTGGATACTGGCAGTGACAAGATTTTTTGCAAAAGAGTTAAAATGCTAGAAAGAGAGTTATTAATTTTAATTTTTCTTTTGGTAGAGAGTAGAGAGTAGAGAAAGGAGTTAACTAGTTCAAAGGAAGCAATTCCTACTTAGCTAATTTTCACTTCTTTAAGAAAGCCTTTCATTAGTACATTTTACAATTGCCAAATGAATATTTCCTTTTTGTGAAAAGAAGTATTTCATCAATATTTTTAAAATATTTACAGACTTGGGTTTTATTCTGCAAGTCCTTGCAAGTCACAACGCTTATCTGAGTAATACCAATAAATTACTGATCTGAGTAGTTTCTTGTAATTGAATTTGCTGAATCTGGCTCTAAAACTGAAAAATAATTTTAATATTAATTCCATGTACTATTTCTGTGTATTTTCTCCTCCCTTTTTTTTTCTTTGAGATCCAGTTGTGAGTAGATAATTGATATTATTTTTCCAGAAGCTGATATAAATTACTTTTACTGGGCTACAACAATAAAAAAATCTCACACCATGTACATATGTAGCATCTACTTTTTCCCCCATTTTTATGTGAAGCAACAAGATTTTCCTCATAAATTCTCCATAAGTAAAATACTCTTGCTCTTAATGTGGGCATGCACACCACATTACTAAGTCAAAAAGATAGTTAATTTGCAGTCAAATGCAGAACAGTTCACATTAACATTTTTCTGTCTGAGTCTTGAAGCTTATTCAGTCTGGGGCTTGAGGTTTTGTTTTCTTCTGTAAGTAACCATAGTGCTTTTACAAGACATTGCCTCAGTAGTAAAGCAATTTAGAGTGAAAGATATTTTTAGACTACATTCATTTGAAGAGGGGGAGGGAGGCAGTGCAGTAAGATATACATGTATTTGTAATTCATATTGGTATTCTGCCTCTATTGTACTCAGAGTGCATCATGGCTGAAATGGGGAGCTGACATCTAAGCAGTGCAGCACGGCTGTAAAAACCACTCTCACCAAAACACTGAGCACAGGTTCTCTCTCTCCTCCATTACTGCTGCTAATTATTGCCATGCTAATTCTATTTTAAAAAAGAAAAAGTAAATAGCTGTAGGTCAGGGAGGCATATCTGCACAGTCTGTTAAATAACACTATCAATCCTTCTGGTCCAGAACAGAGGTCTTTTCATTCTGGTCTTTCAAGGGCCCCAGTCTACACATTCAAAAATATGACAGAAAAATAAACTGAAATGTGCTGGCACTGAACATTTCAATTCTCTACTGCTTGGCCATTATACTTATGGCCATGTTCTACATCCTCTCCCCTACCATACTTTTGCTGATTTCACTTCATTTACATGACCTTATTATGCATATAGTCTTTGTTCTGATACAGAGTGCAGCATGGTGACAAAGCAAAACCTATAAACAGAGAAAACATTTTCTCTTCTTTAAAGTTGTTCCAGCTATCCAGTATTAGCATTTGATTTATCACTATAATTCAACATTAAATCAGATGTAAATTCTTGCTTATAAAATACTGAGATTTATTATTGCTTGAGAAAATAAGAAGTCAATGTCTCAACTGTCTCCAAAAGTCTTTCACTTTTATAAACATTTAATTTTTATGCTGATAACAGTTTAGGCAAACACACTAGTGGTAGGTAACAATTAAGAAGTACCTGTTTATTTATGACAAGTGAGATATCTGCTAGATGCCTAACTATATGTCGCTTGATAAAATAATATTGTAAACTGCTGAATTTGACTGATAAGGCTCAACATGGACAGCCAGGTTTTAATTCCAAAGATTCCTGGTTTTCTTACATCTGAAAATGAAGAGACTGGATCCCCTAATTATGTTATTACTTTCTGGTTGTTCTTATACTGTAACAAATATATTTTGTGTTATGGAAATTTATGTCTGATTCACCCAGATTTTGACTGATTTCATGAATCTGCCAGTGAGAGGGAAGGTTTAAGAAGAGAGTTTCTTGGTTTCTGTCCAAAAGTAGGTGACAGAGACCTTAAAGTTGTCCCCTTGAAAGGGAAATAGACTCCCAGTGGTGGCTACTGGAACACAGCTGGGCCCACTTGAGGGAAGTATGAATTAATTTTAAAAGCAGAAGTCTTTTCCTTCAGTAGAATTTTAGAGTGTAAAAAGGAAGGAATAATCTAGATGAAGTTGGACTTCATCTTGCCATTCTGTGATATTAAGTACCTTCCCTACTGAAAGATTCCTACATGGGAGATTAACCATTTCTTTCATTACTAATATCCCGTGGAAATAGTGGAATTATTCAAATACAATATCATTAAATTTCTTTCCAAACAAGAATTATTTTAGTAGTGCTCAACAGTTACAATACCATCATCATCACCTTCCCATAGAAACCAGAAGACAAAAAGGTGGTTTTTTTTCTCAAAGGAGGGTGTTCTCACACCATTCTTAAAAATGGTGATGTCCAGGGGGATGGCTCTTAAATGATAATGTCCTCATTACCTTTTTTCAGAGCATTTCCAGCAGGAAACTTGGTTACATCTCATCAACCTGATGCAGCCTAAATAAAGTAGTTCCATAAGAGACGAAATATTACCTGTAAGAATTTATGCCTTTCTGGTAGCTGCCAAAATGACTCAATTCAGACAACTTTGTTCAGTACATATTTTTAAATAAAATAGTGAGATATGTAGTGCTTTTGATTGTTCCAATTGTTTTGTTCAAATTATTTCTTGTGCTGGTTAGCCAGGCCGTCTTTCATCCATGGAAGTAGTAGTTGTTTACAGTTTTTATGGCACTTATTAATGGGGGGCTTTCTGTAAAAACTGAAAGATACAGTCTGGGGATATGCACATGGGAGATCACAGCTGTCAAAGCATCACTCAAACTACCAAAACCTCAGTGAGCTCCGCACACACATCCATACCAATGTTTGTGTGCTGTCCTTCCCAAACCAAACCTTGTTCATCATGTAATAGTTTCATGATGATTATAAATGATATTTTGAAAATCTAAAAGGCTTTGTTGTGTCATGCATACTATTATGCTAGCTTCTGCCTTGCTGTGTGTGTGGTTGGCACAGAAATCACCACACTGAACAGGCACCCTATGCACTGCAGAAGACAAGAGTTCCTTCCTGTTGGCTGCCCACCATGAGCCCTCACCAAGAGGTGACTGCCAAGATCACCTGCATCACCCTGGTGTCTCCCTGAGGAGACATGGGATGAAGGTTATCCTGTAAAATTCTATTTTTACAGAGCTGTAATGTGAGATGCCTAAGAATCTCTTCGAGATCTCACTATAAACACTTTTCCTCTGTAGCAGAAATAAGATCAAAGTCAAGTGTTATGGACAGATCTTGCCAGGAGTGTGTTTCACTGACAGAGATTCAAAGGTCAACCTATACTCCATATTGGAATATTTAACTTATGCAGTCTTTTGCAATGGTTCTTTTTCACACAAATACACTGTCCAGGATGGCAAATCGGCAAGTACAGGAAGCCTCAGCTCCTGGGAGCAATGTCAACAGAGTGCTTTTCCTCTGTTAGACACTTACAAAGCTGACAGAAATCAGTCAGCTGTGGACGATTTCTAAAGAAAACAAGGTTATGAGTCATCACACTCATCCCAGCTGACAATTTTGAAAATAAACTAGAGATGACGAAAACAGACCTAAAAGTAACCTATTCATACCTTGCCTTTCCATACCCGTCTCCAGGACAAACCCACAAGACAGGCAAAGCAATTGCCTTCATGGGCATGCAGTTTTGAAGAGTCTCCTTGAAGACTGTCAGGTGCAAGAATGTATGTGATTTCCTTGGTAGCAAGAAGGGAGGGTTGGAGGGAAGGTGTTGTATGATTTGTCATTTTTTTCTCATTGTTGTACTCTGACTGGTTTGGTAATAAGTGAAACTAATTTCCCCAAGTCAAGTCTGTTTTGACCATGGTGAGGGATTGCACCAAATATCTTTGCAAATTTTTTTCCATTATCTTTGATATACTGACATCAAAGACATATTTGATATATTTAGTTATTCAATAAATAACTAATACTTTTTATCTAAAATAATTATTTCTAAATCAATATCCCTTTTTGGCTATATAAGTAAGATTTTCTCTTATGGGCTAATAATATTTTAGAATGAGGCTTTTAATGCTCATGGCTGTGAGTGAAAATTTCCATGTCATGAGTGTTTAGTAACTGTTTAAAATTTTCTTTTAGTGACTGTTTTCTCCAGTAAACTACTTTCTAAGACTATTCATACACAGAAGAGCAGAGACAACTACAGTGAATCACTCAAAGATATGAACAAACATTTTTTGACATTGATGCAAGGTATTCACCAGGCTCTAATGCAGAAGGGAGGCAACAGCTACAGGCATTCAAAGTCACCTCTGAAGCTTTCAACAGATTTCAAAGAGGAAAGTAAACCTCTTTAGTGTTGGTTTTTACTTATTCATCAGGTAGATTGTGTACTTGGACTGACTGACCTGCTCTGAGATGGCTGCTACTAGTTTTGGGTGGCTCACCACTGCAGTTGCTTTCATTCTACCTTATGTTGCTGGTGATAGTGAGTGGAAGCATTATTTCAGTTTTAGCTGTCAAAATCTGATTTGTCTTTATATATAATGTAAACATATAAATGTAAACATTTATCCAGATCCACGGATTTTCACATCTTGCTGTTGTAATAAAATATATGCATTTTCTCTCTTATGGAAATTTGAAAAAAAAATTCTACTCTACTTTTTACAAAAAAAAAAAATAGAAAAACAAATTATATTGTTTTCATACAAGTAGATGCTAAGATTTTTCTAGAAGTCAGAGTAGATATTTTCAGTCACAAAATGCAGCTGTTTCCGTGCTCCTCCCCTGTGCTGATTCATAAACAGTAGCCTAACATTGGCCTGGATTCAAACTGGGTCTTTAATGATTTTATGCTGATTTTTCAGAAGTCCCGATTGATGGTGGCTGAGCTGTAAACAAAGAAACTGTGGCGCCATGATACTCAGTGGATTTGGAATTAATCCAAATTAAACATCCATCAATGACTTTCTCACAGCTTTATCTTTGCATCATATATCGAACAGAATATATAAGCATTGAAAGAATTTTAACAATTTAATGAAAACATTTTACTCCAGAAAATGAGCCAAAACTGAAAAGAGCATCGCTGAGGATAAGAACCAACCTTGCAATCTTCAGACAGAGCTCTCCAAAGGTGTTCTTGCTGCCCTATGCCTTTAAAATGCATATTCTGTCTCCTACCTTTATTTACATACCTAAATGCATATATATATGTATACATTTATAGCACTCCCACTGTTGCAAGGGATTTATATATAGCATCTGGGATTTATATATAGCATCTACGGAGAAAAAAACCCCAAACACCACAAGCTTTAAAAAGTTGATTTATGGAAGGGAAATACACTCAAATATGATTTGGGAAACCCTTTCTTTCTGTCTTGGGGTGATTTTATGATAATGCTCTATTCCCTAATCCTCTGCTTTATGCCCAAAAACGGTTGCTTAATCTCTAAGGTGGGTCTAGGGGGAGCCAGAAGCCTCGGGCTTTTTGAAGGTTGTTTTTCAAAGCCTCACTCCCCAGCCATCCAGGGTGCTGTGAGGTCTGGTTCTTTTTGCTTGGTTGGCTTGGCTTTTTTTGTTAGCCCAGGCAAGAAGTTTTTCTTTCCTTCCCTGGCCTTGGAGAGCCTGCAGCAGCAATTCTTTGGTGGCTTTTTGGAAGTGAACTGGACAGTTTGGTTTTGGTCCAAGATCAGAGAGGATTACCAGCAGGAGAGGGGTCAGCTGTGACTGGTGGGAAAGGCAAGGGGCCACTCTGTTTTGGCTCCAGACCTCGGAAAAAGCCAAGCTGGTGAGAGAAAGCACACCAAGCCCACCTGCTTCATCTGCTGTGAAGAGGGGACTGATGCCAGAATCATCAGGTGTATTGGTTTTGCTTGGCCTGGTTTTTGGTAGAAGGGGGCCACAGAGGTGGCTCATTTGAGAACCTCCTGGAAGTTTCCATCATGTCCAGCAGAGCCAGTGTCTGATGGCTCTGAAGATGGACATGCTGCTGGCCAAAACTGGGCCAATGAGAGAGGTTGGTAATGCCTTTGTGATGACACATTTAAGAGGAAAATGAAAACAAAGTCACTGGGTTTTGCTTCTAATCAGAGAAGAGGAGGAGGTGAGAGCATGTGAGGGAAAAAACATGGAGACACCAAGGTCAGTGGAGAAGGAGCGGGAGGACGTGCTCCAGACTCAGGAGCTGAGANGCTCCAGGCGCTGGAGCCGAGATTCCTCTGCAGGCCGTGGTGCAGACCATGGTGAAGCAGCTGTGCCCCTGCAGCCTATGGGGATCCACGGGGAAAGCAGAGATCCACCCATAGCCCGTGGGGGAGGTGCCCACGCCGGAGCGGGTGGATGCCTGGAGGAGGCTGTGATCCAGTGGGAGACCCGGTGGAGAGACAGGGCCCTGCTCCCAGGCTGGAGCAGTCTGTCCTTGGAAGACTGCACCCCATGGGAAGAGAGACTCAGGGCACAGGAGTTTTGGGAGGGCTGTGTGCCC
>VXBT01000020.1:341702-384734 GCA_013400235.1 Oriolus oriolus | reverse complement strand
AAAAAAAAAAAAAAAAAAAAAAGGGAAAAAAAAAAAGACAATGATTTCTCTGCGAATTTCTAATGGGAAACTGTCCGGGATACTTCCTCCAGCAGCATTCCGGGTTGCATGTATTTGTATTTCATTGATGGAGTCCTTTGATTCACTTGCACTTCACCCTCATCTTTAGTAGAAAAAAAACAAGACAACCACAAAAGCAAACAAACAAACGTGGCTGGGTTCTTTCTCCTTTAATCTTGGAGGGAAGCAGGCAGAGAGAGGGAGATGGAGCGCTACCTTTTCCACTCTTAAATCTTTGCTGGTCCTTTTTTGTCCCACTCTGAAATAA
Source organism: Oriolus oriolus (assembly GCA_013400235.1). NCBI lineage: Eukaryota > Metazoa > Chordata > Aves > Passeriformes > Corvidae > Oriolus > Oriolus oriolus. The sequence continues at coordinate 384,406 of VXBT01000020.1, read as the reverse complement.
AAGGGAGCGGAAAGCGCCAGGAGAGCGGAGTTCGCCTCCCTTTGCCGGGTCTCTCCTGTCCCGAGCGCAAAAGTAAATGAAAAAAAAAAAAAAANAAAAAAAAAAAAAAGAAAAAAGGAAAAAAAAAAGAGAGTATTTAATTCCCAACCACCACTTGACACCACGGCAAATTCCGATAAGAGGTACTGGGTACATGTAAAATATGTTGATACACACGAACAAAGTTTATTTTGGCTATAACTTGTGAATTGATAGTTGACTGTCAAACATTTACATTTTATCTCATAAAGGTGTATCTATTCACGTAATCTTGTGATTTTTTTGGTTATGATTATTATTATTTGAGAGACGTATAGCTATTTAACCTGGGGTACCCTGCAGTCGGTGATTGTTATCCCAGATTTTGCCATCAGACCCTCATGCTTATTGCCAAGACAGAGGGAAAGCTCTTCTACGCGAACTTTGGTATGGACGGGCTTTGTATCTATTTGTTCTCCATGAAAACAAAATTATTTATATTGACCATATTTTTTCTAGTGTATTTTAAGTTATTTAAAAAAGAAAAAGAAAAAAAAAAAAAGAAAGCAAGATGCTGTTATCTCATTGCATTTGTTGTCAGTACAATATATTTTGTTTCACTCAGGTTTGCTTCACCTTTTTTAATCCATTTTCGACGTCACGAATTTCAATAAGTGCCAAGTAATGAATTTAAGACACTTTGCGACCTATTGACTGAAGGGGGGACGGTCCGGGGGACGGTTCCAGCTCCGTGCCGGGACCGTCGGTGTCCGGCCATCGGTGATGTTCTTTCTTTTCCGTGTTCACACCTTCCGTAGAGCTCGCACGTTTCTTTCTGCTCCGTAGATATCGCGACACGCCGATAGCGCTCAGCACGACGAGGAAGCGCCGCTCGCCTCCGCGCAGCTTTTTAAATATTTTTTTTTTCCCACTTTCTCGGAGTTTTTTCCGAGTTTCGGCTGCACAAACCGGGACGCGGCGTTCGCGTCGGCTTTTCCGCGGCAGCCGAGCCGGCCGGTGGAAGCTCTATAGCGATTGTGTCTTTACGAGTTCTGTCGGGTTCCCTCAGGTAATAAAAGCGAGGAAAGCGGAACGGCTCGGAATCTTTTCCAGGGAGGGATCCGGGGGGATCGGGACCCCCCGCGCCCGGGCAGAGCCCGCACCGCGCCGGCTCCGACCCAGCGCTCCCGGGGCGAGCGCGGGGGCTCCGGGCTGGGCGCTTCCCGCAGCTCGGGATTCTCCTCCCGGAGCGCCGGGAAGCTCCGAGGGATCCCAGCGGGAGGAGCCGCTCCGAGGGGAGCGCGCTGGGGATGGACGGGGCTGGCGGGGGATGCGCAGCCCCCGAGCCTCCGCCGGGCCCCTCGCCGGGGAAGGGTTGGGAAGGGCCCCCCGGGCCGGCTGCGGCACCGCGGGCAGCGACGGGAGAGCCCGAGGTGTCCCCGCGGGATGGGCAGGGACAAGGAGAGGGATAAGGACAGGGAGAGTCGGAGCCCTCCCGGTGAGGCCCGCGAGCAGAGAGAGTCAAAGCAGCTCGGCCGTTCCTATGCTAATAACGGGCTGGAAATGATGGATTTTATGTTAGGTGAAACGGCTTTATTCCAGCAAAAGTAAGATACTGCTAATTATAAAGTCAATAAAAGTACCGGTGGTGTCGATTGATCCCCGAACGCAGCAGTTCATTAATATGTGCACGAGAGCACCGCAGCCCCACGGCTCAGAACCAGCCTCAGACACCCTCTCCCTCCTCCAAATAAACTTGGCACGTCCTACCTGCTCTGCCTAAAGCACAGCTCGTTCAGGGAGAGCTGCCCAACAACCTCGTGCAGGTTTTTTGGGGTGTGTAACACAGACGTGGTGGACACGAGGGGAACCTCAAGCCTTCACTCAGCTCTTGGCACGTCCATCTTCAAGATGGTTGTGATAAAAATTCAGGGAAAATGGGCTTTCAACCGATCAGGGAAGGTGATTGGATGGGGTAAGAGAACTGTGCGGTTTTTAGCGCAGCTGTGATTAAAATAAAATAGTCTGAACGGGATGTTTTCGGACAGGAATACTCGCATTCCTGGTTTCCTTGGATTGGAATGCCTAATAAGCCTACAGGCCAACAGAAGTTGGCCAGGACTCTTCTGTTTCTATTTTATTTCTTAGAGTGTCTGAGCCTCTATAAAACCCTGTAGATTTCCCAAAATTTAATTACGGATATTTCACGAGCCAGCCAGCGCTCGCGGTCTGTGCTTCCTGGAGATAAAATTTTCATGTGTGATTGACATGGAGACGTGCTGGCCTGCGAAGGGGATTCGGAGAAGGGATCCAGGGAATCCTGCAGGAAGGAGTAAACACCTGTTTCTGTCCTCGCAGAGCCCTTGGCGCATTCCCAGCAGGACCTGACGCGGATTCCATGGGGCTGGAGGAGCAGTGTCCGCATTTTGTTGTCTCCCTGCAGCAGCACGAGTGAGATGAGCGGGGCAGGGAGCAGCCAGATGTCTGACAGGGAGTTCCAACCCCACGGATCCCTGCGTGGGTCTCGGTTCTTCACCCAAAAACGCTGCACAGGAGAAGGGGAGAAAGCGCCGTGCATAAAGCTGCGTGAAAACGTGTCAGTCCTGCGTACAAACCTGCTGCGTCTCGGGGTGTGCGCTCACAGCTCGGCTTTATCCCAGGCTGGCCTTTCAAAGTTGCCTTTTGGAGGAGCAGCGTCGGAGCAGCAGCCGAGCCCCCGTGGTACCCAGCCCTCGGTGGGAGCTGCGGCTGGGCAGCCACGGGCTAAAGAACGAGCTGTGCTCACAGCACACGCTGGGCTCCTTCCTGCCCAGGAAATATTGATGCTTGTCCAATTCCGTGGCCGTTCCCGTTTCGTTTGCCCTTGAATCCTCAGTCCCTCGCTATTTCCGAGCCTGGTTTCCCTCACTGTGAGGCACCAGCAGGTGAAAGGGCACCTCAAAGGTCACCTCCTGCGTAGGTTTAAGGAATAAAAGCAGCAGGTCTGTGTCACTTTTGTGGTTCTGAGGTGGGCACCGAAGTTCTGCGAGGAGCTGGGAAAGTTGTGCTCATTTTGAACCTTTCCTGCACTGAGCAGCGACTGCCCCTGGTTTTCCTGGAGGATCCAGTGAGTGTTCCCAGCAACGGGAGCTGTCACTACTCACACTTTACACCAGCCCCCAGCCTTCTCTCCAGGTGTTCTTCAGGCAATTAAGTTGGTGTGAGTGAAGGAAATCCTCAGAGTTTTCGACACCCCGAGTCTCGCTGCTCTGGTGGCAGACTGCGGGGTTTGGGATGCGTTTGTGCTGCTTTGCCGCTTCCTCCTGACCCTGGCGGCCGGCCCGGATTCCTGACAGCACAACCAGCACAGGCACCCGTTCCCATCATCTTCCTCAGCAATGCGGTAACGCCGTGCCTGCCAAACCATGAGGCACCCAAACCCCACCCCTTCCCGGGGTGAGGCTGGGTTTGGGTCCAGCGGAAAGGCTGCGAGCGCCAGGCGCTCCTGGCTGCGGGATCTGCGGGAATCTGCCGCGGGATCTGCGGGAATCTGCCGCGGGATCTGCGGGAATCTGCCGCATCATCCCCGCGTGCATCCCCCACGCCGTGCCCACAGCCGGCTCCTGCTCCGCGCTGCAGGGCAGCCTCTCCCCCAGCAATGTCATTTGGTGCTCACAAGAGCCCCAACTTTTCCTAGAGAGGGAAGGGAAGCTTTTCTCTGTTCAGGGAGAGATGTTTGGGAATGTTTTCCTTCCTAACAAAGGGTTTATGGCCTTGGCGCGCCAGGCACGCGGCTCGTCGAACACCCACGTGCTTTCCGCAGCCTCCTTCTGCACAGGTAAAAATCACCCTGGGAAAAGTTCTGGGAGAGAATCCCAATCTGGGGAGGTAAAAATGCACAGAAGGAACGAGGGGCAGTTTGGCTTTCTCAGCAGCTGCAGCCACCCTGAAAGCACCGAGGACACGAGGCTGGGGTTGGTAAAACAGCGCCAGAGCGGCGTCGGCCTTTCTGAACATCCTCCCCAATTCAGGGAACAGGGACCTGTTTTAGTAATGCTTTTAGGAGCGCAGCTGCATCGCCCTTGAGGCTGAGATCCCGCGTGGGGCAGGGTGACACCCACCCTGGCACTGCACCCCTGGGTGTGTGGGGTCACTTGGGGTCACTCTGTGGTCCTGTAGGGCACCCCCAGCTCTGGGCAGCCATGTGGCTCCAGCAGCAGGTGCCTGCAGGTCCTCTCCCTCTGCCAGCTGTTTGGAACTCCCACCTTGGATTCTGCATCCTCTGGCCGAGGCAGGAAGCACCCCCAGCCGCTCCTGTGCAGGGCATGACCTGGTCAGCAGCAGTTCTCATCCAGCTGTGGGGTTTGGAATGCCCAGTTCAAGGTGTGCCCTGCACCAGAATTGTCACCAGAGCCTTTTGGCTGCCTGGGATTGCATGAAGGCCTCCTGCCACTGTGGAATGGGAATTTTGCTCAGAACTCCGCGGCTGTGGGGTCCCACTGACCCCAGAGTTTCTGCTCTCTGTGAAACCCAACTATTTTAAACCTCCAGGCACCTTCCTTCGCCCAGCCCCTGCAGTGCCCCGGAGCTCCAGGGAGAGCTGGCGAGCCCCACACCCTCCGTGACAGGGGAAACATTTCGTCACTCCCGTGTCAGGCAGCCACTGCCACCATTCCTGCTTCCACAACAATTCCAACCCGCTGCTTTCTTTTCCCTACAGGAGGAGAGCACGACCCGCCAGTCACCACTGATGAGAACTCCAGATGGAGCTCGCACACGGGGGTGGGGTCACCCCTGCTGGAGCAGCTCAGGCAGGAGAGAGCGTTTGGAAAACAAGGATTGTCTGTGGATCATGGAATCATGGAATCATGGAAGAGCTTGGGTTGGAAGGGGCCTTAAAAATCGTCTCATTCCACCCCTGCCATGGCAGGGACTCCTCCCACTGTCCCAGGGTGCTCCAAACCCCAATGTCCAGCCTGGCCTTGGGCACTGCCAGGGATCCAGGGGCAGCCCCAGCTGCTCTGGGCACCCTGTGCCAGGGCCTCCCCACCCTCCCAGCCAGGAATTCCTTCCCAATATCCCATCTAACCCTGCCCTCCATCACTTTGAAGCCATTCTCCCTGGCCCCGTCTCTACACACTCTTAGAAAAAGCACCTGAATTTCGGAAGCAGCCAGAAGGAGACACAAGGACTTTTCCTGGAGATCATTTTAATTTGGTGACTGAACCCTGACAGGGGCTGGCCCAGGTGGTCTCCCCTCCCAGTGTGCCAGCGGATGCAGGAGGGGGTTTGGCACCCCAGCACAGACAGCAGAGTGCAAACTGTTATTATTAACAACAACACACTCGCCACCCTCTCGTTGTCCTTTGAGTAAATATTTAAGCAGTGGAAACTTGGCTTGCACTTCCCCAGATTGGCAATCTGCTGGGAACTGAGATCCTGCCCGAGTCCCGTCACAAAACCCCTTTGAACACTCAGAACATCTTTTTCACCACTCCTGTGCTTAGTGTACACACTCTAATTATTATGCAGATTCTCGTTTAGGAAATATTTGGATTTGGAAGTGTTTGCCCATGTGGTAATCCTTAGGAAGAAGGTAAACATATTCTTTGTCAAAGAAAATGTAAATAAAGAATTGCCCCAAAATATCTCTGAGAGGTTAAATGCAGGACAATGGGAACCACATGTAAACGTTCCTGCTGTCCCTGGGCAGGAAACTCAGGGATGTTTCCAGCGACTCTGGTGACTGCAGCAGGAATTCTGCTGTGGTGGCGTCCTGAGCCTGCAAGAAAAAGGAAACAACAGGCTAAGGAGTCAGACGGATGTGATGTATCTGAAATCACAGAACCACAGCATGGCTTGGTTTGGAAAGGATCTTAGAGCTCATCCCATCCCACCCTATCCATGGGCAGGGACCCCTCCCACTGTCCCAGGCTGCTCCCAGCCCCAGTGTCCAGCCTGGCCTTGGGCACTGCCAGGGATCCAGGGGCAGCAACAGCTGCTCTGGGCACCCTGTGCCAGGGCCTGCCCACCCTCCCAGGGAACAATTCTTGCCCAATATCCCATCTAAACCAACTCTTTGTCATCTCATACCTGGTTCAGATTGCCCCAGTTGCTTGAAGAGCCATTAATTTACAGAGGTGCCGTGGATACAGCATCCATCCTCACTCTGCACAGGGCTGTGAGCTCATCCACAGGGTTCCTGCTCAGTTTTCAGCTGCTCTCCCTCCTTGCCCAACACCCACAGTGGGATTTGGGTTATTCCCACACTGCTGGAATGGCAGGAGAGGATTTCCTGATGGGATCTGATGGCTTTCGGGCCAGCTCCTGACTCGTGGAAGCAGTGGCAGCTCTGCCCTCCACGCCTGCAGCAGCACAAGGTGTGGCAGACCCTTGGTGGGTTTTGTGCCTGTTCCATGCAGCTGACAAAGAGCTTTGCACCGTTAAGCAGATGACAACTCTTACACGTGTAATCAGTTTAATTACAGAAGCCGTTCACAATATTTTCCTACCCAGGTAAGGGATTCTGCACGAATTTCCAAACTGATTGAACCACGTTAATACTGCTGAAGGAAGGAGGAACATTTGCAATTCATGCATTGTTTCACATCCAGATGTAATTAATTTGGATTAATTTCTAATGAGCTCGTTTTGCTTGTAGTCAAGAACTTCTTTTCCCGGGCTGGGGAAATGCCTGTGAGTTTTCCCTCCGAGCTTTCTTGCATAACATCTGCCCCGAGCTGTGTCCGTGGAACAATGGAGAGGCAGATTTACAGGGTGTCAGCTCCCTGCTCTGGGCCTGCAGAAAGATGAATTAAGCCTCCTCTCAGAAATGGGACATACACACTTCAAACCAGTGGTTGTTAGCCAAGATACGGCCAGGGTCACGCTGAGCTCTGCGTGAAGCGCTCCTGCGAGTAATTGATCTCCAGGGCTCTTTAAAGTAAGAATTTATTTAAATTAAATTTTTTTGAAGTCGTGCACAAGTTCTCTAAGTGTCCCACTCAGTTTTCAGGAAAATAAAAATGAACATGGACTGGGATTTGGTTTTGTTTTTAACTATTTCCCGCGTGCTCGCGCAACCGTTGGTCACCCATGTGGGGAAATCTGGGGGGGTTCAGCGGACTTCAAATGTTTTCAGGGAGGAAAAGGTGAATTTGGTCTTGCCCAAGTTCACAGAACTTGGAGCAGAGGTGTGGATCAATGCTGGGGGCTCAAGCAGCCACGAGAATAACTGGAGCAGAAAGAAGAGTTTTTGTTCTGCCTTTTGCAATTAAAAGTCAGAGAATCCCAGCATGGTTTGGGTTGGAAGGTTCCTCAAAGCCCATCCCATTCCACTCCCTGCCATGGGCAGGGACACCTTCCCCTGCTGCTCCAAGCCCTGCCCAACCTGGCCCTGAAAAACGCTCGGACTTTTGTATTTTGACACCTATAAAATGGGGATGGCTGTCATTTAAATGTGGAGTTGAAATTGCAAAAAATTTGAAGAAAACGGCAAGAATTCTGCAAGCTGTTCTTGAAGCTGCACTGGGTCCCTCTGTGGGCAGCACCCCCCTACTCCTGCGCTCTGAGGAGGAGGATGGAAGGATGGCCTCCAGCCAGGCTTTCCAGAAAGGAGCTGCAGAATGCAAATGAAAACAAACAAAAAAAATCAGCTTTGGGCACAGAAGAAACGCATTGCCCACAAATTGCATTTTCCCTGATTTCTGTACAGCTCTCGAATTGGCACAACCTTGTTTAGCTTCAAAGATCTGAGAAAATTACAGCCTGAGGCTCCTGGATGGTGGCTGAGGGTGGCTCTTATCGCTGAAGTCCTGGGGAATAATTTAAGGCCAAATGTCCATCTCAGCTCTCTCACTCTGTGCTTCCCAGGGGTTGCCCCAGGACGCCGAGGAAGGCAGAAGATGTGGGCACTCTTCAGACCCGTCTCACATGAAAAATGTATAAAATTGTTAAACACTGCTCCAGTTCCTGCAGAGAAGCATCCTGGAGCATCCCTGGCAGTGCCCAAGGCCAGGCTGGACGGGGCTTGGAGCACCCTGGCACGGTGGGAGGTGTCCCTGCCCATGGCAGAGGGACAGAATGAGATGATTTTGAAGGTCCCTCCCAACCCAAACCAGTCTGGGATTCTGCGTTTCTCAGAAATAAATAACCTGAAAACGCCTCTGGGAAGCAAACCGCCGCTGATCCTTGAATGACAGCTTCCAGGAAAGAGCCAGATGAGTGAATTCCCCCGAACACCCTGAGATCTGGGGGGCGTGAGCAGCGTCTCCAGGTCCCCTGGCTGCCCGTCCAGCTGGGCCCGGCGCTGCGGGTGCAAACAAACCCCGATGGATTCATGGAAAGCTTTGCCCACTCACGGATTTGTTTCCTGAGTTCCACAGCCCAAGGGAGCCCGGACAGTCTGTGCCACCCGGGCTGGCAGTGCTGTGTGTCTCTCCAGATGCTGCAGATTCAGGATGGGAAGGTGGGGAGGAGCATCCCCAGTTTGGCCCTTGGAATGTCATTATCTCACGCACATCTGTGTCCCTGCAGAAGGGCCAGAATCAGGGAGTGCAACCAGGAAATTCAATTTTCCTGTTATCCATCAATCCATCGCCCATTAACGGCCACTGCCTCCGTCATTCCCGGCGGCAGGGAAACCAAAACACCTCCAGGGGAGCTGGGGGCTCCCTGAGGGGATCACAGCTGGGTGAAGGGCAGGGAGATCCTCTTCCTCCTCCTCCTCCTGTCTCCTAAATGTCCTCCTGGCCCTGCACCTGCTGCCAGCACAGCAATTCCAAGGATGAGGGTGATGGAAACCTTGCTGGAAATGGGATGTGCAGCGATGGAAAGGAGAACAGAAGACTTTAAGCTTTATAAAATATCTTTTCCCTCCGCCAGGATTTGTGCAAAGAGACACAGGCACAGCCAACCTCACCCTGGCTAGCAGCAAGCTGTGAGCCTTTAAATACAATTAATGCAAAACATCATTTAATTGTAGCTGCCTTCCCTCATTTGCAGCACGTGGATAATATTCCAGTGGGTTGTGACTCCATGGAAAGTCTCATGGGCAGCACTCACTGAGCTGGAGTTCCGTCACTGTAAGGGGAACTTCACAAAGGATAATTTTTATTTTTGACATCCATTTTAAAGAAAATTCACATCTAAGCAGCAACTGACGTTTCAGCTCCCAGCAGAGCCGTTCGGCCCCCAAAATAAGCTGTTGGTTTAACACTTGTCTGTGTACAAACCCACACACATCTGTTTGCAGAGATCAGAGTGGGTTTCCAGCTCACAGACGGAGCTGTGGCCGTGGCAGAGCTGTGGAAGCCCTCCCCGGGTGCTTGAACCGTGTGTGTTTCAACACAGCTCTGCAGCCAAAAATCACACAGAGCCCTGGGCTCCGGGGGCACCCACGAGCCCTTTGTAGGCTCAGTTTGGGATTTCAGAGGGAAAACATCCCCGAATCAGTCATTTCCCAGCGTCCTCATTTCCCACTCGCAGCGCAGGGCAGCGAGCAGGCTCTGGTAAAGGGATGTGAGGAGGTTTCCAGCTGGGAGGACGTGTTGGGATCTAAAGCCTCACGCTGGAGCAGCTCCTTGCTGCTGGGGATGAATCCCAGCATCTTCCCCTTCTCCTGCCGGAGGAGAGCAGGGTTCCAGCTGTCCAAAGGGACCTTCCACAGTGTTTTGTTCCACCCATCCCTGGGGAACAAGCCGAGAGATCCGCTGGGAAATGAAAGTTAACGATGATTGCACGTCTAAATCCCGGCAGTGCTGGAATTCCACGGATCAAGGACTGCAGGAGCCTCTGAGTGGAATCAGAGTTACCTCGTGCTCTTCAGACACTCCCCACCAGGCAGATGCTAGGAATAGCTGCTGTAAAGTTAATGGTGTTCAATAAAGGATCTGCAGAGGGAAAAATATCAGCTCAGTATCGGAGAGAACAGGACGAGTGCTCTGGTTGCACTTCCCTGACCGATCTGCTTACATTTCTATCATCACTTTACCGACATTTTAGGCTTTATTTTTATTTGGATTAAAAAAAAAATAAAATTGGGCTCTAGGAACAACCCAGCCTTCTCAAGGACATGGTGGATTTCAGCTGATGTTGGTTTAAGCTCGGTGAGAACAGAGCAAACCATCGGCAGCTGCTGTGTACGGCGGGGTTGATCTTTAAAGCATCAATTCATGGGGTGTTTGTCTTTCCCCGTGCCTGCTGTCTGCAAACGCTTCAGCAGGCAGAGATCTGGGGGAGTCCTGACCACAGCAGCATATTTTATTTGTTGAAAATCAGTTTTGTATTGTAATAAAGAATATTTGCTGTGGCAGCCTGGGGTTTTTTTTCTGGAGACTGATTTATACCTGTCCAGACAGCTAAAGAAAAATGCCTTAAGACTTAACTGCACAATTCTATTATCCTAAGTATCGACTCTCAAATTCCTGTAGTGAACTGACTGTGAATTTCTGATTAAAAATGAATTCTAATTAATTTAAGGATCAGAAAGAAACAAAAGGAAAACCATGAACATCATGGATGGGAACGGTCTGGTGTGGATGGAGGGCTGAAAATGTGTGAACAGATTCCGGGACCCCAGAGTGGGTTGGGCTGGAGGGACCTTACAGCTCATGTGCCATGGGATGCCTTCCACTACCCCAGGCTGCTCCAGTCCCCTCCCAGCCCGGCCTTGGACACTTCCAGGGATGGGGCATCCCAGCTCCAGATGGGGTGGAAGCAGCTCTGAGCCGAGGTGAAGCTGAGCTGGATCCCCCGGCAGGGCCTGACAAGTGAGAACAGTGAGAACATCATGGGAAGCTCCCTCCTAAAGTGTCCTCTCGAAGGTATTTCCACTGTGAGAGGGTCCACAGCTCTGGAACTGGGGGTGCAGCAGCTCAGTTCCTCGACGGGAGGCAGAAATGCCAAATTCCACCAGGAGGAGGTGGAAGGAGGGATGGGCATTCCTGGACGGACTCGTGGCCGGGAGAGAGAGGAGGGAGGGGGAGCTGGAGGAGCGAGTGGGAAGCCAGGCATGACTCAGTTTGGAAACATTCTGTATTCGTGATCCTTGGCAGGGGGGGACGTTCTGGTGCTGCTTTCTGGTGTCTCCCGAGCTGGATCCCGTTCCCGGCTGGAGCCCCTTTTCCCACGGGGATGCTGCCATTTACAGCGCTTTGGGATGGGTGTGCGGGGCAGCTCAGCACGCTGGGCTGGGCCCAGCTTCACCCTCAGCGACACAGCCCAGCTGGGACACGCTCAGCTTCCCTGAGATCAGCCGGGGGCTGCCCGAGGAGGGGCCTCCTCCTTTGGGGATCTCCTTTCCAGAGGGGAGCTCGGAAAAGCGCCCAGGGGTTGATGGTGGGGTCCCCTCCTCCACCCACCCTCCACACCCCCTGCTTTCCATGGGCTCCTTCCACTGTCCCAGTTTGCTCCAAGACCCGTCCAACCCGGCCTGGAACACGTCCAGGGATGGGAATGAAGGTGGCATGGGAAAAACAAGCAGTGGGAATGGGAAAAGGTCACTCACACAGACAGCATTCGTTAAAAAACCCATCCTCAAAATGGTTTATTTAACTTTTTGTTTGCTTGTTTCTAATTCTTTAATATAAGCTAGTCATTTTTAATTATTTCAGATGCAACCAGAGCCCTTTCTTTCTGATTTGAGCCGGTTATAAATATAATTTTCTCTTTGCAAACTGAAGGAGTCCCTAAAGCGGTTCCAGATGCCAGACAGGGACATCTGTAACATTCCTGCTGGAGGGATTACTTTGGGTATTGAATCCAAAGCAACAAGTTCAACAAACAAGACACTGACACATGAAGAGATAACGTGATGAGAAGAAAAAATCCAGGCCATGAAACTGAGATGAAACTTCTCCAGTTTGTACAAAGAGTTCGTCAAACGTTGGTTTAAGCAAAGGTAGAGCTCGAAAAGGAAACCTGAAAACGTGTGAAAGAACTGGGCTGGGGAGGAAGAAGCAAAGGAAGAGAATAAAGAGTCAGTAAAAAAATGGGGACTTAAAAAAGAAGTGCAAAATGTCAAAGGAGAAAAGCAGAAAATCAAAAGAAATGCCAAGAAGAATATTTTCAACAAGGCAGGAATAAAAAATTGAGCTGTGTGAGGAAAAGTGCAAGAAGTACCAGGAGTTACAACGTTCTAAAGACAACAAAACTGTGAAAATACTCAGGAGGAAAGAGAAAATATTAAAAACCTCATTTTGTATTAATTGTGTTCCCTTTCAGACGCCACATTCCAAGGCTGGAAACGCTGCTGTAATGAGATTATTGTTTACAGCAGGTTATTTCTTCTTCAGCTGGTTCCTGCTCAGCCTGGCTGTGTTTGATCTCCTTCTGTCAAACCCTGCCGTGGAGCCCTGGAGTTGTTACCTGGAAATAAAGACTTAATCACGCCAATGGAATTGGAACAAAACCCCTCATTATGGCCCCATTTTTCCTAAAGGCTTTGGGTGATTACCCAAGGCTCAGGCTGCAGCTTTACAACTCCTGGGCAATCCCCAGCCATCCATGTCCGGGGGCTTGGCTTGTTCCCTGACCTTGAGCAGCTCAGGTTTGGGGTGGCAATCACCCGGAGCCTCCCCTCCAGAGCAATGCCAAGAAATACAAATTAAATTAAATATCAGAGCCCAAATATTTATACAGAATAATTACGTCCGATCCTTGAATGGTTGTTGAGAACTGCTGCCCTCACAGCGTGGCAAATGTTTGTATTTTTAGGGGAAAGAACATTGGAAAATAGGCATAGAACCCCCAAACAAGCAATTAGCTAAATGATCCCAGGAATACTCTGAGGAAGCACGTGGGAAATGTTGTATGGAGATGTGGTTGTAGAGGGAAAATTATTTTATCATCATGTGTTTTAAACAAGCAGGTGCCCACATTTTTCATGCAATGGCACAATTGTGTTAGGCACTAAAATCAGATTTTAAGCTACTCTTAAATGTTCTCCCTTCCCCTCCACTCCAGGGCCTGAAGGCGTGGGTTTTGTCACCATTCTCGTGGCTTTCAGAGCTCCTTTTAACCACCCCACAATTACCAGAGCTGGCTAATGGACCATCCCCTTGATAAAGTTCCTCGTTAAGGGGAACCCAGGACAAAAAATGAGCCTGGTTCTTTAAAAGTTTATCCCTGTGGCACCATCGTGTAAGCATCCATATGGGACAGTAAAAATGGAAGACGACACATTAAATGACATTATTATAAAATGCAATACTCTTGGAATGATCCCTTATTAAATTAGGCTCTATGATCTGAGATGAATTTCCCCGATCCCTAATCCATCACCAGAGAAATATTAAAAGATAGGTCTCAACTGGTATTAGAATCGCACTCAGTCTCTACTTTCATTATTTTGAATTAGGGTGCTACTGGGGGGAAGCCTCTTAATGAGAATTAGAGTGATTCACTGGCCTCCTTTTGGATTTTGACAAGTAAAATATTAACTCTTCAGTCACAGCTGTCGGAATTAAAATACTTGGCAGCCACAGATGCACAAATTAAATTGGCCTTTATGTTTCCATATTGCTGACCTCCTTAGAGGCAAAAACATCAAACCCAACAATAACAGCAAACCCACAGCATGTCATTCCTTGGAAGAAAATATATTTATTGAAGTTTTTATATTTGTTTCGGTTTTGAACACATAATTGAACAAATACGGGACGTTTCTACAAAAGGCTCTTATTTTAATTTTGCATTCTGTAAAACTTCAGCTACAAATCAGTTCCTCTGAACCATTAATCAGGCAATAAAATAATAAATGAAGTTATTTCGGGGATTTCTTAACTGTTTAAACCAACATAAATCAGATTTACATGCGGTGCATCAGCGAAAACATCTTAATGGCTTTGACTGGCATTTCTTTGGGATTGTTCCTCTGGTTTTAATAGATTCTTTTTCTTAGAAACAATATTTGAAAACGCACAATTATTGCAAAAGAACAAGGCTTTTTATTAGCAGCGCTCCAGTTCGGAACAGCAAAACAAGCTGGAGTTTAGCAATGTCAAGAAAAGATCCTTTCTGATCTTCTCCCCTCCTTTTTGATTTACTGCCGTGGCAGCGGAATTTCAATTAGTCTCGGTTAAATGTGTCTCAATTAATTTTATTTCAATTACAATCAGAGTTTCCAAAGTGGAATTTGCAGCATGGAAAAGAAGGGAACGATGCAGAAGCGATGCAGAGCAGGCTTCATTTTTTTCTTTTTTAAGCTCTCCTTAAACCCTCTGACCCATCACAGCCACAGCAGCCCGGGGTTTGTCCCCCTTCCCCGTGCCTCCGCTCACCTCCAGCGTCCCTCCCTCCTGCCCAGCGATCCCTCATGGATCCCAGCGATCCCTCATGGATCCCAGTTTGTGATGGGCTGGGAGCAGCTCGCAGGGGACGGCGATGGAAGCCTCGGGCCCCCCTCACCCTTCACATCCAACCCCGGGGGGAGCTCCCCAGGCCTGTTCCGCGTGGGGAGAGCTGGGGCTGCGGCCGAGGTGGGCACAGGGTGGTGAATTTTGGCTCCTGGGGAGAGGCTCTTCACGCGCAGGGGGTCACAAACCACCCCCACGGAATTCCTTGGAACACGGGTCGGGATTTGCCGGCGTGGAGTGGAGCGGCTGCAAGGCTGACAGGGTGAAGCACCTCGTGTTTGATGTGAGGAAACAGAGTTTGTTACCCACTTGCTGCCTTCCCAGTTTTGACTCATCCATACCCAGCCAGGGGAAGGTGGTGCCTCTCCTGCTCCTGGCAGGGGAGTTCCAGAGCTGATAACGCAGCATCGCCGATATCCAAAACAATCCAGCTCTGAAACCTTTATCTGTGGAAATACCTTGTTACCCCCTGGCAGGGATCTGCTGGATGCATTTGCCCTGAGCACATTTGTTGTGCCTCCTCTCCACAGGCAGCTGGGAGCCTCTCCCCAGTGACACGGGACACACTTGATGTGCTTAGGACAAAGGAGCCGACCTCAAGTTCTGCCAGGGGAGCTTCAGGTTGGATATTTGGGGAAATTTCTTCACCAAAGAGCTTGTCCTGTGCCAGGGCAGTGGTGGAGTCCCCACCCCTGGAGGGATTTAACAGCCCTGGGGACGTGGCACTCGGGGATGTGGGGCAGTGGTGGCCTTGGCAGTGCTGGGGATGGTTGGACTCGATGGTCTGAGAGGGCTTTTCCAACCTTAATTGTTCTTGGGGATGGTGAGGCTGCCCTGGTGGCTGGGACAGTTTGGGGCTGTGACATCCAGCCCTGCCCGGCCAGAGGCACAAGGACACCGGGTATCCGCGGTCAGGGCTCCTCGTGCTGCTCTCGGTCACACGTGAGGAGAGCATTCCACGCAATCCCAAAGCTCTCCTGCAACCACTGCAGCATTTGTATCCCTTTTATCACATTATCTCAGCCATGCAAACAGCTCCTTCATGGGACTGGGGCTTTCCCAGGAGCACTTACCCCATCCTTCCTCCTTGTCACAGCCCCACTTGGTGCTGAAACCCTCCTCCCTCGGAGCACCTCGGAGCCCGGAATTCCCAGTCTGGATTGAGGCTGAGAACCCACACGGAGTTTTCCAGGCTCTGTGGTTCCTTCCCGGGTTCCTCGGCCGGAGCCGGGAACGCCACGGAGCCACCTCGGCGTGTGAATTAGTCCTGGGAACTACTTAATCCATCTTCCCTGGAATTAAATGTGCACGGAGAGCTGCCGGGGGCCGCACCGCGGGCGGCTTTAATTTCTTTTTTAGAAGGCATTAGCAGAACTCGATAAAGGGTCAAGTAATTTCATCCAACTCGCCACCAGTTAGTTAAGGGGAAGCGACAGGGCTGGAGCCTGACGTTGTTACAACCCCGCGGAATGATTTTATGGAACAGGAGGTTTAAAATCCCATTTTTTTTGGCCGGAAGAGCGATGGCGGGAGGGACGGTCCCGGGCGTGAAGGGATGGCCCCAAACGGGGCTCTGTGATGGATATTTGCAGTCCGGGGGGTGGGCTGAGAGCCCCGAAATGAGATGGTTACTTGTGGCACGGGAGCGCCTCCGGAGCGGGGCCGGCGCGCTCCCGGGGAGCCTGGCCGGGGAGTAATTCCCGGGAATTGTGAGCGGACAGTGGGTCCGCGGGGAGCGCTGGCAATCATGGCGGAAACAATGTTTGCATCGATCAGCTGTCACGGTGATTTATGGCTTCATTTTGCTGTAATGGAGAATTAGTGGAAAGATTATCAGGGACTCAACACTTTGGCTTGTTACCCATGTCCAGACGAGCAATTTGTCTCCCTGAAGCAGTGAAATACTTGTGACAGCTCCAACACTTGCCCTAATTCAATCAAGAGAAAATGTTGGAATTAATTTGTTACAAGAAAATTTAAATATGTTCAGCAAACAGTAACCGCAGAGCAGCAGCTGATTTATTGTGCTCGGCAAGATATCGATCCGCTTCGATCTGGCCCATGTTGAGGTTTTAATGTGTAATAATTTCCAATTTAAAGCTCCTTTTCAAGATCACGGGTTTAAAGAGAGGGCAGGCTGGGTCTCAAGACCTGATTAGGAGCCTGTTGCAATGGCTTTGTCAAAAGCCTGTTTGAATGTAAATTCATAGTTATCTTTTGCACTATCTTTAATATTCTTGACATGGATTTTATTGTGTGTCAAACCTCAGGCCAGCTGCCTGCCACAACCATTAATGAAACATCTTAGGAAATAAATCTCAGTCTTTATACAATATTTTTAAAAACCTGAAACATTAGATGTCAGCGAAAAAGGTGGAACTGCATCCTTTTTTTTTGCCCCTGCACAGTAAAGCATCAGAGATGGAGCAGTTTTACAGCTTCCCTACACAATTAGATTGAATTATTGTGCAAATGCTATTATGCCATAAGCCTAAATTCCGAAGTCTGCAGGAATATTTTAGGTGCTTGTACAGATCTGTTATCTTCATTGAAGGTGTGACAGCTTATTCGACCCGTACAGATCTATAATTTTTAAGGTTTTCATTATTAAAACGCTCTCCCCTAACGCCTGTAAGGTAACACCGCTCGAGGAGGTGGCTGGAGCATTGGAAATGTGGCTCCTTGTTATTCATGGAGCAGCCACGGTGGGCTGCAGGCAGTGCCAGCTCCTCTGCCACCCACCTCTGCAAAGTGGGGGGAAAAACGGAACATGCTCAATGAGCCTTTTCAACCAAATTGTTATGATTGATTAAAGGGAAATCCAGGGCTAAAACCTTGTTTAATAACCGGCCTTGTAGCTCCAATTGGAAGTTTTCTCCAACATTTTTAGAGCATCAGTGGGTCCCATAATTAGAGAGCAATCCCGTTCAACTTAATCAATAAAGAGTCGTCACCACCGTTGGACACATCCATAGCCAAGGGTTTTTTTGCTCATTAGCACAGTTTATTTCAGTTATTCTTAGTTTTTCTGCCTCAGACTGCGTACTGAAAAATCAGCAATTTATTTGAATTGGTTTTGAAAATATTTCTGACAACGTCTGGGCTGTCAAACGCAGGGTTTGGGCATCGCCACCGGGTCAGCAGTGCTGGGAGGTGCAGCCCTCCGGGTTCTCCCAGGAAAACCCACACTGGGCAGCTGGATTTTTCCCAAATGGGCGACGGGAGAGGTGCGTGAACACCTCAGCCCCATCGGGGCAATCCCAGGAGGGCGTTTGCACCTTCCCAGTGCAGCAGAAAGGAGCAAAGTGCTGGAGGAGCTGAGCTCCTGAACTCCCTTGGCCGTCAGAGCCCCTGACACCCTGCATTAAACACCCCCATCCCTGAGCGTGTGCAAAACACTCTCTGAAGGACAAACGTTATCCCAGAAAACGAGAGTTCCTGCGCGGCAGCCGCAGCCACAGGAGCCACTTCCTGGGCTCTGGACTTTGCTGGCTTCAGAGAAACCTTTGCAGAAGGAACATTTGGCTCTGTTGGAGCTTCTGGAGGCAAAATGTGAAAAACTCCTGGTCCTGCACCCAATTCTGAGTGACAGTAATCCACAAGATGTCCAACCAGGAGCACTGTGGATCAGTAACCGAAAATGGGGTGAATTTGGACAAAGCAGCCCCACGCTGCTGCCTGGAGACGCTCTGGTTCAGGGGTGGTGACCCCTACCAGGTGTTCTGGTGACCTGGCAGCACCGTGGGCCCTGCACACCCCCGGTGAGGGGACACAGCAGGATCACAGTCACCGTGCTGGGACACAGCCCTCGGACTCGCCTTGGCCCTGCCCAGACCAGCTTGGGCAGAGCTCCCACTGTGCCCTCGGCCTCCTTCCCAAACCCTTCCCTGACTCCTCAGCAGGACGAGATTTCATCTGTCAAGAGCTTAAAAGACTTCCTCGATCTCGGATGGTGTCTCTGCTCCGAGGATTTAATGCTCCAGCCTTCGCTTGGCAGCCGCATTCCCACCTCACTCCTCTCCACGATGGAGCTGAACATCTTCCCCCTTCCTGAGACATTGCCTCTCTATCCCTCCACATGTGTGCACTCAGTGCCTTTGGAAAAGCAAATAGAATTTTATTAAATTTTGTGCATGAGTTGGATCATAAAGAAAAGGGATTATGGACACGTCGTAGCAGCTTTATGAAGGGAGGTGTCCCTGTGTTTCCGAGATTCACTCTGACTGGGGGCTTCAGGACTGGGAATTAATATTTTTTTAAAAAATGTCGTGCTGATATTGTGCTCCCACCTCCGCAAATCCATAATTACAACTCAGTTTTCCATTGCAAACTAGAAACGTAAATATTTCTGTGGTCTTTGATGGAATTTAACTTCTGCAGCAAATAATATCTGCACATGTGTTTCCTATCTTGTTCTTTCCCGTGTAATACCAGGCAGGCTACAGCCAGTAAAATATTATTATAAAAGTCCCTTTGCTGCAAATTTTGACCAAAAAATCCAGGGTTTGCTATAAAAAGGGTTCCTGAGGGTTCCTGGGAGTCAGCAGAGTTCTCGTGGTCAGAAAGGCCACGGCAGGAGCAGCTTTGTCCTTCATGGTCACAGCTTCAGGGGGTGTCCCATCCACGAGCTCCATTACTCTGCACCAGAGACCCTCCCATCTCCTTCTCCTCCCAGTTCTAGGGGAAGCCAGGCTGCTGCTGGGTGGTTTGGGGAGGCTGTGAGCCCTCAGTCCCCTTGGAGAGCGAGGCTGAGCGTCCCTGGGCTCCGCAGCCTGGCAGGGAGGGAGGGCCCACAGCAGTTCTGTGTGACCTGGATGGGACTCAGGCCTTGACATTTCAAATTGAATTAGACCGATATTTAAAACAGAGATAAACTGACATTTAGAAGACTCCAATGTTCTGTTGTTTCAATTTGCTTCTTTTTTTCCTTTTCCTTCCTCATTTTTCGTGGCTCAAGGCTCCACCACATTGGAAGGGGCTCACTGGGGGTCTGGTGCTGGATCATGACCGGCAGGGACCCCGTGGCTGAGGTCTCACTCTTGTTTCTCCAGCCCTACAAGCAAGGAGCCTCCTGGCTGGCTCCAGTGGGACAGAGTGCTGTCCTCACCCGTTAATGTGTCAAAATGCAACACCCAAATCAGCTTGTGATCGCTCCCCAGCCGTCGGGAGCAGCGCCAGCTTAAATTGTATTAAAATGTTGGTCAACGGTGCTAAAAGGCAGCATTGTAGATTAATAATATCAACAGAAATCGAAAAACCTCATCTCATTTTCGGAGCCCTGCGTTTGGTTTTCTTCTCTCACTCTGTGCTTGAACAGCCAAGAACTGGTTTGGTTCCTTCTGTGCCCCAAGAAATGAGCTTTTCCAGCTCCCACTCATCAGCGTGACCCTGCAGCCACGGGCTGCAAATCCCGCTGGGGGATGTTTATTTGTTTTTAAAAAGTTCTATCAGAATCTGGATCTGCTTCTGCAATTGTCTTCAGCGCTGAAATACAAGTTTAGGGGCTGCTCGTGGCTGCAAACACCAGCGCTGGGAGAGGGCTGAGAGAATGGCATTCCTTTCAAGTCAGATTTGCACAAAGCACAAAAAATCTGAGGAAAAATAATCTTTAAATAAGTTACCAATTGTGAACTTTATAACGGTGCCAGCCATTAACAATAGACCCTCTTGGGGTGGGTTCTTCTCCCTTCCCATAACAATTTCTTCTTTCTGCAAGGTCATTTTAGGTCCTCAGCCCCAATAATTATTTGCTCCGTGATCCATTGTAGACAAGGCTGTCTTCAGCCTCTCAGCTCGGAGGGAGAAACCCGATCACGCCGTGGGATCCCTCCGCAATCCCTGCCAACAAAAAATGGCTTTATTTTGCCCACAACAAGGATGACAAGGGATGTCTCCACAAGGCTCTGGCACTGCCAGGGCTCTGCCTCCTGCCCTTCGCAGGGCCGTGGCCGCGGAGCCCGCGGGAAGGACGGGGCTCTTCCGTGGGGGCGAAGCCCTGGCTGGGCTTCTGCAGCATTCCCATTGTTGCACAGCTGAATCCAATCACTGCTATTTGTTTTTCGAAACAGGGCCCAGCTCCCTGTTGCTGGATGATGTTTTCATCCGCTGACATTTAAAAGAGCTATTTCAAAATGAGCTGAGAACGTTTCTAGAATTCCTCTATTTTTAAGCTTTTATCGAAATCAGCTTTTAATTATCTGTTTGGGAATAATTGTTAGTAAACAGCCCCGTGCCTGCTCTGAAGGCGCTCACCAGACCTGTAAAAACCAGCTAAAAACGGCACATTTTGGGAAAGGAGATGATTTTTCCAAACCCACAGAGTGATCAGATAATGCTCAAGCCCACGTGCTGCGTCCCAGACAACGTGGCGGTGACTAACCATTTCCCTCAGCTCCTGAATTGTTGTTCCACTCTAGAATAAAGGTAGAGCAAAGTTATTAAAAAAAGAAACAGCCTCTTCCTTGGAAAACCCACGGCCGGGCTCTCCTGCCCGGGGGCAGCTCCCAGCAGGAGCAGATTGCAGGAATTTCTGAGCATCCTGTTGTGACGGAGGGTCATTCTTGGGGGATGCACTTTATGAAGGCTGGGAAATTAGTTTTGCTTGATTATGGTTAGGACTCTCTTCAAACGATCTGCCAGGACTTCAGGATGTTGAGGAAGAAAGGGGAGAAGAAATTAAGCCCTTCAGAAGACAATTTTGACCTGCTGAGCTGTTGTGTCTCCTGGTCCCGCCACAAAGAGCTGCCAGATGTCCCTGTCTCATTTCCAGGAGTGCTTCAATAGTTCACATTCCCAGGAAAACGAGAAGCCCAAAGACCAAGGTTGACTCACGTCTGCTGTGGCCACAGGCTTTGCCCACTTGCCATCACCACACGCAGCCCCACAACAACCAATCACTCATAATTAATTATCAGCAAATTGTCAGAGTGCAGTTTAGGCCTCATGTCTGTAATGTCAGCTCACAATTAATTTAATTCACCCCCAGCCGAACCCAGGTTTCACTCTGGCGCTTCGCTCACTCAAAGACAGCAATCCCCGTGCCTGGATCAGAAGGAAAGGTTGCCCAACCCTTCCGAGGAGTGAGGGAACCTGCAGGAGTGGTTTCCAGTGAAGCATCGATCCCTATCCCAGCAGCAGGGCCTGGGGGAGATGGGGACATTTGGACATTGGTTCTCCCACGAATAAGGAGTTTTGGAACGGTTGTGACCTCTGAGGAGGTGAGATGCCATAGAATCATCAACCCGTGGAACGGTTTGGGATGGAAGGGACCATCCCATTCCACCCCCTGCCACGGGCAGGGACACCAGGGAGCCTCCCGTGCTGTCGCACCTCCAGCTCGCAGAGCTTGTGGCATTTTTGAATGATCTGCCACAACCTGGCTCTCTTGGCACAAAGGACACATTCCGAACTGAGATGACTCTTTGAATCCCACCTGGCAGAGCCAAGCTAATCAATTTACCTTATCAAGCTCCAACGTGTAATTAGAGCTCTCCTGACACCATTCCCAGGCTGAGTTCAGCTCGTCCTGGAGGCAGTGCAGCCCTTTTATTACTTTCTACAACTTAATCACTGTGTTTTAAAGACATTTTCTCTGAATTGCTCAAAGGTTAGCCCCTCTGTCAATTTAAGTCAATACCCTCTTCTTTTCAAAATTAATTGCTATTAATTAATCACCATCTGAAGGAGTTTATTGGTATTGATTGGCTCCCTTTTGTGTGTTTCTGTGAGATCTCTCATTGGTCCTCCTCGCTGGGTTTGTTTTTCACCCACGCCACAGAGCCTGTTTGGGTGAGCGTGGGTTGGCAGCGGCTCCAGGTAAACATCCTCATCTCCAGGATAATCCTTCTCCCCAAGGATATCCCTGGTGCAGCTGCCTCTGGCTTTTACAGTATTCTCTGAACTTCCTCAGCCACTTAAAATACCAGAGCCCTTCTTTCAAACCTACTCTCGGCGTTTCCAAAACGTGTCTTGGTTTTGGGTTCCTGGCACCCTTTTTCCTGTGTCCATGGGATTGAGAAGCTGTCCCAGCACCCACATCTCAGGGGTGTGGCCTTTGGGCACAGACTGGGAGCGTTTAAGCAGGACAAGACCACCCTGCTTCACCTGCAGCAGGAAGGAGACCTCACCCTAAAATCTCCGTGCAAGGCTCTGCTCTCCGCTGCTCTGCAGCGCTGGAGGGAGGCAGGAGGCTGAGGATGGAAAAGCATTAATTTGCTTTCAAGTTTTGCACAGTTATTGGCATTTTCTCTCCGACCTTTTTCCCAGTGTAATCAAATAGCAGCGATCAATACATTAAAAGTCAGTTTTCCTTGGAAGCCTCTCCTTGCGACGTGTAGCGACCAGCGCGGCACCATCTTCCCAGCCAATCATTAAACTGGAGTTTGGGGGGGTTAAAGAGACCCCAGGTCATGCTGGGGCCTTACAGAGCTGAGCAGAGTGGGAAAATGCAGCAGGGATGAGGATGGTGGTGGGAAGAGGTTGCAAACTGAGAGAGAACCCGCACAATAAAGGGTTTTTCACAGAATGAGGAGCCATTTAAACACAGATTAATCTTGGGATCCGTTTTATTCCGACAGACCCGTCAGCAGCAGGGACTGGGACACTTCAGACCTCCCCTCCTGGCCCTGGGACACCCTCAGGATGATTCACACCTGAGAGGAGTGATGCCTTATCTGGGTCTTAAAATTAAGAAAGTTGAACACAGATAAGAGGGGAAAGGGTTTTACCTCGGTGTTTGTTGAAGGACCCTCAGGGGCGCCGAAATGCACATCGAAATGCACCCCGAAATGCCCCCCAGAGAAATGGCCCCCCACGATGTGATGTGGGTGCAATTACAGGCCTTGCTAATTAGCACATCTATCAAAGATTGCCCAGGGAGGGACTCCAGCGAGACCCCTCAGCGAGGAACCTTCCCCTGGCTGGGCCTGGCTTTGTTTACAGAATGTGTTCTGGAGAGGCCCTCGGGGTCTGGGGTTTTTAGAATATTTACTCTCTAAACTTAACGAAATACCAGGTCTAAGGGGAGTTATCAAACTTAAAGAATTATAACTATGTAAGCTAAAAGCACAAAGAATATATAAAGCTATATAAAAGAGTGTATAAAAGGGGTATAAAAGAAAAGCAAAAAAATCATCATGGCATCAGGAGAACAAGCCACACTTCCCACCCAGCCAGCAGGACCCACCTCAGCTCCTTCCCCGGGGATGAGCAGGGGGTGATTCCCAGAGCAGAGTTTGCCACCAGCTCCTGTGGGAATGCCCAGTGGCTTTTCCAGCTGGTGGGACGGGGTACCCGTGGTCCCTCCGGTCAGTGACACCACGGGCCCAGGGCACCGGCACTGGCACGCTGGGGCTGCTCCAGGACTGCAGGAGACACGTTCCAGGCTGCTGAGCGCTGTCATTTGTCAGCCTCTGAAAAGACAGAATTCCTCCTCTCCAAAGCTTCCCCAGCTCCCCGGGGATGTCGTCAGCGGCTTTCACCGCCTTGAAAAAAAATGTCATTTTTCTTTTTAAAGAGTACTACAATTATTATCACCAGGCCTCGGGGCACTTCACCCCAAATCACACAATGCTATTTTGGGTCTCTCTTTTACCACAAATGTTCAAAACCAGCTGCTTAAATCCGGTTTTCAAAAGTGAATTGGGCATTTAGCAGCCCGAGAGTCTCTTGGCGTCTCTGAGATGCTGTGGCAGCTTCCAGCCAGCCACGAGCACCCAGAGGCTCTGTCCGGAGCCAGGGACCACGTCAGGAGTGCCTTTCTGGGATCCTTCAGGGTGAGATGGGTTTGCTGGAACTTTTCTCCTTGCCTCACTCTTCAGGATGCCCAGATGTGAGGATCCAGCTGTGCAGCGCTGGCTCGGGCAGGGTCACGCTCACTCGCCCCACGGAAAATATGGATTACATTTCGTATATGAGGCTTTTTGGATTAAACCTTGCTGAATTTGAGGGGCTAATTACTCCTGGGACAGGGCCCACAGGAGTTTTCTCCTTCTGCAGCCTCTCCTGACTGTGTTTATGTGCGAGTTTCCCTGAGCACCTCCAAGACTGAAAGCTTTTTTTTTACGAGACAGATGGAGCTGTTCTTTCCAAGAGTGAGCAATATTTAACCTTAAGCACTTTCAAATCCGGCCTCAGGAATATTGAGATGAAAGCCTCGTGGCACTAAGCTCCTTTCAAATGGATATTGCAGCAGAGCTGCCTGGACATTAGTCTGGCTGAACCCGAGCGGTGTTTAACATGCTGCCCGTGTGCCCGCGCTCCTCGAGGAGCCCCGACAAGAATAAATACTCGGCTTTCAGATTTAATTTCCAGCGGCGGCTCCGCTCTCGCTATTGTGTTTCTTCTGAGCATCCTTTATTGGACTTGAAGTTCCTGAGAGTGGCAGCGAGGGTGTGGTGAGACGGCTTCACCCTCTCCCTGCCAGCGGCGAGTGCAGGGACAGGGGACAGTGGCCCTGGTGGCTCAGCACCACCGTGACACTGGGCACCAGCATGGTGCAATGCCCACGTGGTGTGGGTGGGAAGGTGCCCTAAAAATCATCCCACTCCACCCCCTGCCATGGCAGGGACTCCTCCCACTGTCCCAGGCTGCTCCCAGCCCCAGTGTCCAGCCTGGCCTTGGGCACTGCCAGGGATCCAGGGGCAGCCACAGCTGCTCTGGGCACCCTGTGCCAGGGCCTGCCCACCCTCCCAGAGAACAATTCCTTCCCAGCATCCAATTCAAATCTACACTCTTTCAATTTAAATCCATGAGTTGCAAGTATTGAAATGACGATGTTCAGTCAATAATCATAGAATTAGAGAGCGATCTGAGCTGGAGAATAACAGTTGGAGAGAACGAAATGGGAAGCACAAACACATTTTCAAGAGCTTTTAGGTTTTCTCTTGCCCTGTTGATCGGATTGTTTACATCCAAATCCTCATCTCAAAGTTGTGCACTGTGGGGGGAAAGGGAGTGACTTTTTCCTCACCACACAAAACACGGGCACTTCTCAGGTTTTCTTAGGATCTTGTGCATCCTCTGAGTCTTCCAGGGAGCCCCTTTTGGCTTTGTCCTCCGCAGTGGCCCCATGGCCTGGCCACGATCTGTATTTGTCTTGATCAGGATATTAAACCCCGATCGTGCACAAAGCACCGAGGTCCCAGTGCACCACTGTTGAACTAAGAAATCATTATCATCAGCCAGAGGAGAAGGATGGATGATGGATAATGGGTCTCTCCCTGCCCAGCGATCATTACGCTCCTGCCGATGAGGCAGCAACTGTCTTAAGTCCCATTAGTGGATGATGGGCTGTCTGGAAGAGGATCCTCATTCCTGGGCAGGCAGCTCCCCGCCTTAACCCCGGCGTGGAGGGACTGTCCCCTCCCAGCCCAGCCCCCAGCATGTGGGAAAGGTGAAACGGCGTCTCTCCACGAGGCAGAAAAACGCACAAACTGGAGCTGAAAGGCAAAATGCACCTTCCTGAAGGGTCTGCTGGGCAAAGAAATACATTCAGAGGAGTGTTAAAGCAAGTCTGAGGGAGTTGGACAGTTTGTAACTGAGAGCTGTCTGTTGGTGTCTTTGATGTCTGCTCAGCTTGGCGAGGGTTAAACTCTTCCCGTATCGCTGGGCTGGAGCGTCCACGGCCCGGCTGGGGGAGTGCAGGGAGCAGAGACAGCGGGGTCACCCTGATGGGTGCTCAGAGCTGTGCACAGCTGTGTCACAGCCACTTTGGGGGTGGGCAGCGACACGGGAACGAGCTGGACAGCACAACTGCTCCAGCAGTGAAGGGGAGATGGGGTGGGAGCCACCCCAGGGTGATGTGGGAGCCACCCCGGGGTGATGTGGGAAGCACCTCTGGGATGGAGCAGGGGGAGGTGAGGATGCTGCCAGGGGTGGGGGAACAGCTCAGGGGTGTCTGAGCAATCCTGTGGGCCCCTGGCATCCATTGCCAACGCTGGCTGGAAAATGCCGTGAGAAGAGCCAGGTCTGTCCTGACTTTGCAGACTCAGAGGGGGCTTCCTATCACAGCCAGCTCCGTTTTCGTGGAATATTCTCCCACTGCTGTGTGATCCCGGAGTCCTGCAGCTCTGCATGGCACAGGAGGGATCTGCTCATCCCAGAATGGTTTGGGTTGGAAGCAGCCTTAAAGCTCACCTCATTCCACCCCTGCCATGGGCAGGGACACCTCCCACTGTCCCAAGTTGATCCAAGCCCCAGTGTCCAGCCTGGCCTTGGGCACTGCCAGGGATCCAGGGGCAGCCACAGCTGCTCTGGGCACCCTGCGCCAGGGCCTCACCTCCCTCCCAGGGAGGGATTTGTTCCTATTCACAGAATCAGAGAATCACAGAGTAACTCGAGCTGGAAGGGACCCACGAAGACCATAGAGTCCAGCTCCTGATGCCCGAGCCCCAGCTGGGACCTCCCACCACAAAGGGTATCTAATCCAACATCTGATCTAAACCTCTCTCAGTTTATTGCCCCATCCCTCCACAAAAGCGAATCTCAGTAATTTTAAGTAAACTCTGAGAAATTGAATTTTAAGTCCTGTCTAAATCAGATCCGTCCCTGGCCTGTGACCTGGGCACATGGTAATGAACAGAGGTATCTGCTGGCTGTCCCCGGGGAGCAGCTCTTCCCTTGGCAGCTTTGCTCTCGATTGCACGGCCCTGACTGCGGCTCCCTCGCTGTGATTCATCCTGACGTGATCCCCTGGTGATGAGAGCCCGGGACAGGATCCTGTGTTTAGCTGGAAATACATTTAAAAATGCATTCTGGAGGGTTTTCTTTAAATTATTAAAGAACAGTAATTCACCTTTTAAACTCACCAAGATGTAAAGCACTTTATGGACTATCTTTCAAATCGTTTTAAAAATCTTCAGATCCCTCTCTTGGTGCTCTCACAACTATTTAGTAAAACAATAATAAAACCAAAACCGATACAAATGTTGCCTGTTGTTTAGAGAAGTAAATATCCTTGGTGAGTCTTAGCAAAGCACTTACAACAGAGTGGTTTGGATGCAGTCCAGACTGTTCAATAGTTAATATATTATTCATATTAATAAAATAATGTTTGGAAAGGCACCAAGAGTCATAATCTGTGCAGCCAGAGCTGGGGTTTAGCAGTTAGCTGACAATTAGTTACCAGTTGAGGGTTTCCCGTGTTTCTCTGAGTTTTATTGGGGTGTGAAGAGGATTTCAAGCCATGTCACGGTCCCAGCTGTGATTTATTCAGCATTCCCAGTGTCCAAACCGAGCTTCTCCTGGACCTTGGGGCCCGGCTTTCACCCTGGGGGCTCCACTCTTGGTAAAATCCAATCCCAGTGGGATAAAAAGTTTGCCAAGTTCCCGGGTGCCCAGCTGGGCACCCCCTGTGCCCCTGGCCCCGGCCAGAGCTGTGCCCCAGCACCTTGGAGGGGCTGAACCCTCTTGCCAGAGCAGCGGAAAACAAACGAGCCATTTGTAACCCTTAATTTAAACAGCTCCCGAAGTAATAGTATAAATAGTATAATGCAATTGTAATGGCCAATGAATTATGCATGCAGCCTCTTCCCTCTTTGAATATGCATGAGGCAGGAAATCGCCAAGTGGCACAATATTGCTGCTTTAGTGCTTACTGAGAGCCCCGGCCGGGCTCTGGGGACAGCGGGCCCAGGGCTGCCGCTCCCCCGGCTCCTGCTCAGCGCAGGGATGCTCCAGACGGGCTGAGAAACAGCTTCTGCTTGGGACAGCACCAGCACCAGCCCCTGCACTTCCAGCCCTGGGTGAGGAGGGTGTGAATACCAGAGCCAGCCCCAGCTTTGTACAGCCCAGCTTAAAGATCAGGATAATATCAAACTAGTTTGAGAAGCTGAAGCAAATAAATTAATTTCAGTGACAGGAATAAAGTGGATCTAATTAGAAGTCCCTCTGCAGTGCCTCATTAGTGTGGTTGGTAAGTAAATGAAATTTCAGCAGTAGTGAGTTAGACTATTTGTCTTGGGGTATTTTTAGGATTCACAAAATGCCAACGAACCGGGCTTTCCTCACAGAAAATTTCCTTCATCAGATGTCTGGGGGCCTTTTTCACAGAGCATGGCACAGCCACTTCATTTACATTCCTTGGGCACTTCCCTCGCTCTCTGCAGCTCATTCATAAATTGAAACAAATCAAAGGGATTTTTGGAGACAAATGGATTTTAGCTGTCTCATTGCCTGCCTGTAGCTCCACAGACCAACGTGCTGCTGTTGAATCTGAGCACTTCAGGAACTTCATCCTTTCCCCCCTGTGAATAAACGACTCTTTTTCCCTTCTGTGGGTGCCCCCGTCCTCCAGCACAGACACCTCCACGTCGCAGGGTAATTTTATTACAGGCCTGTGCAAGAAGCAGTCATTTGTCAGCCTTATTCAACTTGAGGCAGCTGTTGGTAACCTGCAGTCCCGGATTGTCAGTCAGCAACGATTTCCCGTGACTTTCAGTGCCTAGAAAGTCATAGCCCGTGGTAATTTAATGAGGGGGACATAAAAATTCTGGTCATACCCACCCAGCAGCGGCCCTGACAGATCATTTAGTGAGCAGCCCTCCTTTCAGGACAGAGCCCTCCGATGGAAAGCGCAAAGTTATCCCATTAATTACGTCCTCAACACATCAGAACCCCAAAACCCTGGCGATTCACGAGGTTGGTGCTTTTGGGATGTGCTGCCACCTCCGATCCTGTTGTTTTTACACCACAAGGTCTGGACATGGGGAATTTAATCAAATTAATGGAGCTGCTGTTCTGGAGAGGTGGCCAAGGGACACGTGCCCTGAGCAGAGAGTGACCTGGAGCCCGGCTGAGGAGGAGCTCTGCTCCTTCATGAGGGAAGCTGAGAGATCCCAGGAGCTCTGCACACTGTTTGCAGCTTTCCAGGATTTGTTTGTCAGGCAAAAAGAGGGGTTTTTTGCATAAAAGCTGAGACTGCTGCCAGGGAAAGGTACAGGTTACATCTGTGTGAAGGCACTTGGGTGCTTTCTGCCTGGTCCTTGCTCACAGCCTCCCCTGACACCTGGAATGACAAGAACTGGGAATAGCAGGGGGAAAGCTTCCCAAAATCCTCCTTTTGTAGGGTTGGGATAAAAATCTGCATGAGCTTTTGCCCCATTTGCGACCTGAACTGCTCTATTTAACAACAGCCCCTGTGATGTTGGCAAAACGCTTGGATTGGGATTTTGATGTTCAGCTTCCACCTCCAAAAATGCTGGAATTAAACACTATTTTTATGGCAGATTGAAATGTTTGAGGCCAGGCTGGACAGGACCTGGAGCAGCCTGGGATAGTGGAAGGTATCCCTGCTCATGGCACGGGGGTGGAAGGAGAAGAGCTTTAAGTCCCACCCAGCACAAACCATTCTGTGATTTTGAGCCTGATTTTAACAATCAAGAGCAGCCTCAAAGAGGTGGCCCAAAATTGGGGCCTACCCATTGCAATCAGTTCTAACAAGAACATCAGTTTGAACTGGGGTTTTTAGCTTTATCAGGCTGCAGAGGTTTGGACATCTAAATTAATATAAAGTTCTTAACAGATTTTCAGCCAATGGCTGTGATTAACATCTTTATTAAAAATTTTTACATGGATTA
Organism: Oriolus oriolus; assembly: GCA_013400235.1. Classification (NCBI taxonomy): domain Eukaryota; kingdom Metazoa; phylum Chordata; class Aves; order Passeriformes; family Corvidae; genus Oriolus; species Oriolus oriolus. The sequence continues at coordinate 354,480 of VXBT01000020.1, read as the reverse complement.
AATTCAGACACTTCCATTCTGTTCCACAGTGTGACTGCCTAGAAGATGGGCCACACAGGATGATTCATAAAGTTTAGATACCAGAATAACATCCTCAGGCAAGAATAATTTGATTTCCCCCCTCCCCTCAAACATGTTGCCATAGATTTTCCTAAATGTTTTACAAACAGTTATTAAAAGCACATTGAGAATCTGAATTCCCTGTGGGCAAAATGTTTTTGTACTTAACTTTCGTTTAATTCAAGAAAAAATCCCATCTGGATGGAGTTGCAGCAAAACATGGGAAAATCCTTACCCAGCTATCACAACAACAACGATGCGAACCCACAGATTGCTCGTGGCCACCTTCCCTCATCCCAATCCCGCTGGGGCTGGGCAGGAGCCAGGTTTGGCTGTGGGAACCCCTGCAGGGATCAGGACAAGGCCAAGCTTTGGGGGCTCAGGCATTTCCCCCTTCCCAAGGTGGGCTTTGCTGGATTCCAGGAGCACCCTGGGCCCGTCACACCGTGGGTCATGGGGTATTTGCACTGTGGTGGCTCTGGCTGGGCAACTTTTAATCACAGAATCATCATGGAATGGTTTGGGTTGGAAGGACCTTGATGCTCATCCCATTCCTCTCCTGCCACGGGCAGGGACACCTTCCCCACGCCGGGCTGCTCAGGGTGGTATCAAACAAGGAGTAGGTGCTGTGGGGCTGGCACCTTCCTTACAGCAGCCATCAGAGACATCAAAACCACTCCAGCATTAATTTATTGAGATTCAAAATATGCATTTATCAGCTTGTGCCTTTAAATAGCTCCTAACTGAGCAAATAAATGGGAATTAAAAAAAAAAACCCACCAAACAACCCACCACCCCCTTTCAAATCTCCCTTCCCTTAACGGCCCCGTAAATTTTCAATGTCATATTCCTGCGCATGGCTGCCCTTAATCTGACAGTGTCACAGGGATCTATCTTCATTTTCTCACTCTTTTCATAATCTAATCCTCAGCTCTAACATGCAATTAGTGCCCTCCTCGCCCCCCGCATACCAAGCAGGCTGATTGCTACAGCTTTGCCTGTGCAATCCATTTAGCCCCGCGCCTCATAATGAATATGTACATTTGGAGGACCTCGCCGAGGAGGGTCACAGGCAATCAACCTTGAATTCAATTATGCGAGTCAAGGTTAATGACTCGGCGCAGTGGTCAGAGGCAGCGAGGCTCCGGCAGATTAAATCAGGCTGTCACAGCTGCCAGGGCCGCGTGCGGGCAGCGCGGCACCGCCGGGACGAGGTGCTGGCACCCCGGGGACGAGGTGCTGGTTCCCCCAGGACAAGGTGCTGGCACCGCCGGGACGAGGTGCTGGCACCCCCGGGGACGAGGTGCTGGCTCCCCCGGGACCGGGCTGGCCCTGCCAGACCCCAGTGTCCGTCTCCCCCCGGCCCCTAATGGGATGGGGCAGCAGGCAGGCAGGGCTGGGTGGGGGCACGGCGTGTCCGTGCCCTGCTGGTGCTCCCGAGGGGCGTGGGGACAGCGCTGCCACCGGGGAAAGGGGCACGGTGCTGTCAGCGCAAGGCTTGTACTGTGCAGGAGAAACAAACCCCAGGCTCTGTCCCACGGCACGGTCCGTGCCCTCCGCGAACCCCGCAGTCACACACCGGGCTGGGCTGGAGGGCACACACGGGCTCACCTGCTCCCGCTGCCCTGCTCACCCCGGAGCTCCTGGCACAGGACTGTGCCCAGACAGCGACCCCAGCACAGCCCCACAGGTCCCACACGGGTGGCTCCGGGGCACTGTGCCTTCTGCAGCCGTGCCAGGGCCCAGCACCAGCTGAAGGATGCCACCAGCTTCCCCAGCCCATGGTGGCACCTGCCAGGACAGGCTGCTCCAAACCCAATCCTCACCCTCATCACCGCCAGGACAGATAATGTTGTTTCAGGACAACTTCCCAGCTGATATTTAAATGGCACTCATTTCTTTTCTTTTGTCTCTCACGGACACAACTTTTGCGTTTGTTCCCGGACTAATGATGGTGGGAAAGGGCTAAGAATAGGCTGGAGGTGGGGCTTCGCTGGGGGACTGCAAACACTAAATTTGTGATACATTTCCATACCCACGAGGGTTCAGTTCCACCCCCTGGCTCTGGGGTTTCCCAGCTGGCCTTAAGTTCAGGGCAAAGGTGTTTTGTGCAACGTGTTCACCCCAAACAGAACCAGAATCCATGGGAATGCCTTCCAGGAAGCCCATCCGTGTGGAGGGGTAATGTCAGAGTTTCTCCACAGCGGGATACTGGGACCAGTGCTGGCTGGGACCCCAACCTGGCTGCCTGCTCCTGTCAGGGACTTGTGCAGAGCCAGAGGGTCCCCCCCGAGCCTCCTCTGAGCCCCGCAGCTCCCTCAGCTGCTCCTGGTGCTCTGTTCCCTTCCCTGGACGCTCTCCCGACCCATGTGTCGGATTCCAGGCTGTGCAGGGATGTTCAGTCCCGGCAGCCCCACAGGACCCTGCCCTCCCTGGGCACGTCCTGCCTGGGCACCGAGGGCTCTCCAGAGGCTGGAGCTGGGGACAAAGCCGCTGGAGCAGCCAGCCCTGCCTCCCCCTGCCCATCCAAGCCTTCCCGCGGGGCTGCACACTGAGGGGGGAGTTATTTAGTAGTGCAGACAAATTAAAAACATAAATAACCTTCGACTGTCGGAATCTTTTCAATAAAAACAAATTATGGGGTTTATGTATGTAAAGCAGTTTCGCTTGGTGTGAAGAATCTTTTGCACGTGATTTATGCTGTTATTAAATACGGGGCAATTTTTAGAGCCAAATCACTGCTGTCATTTGGGGACCATTACATTGTATTTAACACAAATTCCTAATGAATGTCTTTTTCAAAATTTTCTTCCAATGTATAGATTTTAAAAGAGAAACCCCTTTCTTTAAAAAAGATAGTTTTGTTTATTTTGTCTTCTTTTCCTTCCTTTTCACTGGGAAAAAAAATTGGAGAGGACAAACGAACAGTTCCAGTTCCCAAAACTGGGCTGGGCAGAGATGCAGCCCAAGACCTTGCAGAGCATTTCAATAAATCCAAATTCCTTATCCCTCACTTTGAAACATTTCCCACGCTCAGATGGGCATCCATGGCCTTCCAGCAGGTGCCCATCACTCTCCACACTGCCCAGTGTCACTGCCTCAGGAGATGGACTTTTGGAATATTCTCACACATTCCTTGGTAAAAGCTGAGGGAGCCTCTGGGTTTATTGTATTTTCCTCGGTGTCTTTACAACCAAAATGTTCAGGACTTGGATGTGCGGGGCTGGAGGGCCTGGCCATCCCAGGGCAACCCTGGGAAACTGGTCCTAGGGAAAAGGGCATCTTTAGTTGTATATTTATATTGAAGTCGCAGCTTTCACCTCTGCCCAGCGCTGCAGTATCAGGGGACAGGGGAGAGCCCCCCGAGTGCGGGGTGTGGAAGTGGGGTCAGAGCCAAACCAGCTCCAGGCTGGGGCTGCTCCATCACCTCCTCTGTGCCCTGATGGCAGAGGCCACATGGACCCACTGCTGGGCTCCCCACAACGGTGGGACACTTTGATTGTACAGGTTATTAATGCAGGAGCTGTGAACACCTCCCTACAAAAAGAGATAAAAAGGGAGAATCAAATACAGATAGGCAGGTTTAAATCCCCTCCTGCTGCTTAGAAACTGGATAAAGTTTCTGGAGATCTGTTCAGCTCTTCCATCAGCAATTAAACACTCCGAAACAGCTCTCCTGGGCAAGAGGAATGAGCTTATGAGTGCTGCAGTTCAGCCCTGGAACTCTGGGACAGAATTAAACTTCCAGAACAAAATATTTGGGTGAGACCCCATGGTCTGTGCCCAGGCTGAGGGGTCGGAAATCAGGAACCGTGGGCAATCCCAGGGATTGTTCCCAAACAGGAGCAGCTCCTGCAGGTGGTGGTGGAAAGTTCAGAGTGAAGATTAAATGGGAGACAAGCAGGGAAGTGCCGTGGGCGCTGCTGGCGGAACGGTGACAGCCGGCGGTACGGGAAGGCTTTGTTGGTGTCCAGTGTGATTTGTCTGACACACAGATCCCTTAACACCCCTCCGAGACACCTCTCAGGTGTTCCAGGGTTTGCATGAGTTGGGCTGGGGTGTGGGGAGCCTCTAATGAGGATTCATAAATCCCCCGCTCCGGCGCGGACGCCTCCTGTTATTTCAGCTCCTGAAATGTGATTTTGGCCTCAAAAGCCATGACATCACATTAGGAACAAACAGCAAATTGAGGCTTGTTCAGGAGGGGCAGCGTGACAGGAGCAAAATGAAAACTTCTGAAGGGCTGGCACAGCCCAGCTCAGAGCACATCCGTGTGCTCAGGGAGCCATGGAAAATCATTGCCGTGGCTGGGCTGAAATTGTGGAGAATCCCCTCTGCCCAGTGGTTTGGATGTCCTAATCCTGGCCATTCTCAGAGATTGAGGAGTGGAATTTTTTTAGGATTATCTGATTAGAGTCACTTAAAATTGCTTTTATTAGATTATTGAATATTACAGCTCCAGAGGATGCGGTGGGGATGAATTAGTGCCTAAACAATTGAGATTTTAACTGGTCCATGAGTTTGCTTATAAAATACGGGATCTTATCTTCCAGGTTTTATTTCAGTTTCCTGCAAGTACCTAAAAAAGTACCCCCCATTTAATTACGATGTAAATGGTTGGCAGGGAAGGGCTTAGAGGGGAAGTTTGGAAAACAATTTGGTGTACAGGTGGTATACTGGTGTGACTGGTACCAGCATCCTTAAATTTCCAAAATAAATTCAGTTGTAGCAAAATATATTCAGTTATAGCTGTGAGATCAGACATTTCAAGCCAGTGTCATTATTATACACATTTACATTAAATGATACTTTCGTATTAATAAAAGGCACCTCAAACCCAGACTTTCAGACGCTTTTCTGGGAGCCTCCAAAGCTTCCTCAATGAGCACTGAGATTTAAATAAAGCTTTCCAAAGGATTTATCAGGTAAATGTTATGGATTGCTGTGATTTAATTTATGGGATTCGTTTGACTTTCAATTACCAGGCTTCACACTGAATCACTTTATATTTTGAGCTCTGTAAGTAGCACTCCTTACACTCGATCTTTCATTTGGGGAAGGATTATCAATAATTAGACACCATGGCCTTATTGATCAACTAATCAATAACCACATTAATCATCAGCAGCCTGAAAACAATTCACTCTTTGCATGAAAAGGAGTCGGTGCAATCAAATTAACGTCCTGTGCCTCACCCCCTGCAGGTGGTACCTTTCTGAGAGGGGATCTCTGAACCTGCTGCTGCACGCCTAGAGAGGCTTTGCTCTTTTTTTGAACCTCTTAATTAAGCTGGGTTGTTGTTTCTCAATTTTCTGCTGTTGATTTGTCACTAGCAATAACTTTTGGCCCAAAAATGTCTTGGATAGAGAGTCTCCAAAGGTGCCAGTTCATCCCCATGTGGGCAGTACGGAAGGACTGCAGGGTGAACCCCGAGGCTGAGCTGTTGTCTACATCCCCATCACCCCAAAGCTCAGCAGAGGTGAGGTAGGGCTGCCCCCCAAACCAGCTGCTTCACACAAATGTCTCTCTCTGAGTTTTTTCCCCTTTAATCACTCAAAATTTCCCAGGCATCCCAAAGAATTATACCTGCACGTTATCCAGGTTACACAGGCTTTCCTCAGTCCAGAGTGGAACACCTGATTAAGTTTGTGTTCGCTGTTCTGAGTCATAAAAAATCATTTATAGCCAAGCCTCTCCATCAATCAGGTGAGACTATTAGGAAAACAACAAACTGCCCAATAAATTATCCTAATCTGCTGTAAAACTGATCTTAGTAATTAATTTAGTCAATTATATTTAACCAGTTGGCAAGTGGCCTAAATAATGTAATCGCATCGGGTTTTTCACGGAATAAAACATGAGAGAGCTGTAAAAGTCATTCAGAGTAACATGGAAGTGCAATTTTGTTTGGGGATGTTACGCAGAGCTGTGGCTCAGGTGGGCACACGGCCTCAGGTACAGCCCTGAGTGGGTTTTTGTGGCGCTCACTGGTGAGGGGAGATGGGTGTGCGGCCTCCTGGCTTTGCTGAACCGTGTCCCCTGCCCGCTCCTGAGGGATGGAGGTGGCTTTAGGGGGGCCCTGTCCGTAGGTGGAGGGGACTCTGCTTTGCTTGGACACCCCTGGAATGGTCTCAAAGCTTTGGCTCCCTCGGTTGCTGCTCAGCCCCCACAGCTGAGGGAGAACAGACGCGAATCCACCATTTTCATGGGAGCTGGGCCTGCAGGCTTCAGCAGGTTTTGTTTGTCGGGAGTCAGACAGCAGTTCCTGACCTGGTTCAGAGCAGGATGGTTTCGTGTGTTCATTAATCCTCTGGATTGCCAGGGAAATCAGCGGATTGTGCATGTCCTGGTGGGAAGGGCCTGTTTGTTTCCTTCCTCTAAACAGGCCCTTGCTCCCGGTGTCAGGGCCTGCTTCCACACTTGGCGATACCAGCAGGCATTCCAAAGGGATTTTAGTGCAGGCTTCGTGGATAATTGAGGTGAAATCCACGTGCTGCAATTTATGGAGTTAAATGAAGGCCGTGATTATGGTCAGGGAGGGAGAGTTTGCTACAGGAAACCCTAAAAATGACCTGTTGGTGGGGTGGACATTGGGGAGTACCCTTTGCAGTGCCCAAGGGCTGCACCGCTGGAACCACATTCCCAGTGGGAACACCACCTGTGCCGCTGGCAGGCGCACAGGGACCACCCAGCACGGCTGTTCCTGCCCTTGCCAGGCACGTTATCATTGCTTTCAAATGACAAAACCATTTCTTAATCACTTCTTCTCATTCCTTGCACTAATGAGGGGGCTCGTTCCACGCTCCCCTCTCCACAAAAAGCAATCAGAAACCTGGCAAAACAGCAGCGTTTGTTCCCCCATGGTCACCCCAGCCTTCGACTGGGAGTGACTGGAGCCTTTGTGTTTGACCCGTGTGGATCCAGCCTCGGGCACGGGTGGGACGTGGGGGCGGTGCGGGCTGCTCTGTGTGATGTCACAGCATGTGCCACCATCGGGAGGGGCTTGAACTGCTGGAGTGGAGTATTTTAACTTTGGGGAGGAAGAAGTTCTGAGCTGTGAAGTGGCAACAGGGCTGCTGCTCACCCAGCATGGTCCTGGGAATGCTGCCGGGGACACGGATCCTGTCCCCACATAGGGGACAGTAGAGAACAGCCAGTCCCCTCCCAGTGCAATTAGTATTAATTACCTGAGCGGTTTATTAATAGTAGTTGCAGCTGTACAATACCCTCCAATGTGTACATCAATCCCCGTATCCATACTCAGATCCACACATCCCTGCTTTCTTTGCTGGGGACTGTGAACCAAGCTGCTGTACCCTGGCAATTCCTCCTGCTCGGTGCATGACATGGAATCATGGAATTGTTAATTTGGAAACACCAGCTAAGATCAGGGAGTCTGACATTCCCCCAGCACTGCCAAGGGCACCACTGAGCCATGTCCCCAGGTGCCACATCCACACAGCTTTTAAATCCCTTTGGGAATGGGGACTCCACCCCTGCCCTGGGCAGCTGTGCCGAGGCTGGACAACCCTTTCCATGAAGAAATTTTCCCAATATCCAACCTAAATTGCCTCTGGTGCAACTTGAGGCTGTTTTCACTTGTTGTTTGGGAAAAGAGACCAACCCTCACCTGGCTGCCCCGTCTTGTCAGGGAGTTGTGCAGAGCCACAAGGTCCCCCCTGAGCCTCCTTTTCTCCAGGCTGAGCCCCCCCAGCTCCAGATCATTCCCCAGCTCCGTTCCCCTCTCTTGACATTCATGAAATATCCCACAGCTCATCTCCAGCAGGCTCCATGCCTCCATCCCACCATTGGCAGGTCGGACTCTTGGCACGTGCCAGGGCTCACGGAGGAGCGAGAACCCCTCGACTCCATGCCCAGGGTGACTCCTCCCTGCCAACAGTGCCGTGCAATAAAGCCTGGCTTAAAAGCCCCATAAACCCAGCAATTATAAGACACGGAATGATCTGAGGCAGGGCTGGAGCAGAGGCCTCCTGCCTTTGATGTTTATTGCCACAGCGGAGCAAATCGGAACAATGCCGGGCTTCGTGAGCCCTTCTTAGCGCTCGGAATTTCACATTTGTTTCCAATTTTACCAGTTGCCATTGTGGGCTTTCCTCCTGCCATTGTCTAAGGGGTGGCGGTTGTAATTTCTCTTTTGTGCTCCGTAATTCAGAGCAGTCCAGGCCAGGCAGGAACATCTGCATGGAGGGCCCTGCCCTCCTGCACCGGGCCGTGTTGGAAGGTCACTCTCCTCATAAACTTCGTTATCGCTGTTGGTTTTATTCATTATATTTGACATATTAAGCTTCTGTATCTTGGCATAAAGGACACAATATTGCAGCATATTGGCAAGCTCATTTGCTTTTCACAGCCAGTGTTGTGTCCAAATAGCAGTCCCTGGGGAGCAACACGTGGATATAGACTGCAGGAAAATGAGCCTCAGCAGCAGGTGGCCTTTTGCAGCCTAATGAACACGGCAATCTGTTACCAGCACGGCGAGGCTTTTCACCAGACAATTAGGCAACTAAGCATGTAATTATTCAGGCCAACAAGAAGAGCCTCTTCTCTAATTTCATCTTTTCATTGCTGTTTACTCACCCACACTCCCCTCATTAATGAGAGATTTTCCAGTCTATGCTAATTGGTTTCAATAACATTCATTTCAGTTGAAAGGGAGCGATTCTGTTAATTGGGAATCGAAGGCGTCTTTTCATTTCGAGTGCGTCCTGCCATGGAAATCTGAACACTCTCAACAGGTTCGAGCTAATGAAATTAAGTTACACAGCCACCGGTGGTGTAATAGAAATAAAGTAATTTATTTTCACTGAAGCATGTGCTATAGGTCCTGAACAATTAATCCAGCTCGTTCGGGAGAGCCATCACGGGAGGCAATTTGGAACAAACAAGGCTGCAGCTCCAGAGCTGCCGCTGCAATTCTCAGGGTGGTTTCACTGCTGAGCTCTCCAGCACGACCCAAAACGTTCAATGGGAATGAGAAGCATTTATGGAAACACTAATTCTTTAAGAGCTGTTTGGGAAATAAAGGAACAGAGCGCAGAGCTTGCCAGCCTGTTAAGTGTGAGGGTGGGTTAAAGCACCATAAAATAAATAAATGGGTGGTTCCCTGCTCTGAAATCGGAGCCCTCCACAGCGCACGTGGTGCTGAGAGGGCTGGGGAGCTGTAATCCAGTTTCTCCAGTGTTCAGGACCTGGAAGGCAAGAGGGAACTGAAGCCCAAGAGTGAAATATGTTTGGGGTTTTTCACTGACCACAAGTACGAGGAATTATTTTGAAGGAAAACTGAGATTCTCAATTATCGACGTAACTTCTGGTGCTCAGGCTGTAAGGAAAACTTCAGCCACCTCATTCCAGCTGTAGGCTTGGAACTGGATGATTTTTAAAGTCCCTTCCACCCAACCCAGTGTATGATTCTGTGATTCTGCCCTAAATAAACCTTAGAACATCTGCAGGCAGCACCGAGGTGGAGGAGGCAGCTTGGAGGTGTCTGAGCATCCTGGCCATGCCCTGTCTTTTCCTTGTCATGGAATCCCAGAACGGTTTGGGTTGGAAGGGACCTCCAGGATCACCCAGTTCCACCCCCTGCCATGGATCACCTTCCAGCGGACCAGGCTGCTCAGAGCTTGCTTGTCCTGGAGTGGGTGATCCCAACTGCTGCAGGTCAGTGCAGTGGCCATTAATTAATTAAAAATTAATTTGCAGGCTGAGAACTACAGTCTCCAACCAATGCCAGGGCTAAAGGATGGCTTCCATGTGGGAAAAATCAGGAAACTTGGAAAAGTTCCGTGCTTCAGTGTGGAGGAGACCAAAGCTGGAGCGTGCCCGAGTGCTCTCTGGAGCTGAACATGAGCCAGGGGCAGAGGGATATGGAATTCTCTGCAAATTCAGATGCAATCATGTATTTTTCAAATATGATACAGTATATATTTAAACTATCTTTTGGTCATCCAAGGTACTTATGTACAACTGAGTAAAAAGTACCCCAAACCACACATTTTCTTGACTTCATCAACTTTTAAGGGAGACTTTCAGCTTCTCCCACCTTTTTTTCCCCGGCATTAAAGCAGCCTGATGAATTAATTTTAACACAAGTGAAGGTGCAGTGTGCAACTTTTTGTTCTTATCCGACCTGACCACGGGAGGTGCTGTTCCAAACCTTTGTGGATAACCCATCCTCTGTGCTGTTCCTCCAGCTGGAATGTTTCCTTGGTGGGAGATGCCCTTTCCACCAGCAGGAAGAGGAGCCCTGGTTTGTTGCAGTCGCCGGTTGCGTTTCATCTCGGGTTTATTTACAAGCATTTATGCCAGCGTGGGGGATGTAAATGCTAATGTTGGTTCTTTTAAAACCTGGCTTCCAAACTGTGTAATAGGCAGAGCCTTATAAAATAATACTCTGCAGCCTGTTATGAATATTTCAAAGAATTATTTCTTTATTTTGCGCAGGGCTCTTCGGGCTGACGTTTGATTCATAGCTGCACAAACGTACCTGGGGTTGCTAAGGTTACCCAATTTCATTCACCCATAGATAGTTGAGATCTACATAATCCCATCAGATCTTCCCTGCATTTCCAAGTGCTGTTGATGAATGGGGCCTTGCTCAGATGATGTGTCCATTTACATGTGATATATCTCACGGGTCCTGTCTTCGGGAATATTGCAGCTGATGAAATTTCCCATTGTGTGCACACACAGAAAGCAGAGGTGCGTGGGTTTATTCTCAGCTTGAACAGGACCCAGAACTAGGACCTAAGGAGGGTGTTTTGTGCTTCACTCTTGCTTTTTCTGCCCAAATTGAGAGTATTGTGACTGTAATACCAGACTGTGCTTTGGTCACAGTTCTCTGCAGCAGTACCCTCTCCTGGTTGCCACCAGAAAGGTTCAACCCCTCACTTCACTGAGCCAGAGCTTACCAGTGACACCTTCATCACCTTTGAATGGGAAGTATCCCAGGAAAAGTGAGCAGTTTTTCCAGCAGAAGTTGTAGACCCTAGGGGATGGCCCAGGCTGGGCACTGTGGCTCTCGGTGGTGACAGAAACCAGGGCACAGCCGTGCCAGGGGGGGAAATGCACCACAAGGCCTGAGCAGTGCCCTCCCCTTCCCAGCTCAGGAGGACATAGATTATACTCAACAGATTAATTTCTGCATTAGAAACCACAGCCAGGCCATAGGTGCCCTTTGATTTGAATTTTACGAGTTTACAGCAACTGCTGGCCAGGGGTGTTGGGAGACAAAGAAGACTTCAACTCCACCAACCAGCCAAATCCAAATCCCTCTTCCTGTGCCCCTTTTAATCAGAAACCCAACCCAAACCACATCACACAGGCTGGGAAGCACTGGAGCTGTGGTTTTGGTGGGACCGGGGTGGGCTGGGAGGCGCCGGGGGCCCGTGGAACCCCCAGGAGCCGAACTGAAGTGCGGATGCAGCCGGGGTGGTTATCCCAGGGGAGCATCCCTCGCTGCCCCAGCACCCTGTCGGCCCTGCTGGGACACAGCGGGACAGATCCTGTTTGCATAAAAAGGATGAAAATCAAACAAATTTGATGTGAGTGGGGTGAGGACCGAGGGTCCCAGGTCCTTTATTCCCTGAGCAGACCTAGTCAGCACCTGATCTCCAAACCCAGAGATGTTTGCCCCAAATCTTCTCAGAGATACATTTGTAAGGGGAAGGAGGAAACTGTTTTTGAGGCAATCTGAGGCTGGAGCCTGTGCAGCCCTGCAAACCCACGCTGTATTTCATCCTTTAAAAGCTATCACTTTACTGAGCAAGCTGCTTACTACAATTATACAATGTTTTTCTTGGCCCCCAGCTACATTAAACATCCATTTTACAGCGTTTGCTGTGCTCCCCCGAAAGCCTGGCTCCCGAGGAGGGGGTTGTAAAGGGTTATACTGTAAAAAAGGACACGGGTTCCTCATTAACTTTATAGTTTTACTGCCTCGTTTTGGGGCACCTTCCCTTCCTCCCCTTCTGTGGCTGAGGCACGGCTACTTTACCCGCGCAGATTTGGCTGGAAATGTTTTCCAGCAGCATCCTCTGCTCTTGGCTGCAAAGCCCCTCCTGAAGTGGATCCAAAGCCCCTCCTATCCCAGCCCCCGGGCTGAGCACAGAATCACAGAATCTGGGAATCACAGAGTCACTGAGTGGTTTGCGTGGGAAGGGACCCTAAAGCCCATCCAGTCTCACCCCCTGCCATGGTGGGACTGGTGCAGGCTGCTCCAAGCCCCGTCCAAATCCTCTCCCAGGATTTATCCCCCGGCTGCTCCCCTGCTATCAGGAATAAGGCACCTCTGCAGCGGCGAGGGCAGAGCTCCCTCCAGAGCCGCCCGCCGCAGGATTTATGTTTCCCACACGTTCTCAGGCCAGCTGGACTTTTTTACACCCCTGCACATTATCGAGACAGGCAGAGCAGCCGATTAAATCATGTTTGAACGTGCATAAAACCTGTCCTCGTTCCTGCACAGCCTGGCCAGGCGCAGGCTCTGCCTGCTGCTAATTATAGCCGATAAAAACTGCCCGGCGCGGCGGAGCCCTCCCGGAGCAGACAACGTCTCGAGCTGTTGATTATTTAGCCCTATTATATATTGATAGGCTAGGATTTATTCCTGAGAGCGGAGCCCAATAGCTGGGGCTCGGCTGGCGCTGGGGAATGGGCTCTGGGGCCCTTAGCCCGGGGTAATCTATCAGCGGGAGGAGGAGGA
>VXBT01000020.1:282938-341642 GCA_013400235.1 Oriolus oriolus | reverse complement strand
AGGAGGAGGAGGAGGGTGCTCCAGCAATTAGGGAGCAGCAATCCTGGCGATGGGCTATCGGCAGCATAATAGAGATAATGGCTTTTACTGGCCAGGCCGGGCACGGGGCTGCTGGGGAAGCAGTGACATGAGATAAATAGAGAAATGCTCATTAAAAGCTGCTGCGAGCGCGGGCGCGAGGCACCACGGTGTCTGGATGGAGCAGATCCTCCCGATACGGGCGGATGTTGCAGGGAAACCTAGATGGCTGCGAGTTTAAGGGCATACATTAAGCTGGTGTTTGTGACAGAATTAAGTTATTTCCAGACCAACGTGTTTCTTATTACAGCCCCCCTCCCCACGATCCTATTTTTACCCCCTGCGCTGTGAGATGCCCTTTTTCCCCCGGAAGTTTTCTGCCCCAAAATGCCAGATCCTCCCCAAAACTCCCCTCTGCCAAGCACCAGCACTGCCAATGTGGCAGAGGGCAGCTCAGAGCTGTGGAAAGCTCAACTTGCAAGGGAACATCTTCTCACAGGGGTCAAATGTCCATCACCCACCAACAGCACTGGTCAGCCAACGTCAGGCAGCGATCTCTGCTCCCTGGGACAGGGACAGGAGCCAGGGCACGGCTGGAGCTGTGTCAGGGCAGGGTTAGGTTGGATATCAGGGAAAGGTTCTTCCCCCAGAGGGTGCTGGGCACTGCCCAGGCTCCCCAGGGAATGGGCACAGCCCCGAGGCTGCCAGAGCTCCAGGAGTGTTGGGACAGCGCTGCCAGAGATGCCCAGGGTGGGGTTCTTGGGGGGTCTGTGCTGGGCAGGGAGCTGGGCTGGATGATCCTGGTGGATCCCCTCCAGCTCAGGAGATTCTGTGTTTCTATTTTGTGCACAGGGTGACCACCCTCTATACCCACTTCTCCATATTCATTACTGTCTTGCTAAACAGTTCTGATCCTTTACGGATTGGAAACTGGCTCCGAATGCTGGACTCCATGTAAATACATGATCTGCTCACAGGAGGAGGGCTGAGCCTGGCATGGGGAAGCGGATTTTGAGGGAAGCACCTCTCCAGAATGAGAATGTGCTTTGCCTTTGTTAGTGTTTCACCCTTAAACAAAGACTCTGGGTAGAGTAATTAACAGGTGACTTACGAAGGAACCGGTTCACACCCAGGAATAAATGAATACTTTTACTACAAACCCCTTAAAGATGAGCGGGCAGCAAAGTGTACAGGTTAATCAAGTGTTCAGTAATAAATAAATTAATATGCTGGTAATAAATTACCTCATTTTGTCATCACCCAATTTGTGAACCACAAGGTATCAGAGAAAAAATTCATATTGGAGTTGTGCTGCCTGAATTAATGGGAGCTGGGCACTGGAAGGGCACAGGGCGAGCATCATTCCCTGGCAAACACCACACACATCCCTCTTTTCTGAAAGGAGCCAGCGAAAAGGTCCAGCTTGAAGATCTTCTCCTTCTGAATATTTCAGTTTAGCTGAATATAAATAAATCAGGCACTTCCAGACTCAGCAGGATCCTACCTCCTGCGATATTGCTCTGTCATCCTATTCCTGCCCAGCCTTCCTTCGACATCAGCCCGGCTGCATCCTTTATTAGCTCTGTGCTCGCAACTGGCCTGGGTAGATCCAGTTACCGGAACACCCAGCAGCAACTGGGAGCTCTCCCACCCACCAGTTTGGCCTCCCAGTGCCCAGGGAAGGCTGGGAGCGGGCCCATCCCAGCAGTGACACTCCTGTTCCCAGCATCAGCCCTGCTCCCGCTCCCCCCACCCGCCATGGGATCAGATCCAAAGGGAGCCCTGGCACAGGGGGCTGCACGTGGCCAGGGAGCAGGGACCGTGTCCCTGGGGCAGGGATTCCACCCCCAGTAGGTGCGAAATCCCACTCTGCCCAAGAAGGTGAGGTTTTTCAGATTTTCTCTCCTTCTCTGTAACGCGCTGGAAGTCAGTGAGCTCAGCCCTTTCCTGAACATCCCTAAAGAGACAGTGGGACTTCCTGGCACTTGCTGGGATCAGCCAGGATGTGCTGGGATGAGCTAGGGTGTACTGTGATGATCTGTGACATCCTGGCACGTGCTAGGATCAGCTGGGATGTACTGGGATGTGCTGGGATCTGCTGGGGCATCCTGACACATGCTGGGATGACTTGGGATGTTCACCACCGTGCTCAGCTCCCCGATCCACACCAAAGCTGGCTGCAAAGGGCACGGGCATGGCTCTGTCCGAGCATCCCCCTTTGCCCACCGTCTCTTTATTCCCAGTCACACTTCCCACAGGCACACGCAGGCATCGGGGCGTGACTGCTGCTCGCAGATTCCAGGCAGAGGGAGGGAAGTGGGAATCTGGCAGAGCACCTTCATTTTGGGAACTCCTACATCACCATCAACCACAGCGCGTGAAACGTCGGAGTTTTACGGCAACAACAATTTTGGAATTGTTTCCAAAAACATGCCTGAAGGTTTTCCCTGAATTTCTCTGAAGATCCATGGGATCAGGCTCTATTTCCCAAGCAGGCTGAGTTTTACTGATGTGTTCTGCTCAGCAAACGAGCGAATCTGATAGCTCTGGGCCAGGAGGGTGTATTGATCTCAGCACTGAGAGTGCCTTGGCTCCGGGTGGATGAGGGCATGCAAAACGCAGATTGATTTTAGAAAGAGCTGCCAGGAAGAGCTGGGATAGCTCAGGGGTGGCACAGGCACCTGGTTCATTCCTCAAATATTTGCCCACAACCATGGACGCGGCCAGAGGACACTGCTCCAGGGGAGGGATGAAGTTGGGAGACGCTGAGATGTGTGGCCTGAGCAGCCCTGGTGGTGATGGGACCAGGGAAGGGGGTGATTCTACACATCCTGTGGTTCTTGGTGGGGTTGGAGCATCCCCCCGCTCCTCCTTGGGTTCTCCCACACCCCCCACTGCTCCGGACCTGGGAGATGGACTTGATCCTTGTAGGTTCAACTCAGGATATTCTGGGATTCAGTGATTCAGGGATTCAGGGATTCTGTGATTCTGTGTCTGACCCCCTCAAGTTCCACTAAGCCCCTCACAATTCCCAGTTCCTGCTCTTCTCCAGGCCCTGATTTGCTTTGTCTTCCTTACATGGATACTGAAGACATGCCAGGGAGATCACGTGGGGCAGGGGCAGTGCAAAGCCCAGCCTTTGAAAGCAGCACAAACCATATTCCTCCAGCTGCACACTCATCACACTTAATTTGCGTGTGCTAATTTCCAGTGCACACAGAAAACGTAGCAGGGCACCCTCAAAGCTCAGGTCTCCATCCAGTCTCCCCAGACTGCTGGGAATTCTCCTCTGGCTACGGGGACCGAAGAACCATGATGGGCATCAAAACCCAAGGGAAACAACAACAAAAAAAGCCATGGCAGTTGTTAAAATGTCTTGTGTTTCTTTCCTGCGTGAGAGAAACTATTTAAACTGGCACAAAATAAATTTAAGGAGCATATTCTTGGAATTACATAGAAAAATACCCCATACGTTTTGGCAGCAGCTAAACATATCCTTAATGGAATTCATATGGGGCCTGGAGTGATCACAATGTTTGGAGAGGAGCCAGATAGTAAGTAATTTAAACATCACAGGAAATTAAATTTTGGAATTCAATTTTGCATAAAGTTTTCTGTAATGAAAATGTCACACATAAATTATGAAGTCTGATTATATTCTTTTTTTACTTTTTAATAAAATAATAGAGGCACTTGACAGTCAAGAACAAATGCATATTTTATGTGAGGAGCATTACGTTAAAGCAACGTCCTGTGGAAATAATGGAACAGATGTTAACACTGCTCTATCAGTTATCAGGTGCTCTGTTCAACAGCTTCAAACACAAGTATTTATTAAAAATGCTAACGGGATTGTCTCCCAGGGTTATCTAATTGTGGGCTTAAAATGGAGGTCTTTAATGTAATTAATTATAGCTGTGGAATTATAGAGTTAGGCCATAATTTATTGGATATGTGGATGTGTCCACATATAAATTATATGCTGCTGTTAATACAGAATTAATTCGGGGCAGGAGGAGAAGGACTTTGGTGAAAACACAAACTTGGTCATAACAGAGCCATAAATCACAACTAATCCAAATTGTCCCTTCTTTTCCATGGAGGGACTCAGCGCTGGCACGTCTCAAACTTCGCCCACACTGAGGGCCATCGAGCCCCCGAGCTGGGCTGGGACCCTGGGGGGACACAGAGACAGCCCTGAGACCTCCCCCTCCACTGCTGGTCCTGCAGGGTGGTGGACATCCCGGTGGGAGTCATGGTGGGCATTGCAGTGAGAATCATGGTGGGCATCATGGTGGGCATCACAGTGGACATTGCATGGGCATCATGGTGGGAATTGTGGTGGGTGTTGCAGTGGGAATCCCAGTGGGGATCATGGAGGACATCGTGGTGGGCATTGCTGTGGTCATCATGATGGACATCATGGTGGACATTGCGGCAGACATCGTGGTGGGCATTGCTGTGGTCATCATGATGGACGTGGTGGTGGACGTTGCAGCGGGCATCGCAGCAGGCTCCATGTCCGTCTGTAAAACCCAGCCCTGCAAGAGCCACCAGAGGCAGCTTTAGCTCAGCAAAACCTGTATCGATTATCAGCAAAGCCGGTTTTTGGCCAAGGACGTTGCTCTGCAGCCTTTCTATAATAACACCAGCTTGGCTTTGTGGGTTTTTTCATATCCTGACGAAGTCCTTGGTGTCTCTTTCTGCCCAGCAGCACTGGATGGGTGTTCTGGCTGGGGCTGGCACCCGGGGCTGGGTGGGATCCTTGTCCTCCTCCTCACCTTGGGGTCAAAGGGATGCAGTGTTCTCCCAGCTGAGAACGTTGGGAGGGATCAGGATTCGACCCCAGCGCTGGCTGTATCCCAAAACATCTTTACACGGAGCAGACAGAGGGATATCTTCACTCCTGGCACGGAGATGTCCAAAAGCTGTGTCCCTCTGACAGGGGACGTTAAAAGAAGCCGGGCACAGCAGCCATGGGAGCTGACCCAGCCTCGAGGATGGCTGGAGATTCCAGAGGGAATGTGCCAAGGGTTTTCCTTGGGCCTCCCGTACTGTCCTCAGTGCATCCCTGTCCCTAAGAGATTGTAAATGTGCCCAGTACAGGCTGCAGGAACTGAAACAGATCAGTGGGTTTGCAGTTTGTGCTCAGACCTGGCTCCCAGTCCCTCACTCCATACTGGTTGGGAATGGGACGTGGGATGGGCAGTAGGGCTGGGGACACCTGCAGCAGCAGCAGCAGCTGGGGGAACAGGGGTAGCGCAGGTGGCTGTCCTGAGGAGTTCAGGCATGGGCTGGGGTTTTGGGGGGCTGGTGGGGGACAGGAAAACCCTGGGGAGAGACCTCTGCTCCTCTCGCAGATGTCCTGGAGATGCCTTGTCCCCTCTTGGGGTGTCCCTGGGGCACAGAGGGTTTCCAGCACGAACCAGCACTAAAGGCTGACAAACCCCCACTTCCAGGGTTGGTGGCAGAGACATTTTGTCCCTGCTCCCACAGCACGACCCCCTTCCTGCTCCCCCAGCACAACCACACCGGGTGATCCCAGTTTTGGGAGCGGTGTCTGCTGCAGCGGCACCTGGGACCATCCCCACGCCGAATCCTCCTGCCAGTATGAGCAGAAACTGGTGGCACGTGTGGCGTGTGCCTGGGGCATGTCCCCACTGCCATCCCCACGAGGGGACCTGGATTCCTGCAAGGAGGATTCCTGGATTCCTCCAAGCAAGGAGCTCCTGCAAACCCACGGCCGCAACAGGCTGCAGCCTCTTCCAAACGGCTTGGAAAAATACACTGGGATTTGTTTGCTTGGATTTAAATGGGTAAATTATTTGAATTTCTCCACCCCCAGGTGAATGATTTAGATGGCCTTGACCCCAGGCTGACTGCAGGGATTAATGTGGGATAATGATTGCTGAGGCTATCATTGCAGCAGGCATCATTAATTATCCTTATTGATTGGAGCTTTCAAAGATAAAGCATTATGCTGACTGGAAAATACCCTCTTCCTGCAAGGTCAAGGCTAAAATAGGGCAGCTAAATAATTGCATTAACAAACAAAGAAATAAAAATAACCTCTCGCAGAGTTGTGTAATTAAGATCCAATTACAGCGTTTGGCCCTGCTGGTGGAGCGGCCTTGCCTTGTGTGGGATGTGGGATAGAGGATGGGGGATCTCATGGGATCCTGCCAGGTTCACCTGCAGCCCTGCGAGGGGCTGGGGATCCCTCTGCAAATACTCCTGGGATGGGAAATTAAAAGGGTCAGATGGAGAAAATGATAAATGGCCCCGAGTCCTATTACATCACTGTGGGGTCAGAGAGTGGAGCTCAGAGCTGTCCGGGGGATGTTGCTGCTGACGTCCCTCACTCCCCTTTCCCCTCCTGCAGCGTTCCTCACCACACCGAGCACCTGCATGCAGTATGCTCCCATGTTTGTCCTGCATCACTGAGCATCCATTGCCCCAAAAATCTGTGGCTGCCCCATCCCTTTGGGCAGTGCCCAAAGCCAGGCTGGAGCACGCTTGGAGCACCCTGGGACAGTGCAAGGTGTCCCTGCCCATGGCAGGGAGTGGCACTGGCTGAGCTTTAAGGTCCCTCTCAACCCAAATCACTTCATTCTATGATCCCAGGCCACCACTCCAAAGAAAAAATCATCCAAATCCAACCCTTAAAACCACCTTGGGTGGGAGGAGAGCAAACCTTGGTCTCTGGTTCCCTGTGTGCTGGGTGAGAGTGAAGATTCCCATCTTCTGCAGCACATGTGGGCTTCAAGTACTCATCAGTGTTTGGGGAGAGCCAGGAGAGCTGAAGCCCAACAAATCCACGTGATGTCAGAGTTATTAAAGCCCCAAAAGTGGTTTTGGTTTGGTGCAGGTGACTCCTGGCCCTGCCACCCCTCCAGCTGGCAGCGGCACGGCACAGCCGGCTGGGAATTACCGCTGCTCTTTGAGGAATACTTGCCTAAAGGTCTCAGTTTATTTTGTGTTTTGTCATGTGCTCCGCTGCCTGATAGGATGTGATGTGAGGTTGTGAAGTGCGTTTCGAACTGAAACATTTTTTTGACATCCATTTAATTACAATTATTTTAATTCAAACATTTGTCATTAGGAAGGCAGACGATCTGGCACGCGCTCCAGCAGCCCTCCTGCTCCTCATCATTAGGAATTCTTAAACCAATAAAATAATTTATTTAAACACGAATATCAATTTCCATTTAAGGAATTTTACAACTTGGGTTTGAGCTGAGGGAGCCCAGTCTGTATCAGCGGGAAGGATCACCTCCCATCATGGAAAACTGCTCCGAACGTGGGGTTACTCGTCCCTTGCAACGGGTTTCATGAAAGCCAGATTCCCGAGGATGGGAGCGTGGGGTTGAGCGCTGCCAGGGCGAGGTTTCTCAGGAGCGGGACCAGCTCCTCAGGATGTTTCCCCACTGCTGGAACAGGGATGGGAACCTGACCATAGGGCATAGGAAATGAATGGTGTGTTGGTGCAGGGGCCCGCCCATCCTCTGCCCTCTGGGCACCCAAGCAAGGGATCCTGCTCCTATCCCTGGCACAATATCCAGTTCATTCCATGTGCCTTCCCCAGAGCCCTGCAGGGGCACACAGAGGATCTGCTGGGGCCCGAGGTCACACCCTGACAGGATCAAAGCTCTGGTTCCTCCCGCTGCAGGTTCAGCCTCAAGGATTAATAGATGAGACCGAATAGTTTTGATTTCCAGCTGTTTTTTTTCTTTTGCCAAGGCAATCCAGAAGTGCAGGAAGATGGACCTGTCATGGTGACTATGGGAGCAACCAGGGCTGGATCTTGCTCCTGTGCTGCCATGGGATCTCTGGCTTGGGCTGGGAACAGCAGGAGCTGTGCTGGCCATGGGCCAGCGCCCACGGCAGGGCGGCACCGGCGCGGAGCCTGCCCTGACAGCTTCATTAGCCAGAGATGATCTTTGCAGAGTTAGAGATGTCACATTGGGTAATTAATACATCCCCAGATATGCAGATTTTCCTGGGCTTCTTGGGCAGAATAACCCAGCGAGCAGCACGGTGTGAGCTGGGGGGGAATCTCTCCAAGAACTGTGCTGTGCTTTGGAGTTATCACTCATTATATGTTGCAAAAGGGGGGGAAACTGTGAAAAGGCAAGTCCAGGAGCAAAAAGAGTTTGCATTATTGTTCACCCTGTGAAAAGCAAGGTGCAGGATGTGAAGCACTGGGGGAAAGCTGCCAACAATAGACCCCATGGCAACAACAACTTCTAAGGGGGAGCGGGTGGCTGCACATCCCACTGCCCATTCCTTGATCTCGGCGTTCCAGCCCCGGGAGCCAGGCGGCCCCGTGGGGACAAAGGCCCCCTGCTGCCCGCCAGACAAAGGCAGCTCCTTCCCCCGGCACAATGCGCCCGGCGGCGCGGTGGGGCTGGCACACGGCACGGCTGCACCCCTGCACCCCCACCCTGCACCCCAAAGGGCTGCGCCCACACTGGGGGCACACAGAGGGGTGGCTGGGCAGCAGCAGGGGGCTGCTGGGTGTGGGAATGCAGGGGAGCCCATGGGGGTCCTGTCCCACTTAGAATGGCCATGGTGCTCATCAGGGTCCCATCCCAGCTGCCAAGGCCCATGGTGCCACTGGATCCTGTCCCAGTTAGCACAGACCATGATGCCCATCAGGGTGCCCATTGGGATCCTGTCCCTGTTGGCACAGCCCATGGTGCCTGTTGGGATCCCATCCCTGTTGGCACAGCCCATGGTGCCCATTGGGATCCCATCCCTGTTGGCACAGCCCATGGTGCCCGTTGGGATCCCATCCCTGTTGGCACAGCCCATGGTGCCCGTTGGGATCCCATCCCTGTTGGCACAGCCCATGATCAGCACCCTGGGGACACCACGAGCAGCATCCCGAGCAAAGGCACAGCCAATTCCTCACTCACTCCCCCCGCCTCCTCCCCTGCCCTCCCCTGTGGGAGCTATTTTTAGCTTTTGGGGCCTCTCCCCCGCTTTGTCACCGAGCACAAACCACGGGGTTCAGACCACATTTCCCTCATTGCATTAGTGAGAAGCAGAGCAATTTTGACTCAATTTTTACATGCAAAGGTCACCATTAA
This sequence comes from Oriolus oriolus, assembly GCA_013400235.1. NCBI lineage: Eukaryota > Metazoa > Chordata > Aves > Passeriformes > Corvidae > Oriolus > Oriolus oriolus. The sequence continues at coordinate 332,532 of VXBT01000020.1, read as the reverse complement.
AAAGTCATCATTCAGCTGCTCCCAGGGCTGGGTCCTGCCTGTGCTGTCATTAGAGCAGAACTTCAGGAGGTTCTGCCTGAAATGAGTGGGTATTTTTAGCTGACAGTATCAGAGAGGGAGCTGGGGGTGCGTGGGGAGATAAGGACATGGTTTAGATTTCTGCCTTTACGCTCACTGTCACATTCAGAAAAATAAATCATAATTTTGATTTTCCACGTCCCTGAGGGAGAGATTGACAAGAGCATCCAGTGCTCGTAATTGGATCATTCCTCTGGGAAAGTTGGCTCCTCCGCTGAAATCCTTACATGCTCTAAGGAAAATTGCTCTCAGTGTTATTGAAAATATTTTAGGAGACTGAAGATTCTGGGGCCTTTCCAATTCGAGTGCTCCGGTCGGTCATGCCAAAGGAAGACAATAATGGGAACCAAATCTGGAGAGCATTGCACTTAATTGGAGCCCAATCCTGAGAGCTCGGAAGGCCCAGGACCCCCGGGGGCTCCGAGCCCTCCTCTGGTGGCGACTTGCAGGAAGGAGCCATTCGGACGCCTTCCAAAATAGATGCCTGAAATAAATTATTGAAAATCTTGGGCTTTTTTTTTTTTTGATAATGAAAAATTCAAGTGTTTTGACATGGGTAAGTGCTGGAGAACGGGGCTGCAAGAGGCTGGTGCAAAACCTCTCCTGTCCAATCCTTTTCCCTGCTGCTGCAGGATTTTGGAGACAAAGCTTTGGGATGTGTTTGAGCAGTGGTTTGCAGCCCCTGTTTCCCTGCTCAGGATGCTGAAGCTCCTTGTAGAGATGCTCTCTCATCCTCACCCTCCTTCTGAAGGAGGTTGAAGCCAGATGGGAGTCAGGCTCTTCTCTGAGGGAACAAGTGTCAGGACAGGAAAAAACCTCAAGTTGCACAGGAGGTTTAGGTTGGATATTAGGGAGAATTTCTTCATGGAGAGGGTTGTCAAGGCCTGGAACAGGGAGGTGATGGAATCCCCATCGCTGGAGGGATTTAACAGCCCTGTGGACGTGGAACTTGGGGACAGGGGTTGGTGGTCTTGGCACTGCTGGAGGAATGGTTGGACTCGATCTTAGAGAGCTTTTCCACCCTAAGGGATTCTGGGATTCTGTCGGCGCCCAGCGGGTGATGGGTGCCGTGGGGGCCGTGCTGGGGGCTCTCCATCATTCCCTGTGGAATTGGTGGTGCTGTGCACAGTTTACCCAGCTCACTTTTGGAGGACGAGGCTAAAAGGGAAGGTTTTGATGAGGTATAGCCTTCCCTGCCTCCACATAAATTAATTGCAGAGTTTAATAAACTAACAGGTGGTTCCACTTCAGAGCGAGCAGATGTTCCCCTGAATGAGCCGAGTCCCCCCTCGCCATCCCCTCGTCCCCCAGCTATTCCTTCCTTTCTATCTTCCCCTTTCTCCTCACCTCTTCCCTTTCCCCTTTTTCTCCCTCTGATTTATGAGCAGCTCCAATACGAAATGTTTTGTCTGGGCTCTGTGAATATTGACGCTGGGGTCGTGCTGATCTGAGCTGTGTTCATAACTTTCTGTGCTTCCTGGGAGCATCCCTTCTCCCGGGCTCCGGCGCTGCTCTTCCATCCCCATTTATCCCACGGAGTTTTCGGGAGGCAGCCCCATTTGTTAAAGCTGCCTCTCGCCTGCACATTTGTCTTGGATTATCTCCCGAGGAGAAGACGATAAGTACTTACACAAACCTACGCCGAAATTAAACACACAAAACAAATGAGCCTGGCGTGTTCACATTCTTTCATTTCCAGGGATAATGCCCGGGAGGAAACACTTGTGTGACCGCAGATGGAGGATGGGTTGGGAGCCCCAGGAGGATTTGGGCTGCCCTCTTTAGAGGAAAGCTCTTCTCTACTTCCCATATGGAGGGAAAAAATGATAGCAGTGCTAATGGCTGGGGCATGGCTGGGCACCGAAGGGAAGGAGGAGGTAGCTGGGGATGGAGGGAAGACTGGAAAATAATAATGGGAAATGTTTTGATAAGAAGCCTTGTGGTCTTATACAAATACTCCAAAACTCCTGGAGCCCATTTCTGCCTAGATTGAACCCAGATGACAGCAAGCTGCTTGCATGGGCTGGAATGTGCCTCCAACAAACACCCAGTTCTCCGGGCTGGGGAGCCAGGGGGGAATGTGGGGGCAGCCCTGGGTGGCTCAGTCCCCCCTCGCCTCCTCCAGAGCCCCAAACATCCCTGTCTGACCATGGCCTGGCACTCCTGCTCCCCTGGGAGCCACCTGCAGTCACTCACATCCCTCCTGTGGTAAAGGGAGAGGTCTCAAATAGGGGCACAGGCCTGGAAACTGTGAATGGTGCACAGAAAGCACCTTAAGCTTTTCAGAGGTTGGAGCGGGCCCAGCCCACCCCAAAAGCCCACAGCAGCCTGGCACACCCCTGTGCCTTGGAGAACATCTGAAACAGAGCAACTGAGCGTTTCCACCTCTCCCTTGGCCACCCTTTCTTTTGCCTCCTTTTTGTCTAGCAGGCACCACCACTGAAATTTCCTTTACATCCCTCCTGATCTGCTTCTAATGTTCAGGAACCAATGGCAATAAAAAGTGTTAAACACTAATCACTAATTTTCTCCTGGAAGTTTTAAGCGTGATCCTGGTGTTTATTTTCTCTGGAGCAGCCGCAGGGCCGGGAGCATCCAGCAAGGGCCACAGCACCGTTCCCTGCTGGGGTTTGGCTCTTTACCTCTGCACGGGCAGTGTCTGGAACTTGTCGTTTTAACACAAAAGTCAGCAAGAAAATCCAGTGGCACTGGGTAAGATCCATTCCTTTGTCAGCAGTCAGCACTGGCTTCTGCTTTCAGCCTCTGCAGAGCATTTGGGAAGGATGAACTCTAAACCTTGCAGCACTCTGGCCATTTCCTTGCTCCATCCAGGGAAAATTTCCAAGGAAAGGGCTGTCCAGCCTGGCACAGCTGCCCAGGGCAGTGGTGGAGTCCCCATCCCTGGAGGGATTTAACAGCCCCATGGATGTGGCACTTGGGGACATGGGTTAGTGGTGGCCTTGGCAGCGCTGGGAGAATGGTTGAGCTCAATCTTAGATTTTTCCAAGCTATACAGTTCCATGATTTTACGATTTTGTGGGCTGGTGTTGGCCCCAGAAGCCAGGGCTTGTTGCACAAACAGCGTTGGCTGATGCAGAGCAGCTCCTGGAGAGCTTCGATAGCGATCGGCAACAGCAGGAATGAGCTGGGGATGTGTAATTCCCATCCAGCAGGAAAAATCTTCAAAGTCCTGCTGGGGTGCTTTTGGATGGCAGCAGAGTTTTCCCTGCTGTAAATGGGATGTGAAAGAATTAACTGAAGTTGGAATGTTATTGTTTGTGTCAGACTCTGTTAACCACGTTAAAACTATATATAATACTTCAATTTCCTATGTCAAAACTCTCTAATGGGCAATATTCCGAAATCAAAGTCTTATGGAGCGGTTAATCTTCTGCACGGACAACGCCAAGTTTAAATCCAGTCCAAATGCCACTTCTCAGTCACAGCTTTAAAGGATTATAAATGATTATAATGGTATTTGTCTACTTGCCTGATACATAAGTTCACGTCAATGTTATCTCGAAAATTGACATTCGGTTTCATCTCGGAGGTGAGAGAATAAACTGTTGACTACCAGCTTCAGAGAGGAAAATGGATTAGCTCTAATGTAATTAGGGCTCCATTCACAGATGATTATTTTCGGCGGGCACACAAACGGCGCTGATAAGGAGAGCGCTCGGCAGGGGCGACCGGGGGAGGCTGGGCTGGATTTGCTCTTTATCCTGCACAGGGTGATGGGTCCCTGCGAGCAGCTCCTGCTTCAGACCTGCCCCAGGTTTGTGCAGTGCCCAGAGGCAGCCGGGGCTCCAGCACTTGAATTTCCATGTGGGTGTTGGTGGGGATGAAGGTTTGCTGCCAGGGTCCCTCTGACAGGCCCGGGCTCACGGGACAGAGTCGCTGTTCTGGTGCCTCCCTTCTTCCTGGGTCCTGCTCAATGTGCCAACACCAACATCAATGCCAAGGCCAACACGAACACCAACATCAGCATCAAAGCCTGTGCCAACATCAACGCCAATGTCAACATCAACACCAACATCAGCATCAAAGCCTGTGCCAACATCAACGCCAATGTCAACATCAACACCAACATCAGCATCAAAGCCTGTGCCAACATCAACACCAATGTCCACATCAACACCAACCCCAACACCAATGCCAACACCAATACCAACACCAACATCAATGCCAAAATCAATGTCAATATCAATGCCATGGTCAATGCCACCACTGCCACCACTACCACCATGGCCTGCTCCAGCTCATGGTTTTTAACTCCTTCCAGCACTCCAAACCCAGAGACAACTAAAGCCACTGTGCCTTTTCAATCTGTTATTTGTCTCTGTGACTCCTCAGCTCTTAAAAATATTTTAAAGAATAAGGATTCTCCCTGAGGATAATGGAACAATGGGAAGCAGTGATGATTTAATGAAAAGAAATAAATTAATCTGCATACACTGGTGCTAATACAAATGATTTGTGAATGGCATGAAAGATTTTGCATTATTTTCAAAAAAAGCACAAAACCCTTTTCTTTTGCATTAAAAACTCAATTTAATTTTAAGTCACATGATAAATGGTGGCAAATTGAACTTTATTACGAATTCATGAACGCAGTTTGATACAATTGTTCTTCCTGGCCTTTGTGCTTTGAAGACAGTCCCTTCTGCCACAGTGTTATTTTTTAATGTGCCAGTGGAGCAGTGATGACCTGTGGTGTCCCTGGCCCGCGGGTGCCAGCGGAGCTCGGTGCCAGCAGAGCCGTGCTCCGTGTCCGGCAGGAAGCACTTTGGGATCGCCGGCTGTGGAAGAGCTGCTGCTGCCTTCCCATCCCCTGGCTCGGCAGGAAAGACCCTCACGTGGAGAACTACGGGGGGATTGCAGAGTGGGGATTATTTTCTGAAGACAATGCGAACTCCGAGGCATGAATGCCACTGCAGCGACGCTCCGGTGCGGAGCCCGCGCCGCGGCAGCCTTGGCAGCTGGATAATGGCACAGCCAGCCCGGCCTCCAAGCCAGGCTCCAGGGAGCCATCCCAGAAAATGCCAAGACGTCTTGTTTTGGGAGCGGAATTGTTCTGTTCCCGCGTCAGCCTGGCCAAGTCCTCCTTATCCCCCGCCTGCCACCCCTCAGCAAGGGGAGCTCAAGGACAGGGCTGAGGAGTTTGTCCCTCCCGTCCCCTCACCGCTGCCCTGCGCTGTCACCGTGTCCCCATCACGGAGCCACCGAAGGAGGTGACATCTGCACATCCAATATTCACCTGCTATGAGGAATATTAAGACTCCCACTCCTTTGGGTGATTAACAGGAGCCATCGCACCGGCTTTTTAACAGCATAAAAAATGGACAGATAAAAATTATTAAAATCATGAGGGGATTAAATAGATCTGTGCAAACAACAGAAATGCAATTTGTAGCTGAAAAATCTGTGTGTGTGCTCTGGGTGTTTCCATGGGCAGAGCAGAGCAGAGTCTGGGCCTGCAGGAAAGGAATGCCCAGTCCTAACACAGCCCCAGCTCCAGCGCTGGGCTGAGACCTCTTGCAGAGACTTTGGCAGTAAAATAACCAGTTACTCAGAAAAACTTCTCCTCTTCTTGCTGGATACCCCCTAAATTTAGAAGAATTTCAGATGGACAAATTAAAAAGTACATTTGAGATAAAATACACAGTCAGACGCAGATTTGAACTCCAGATCTAACTCCAAAACCACTTGCAGCTTGACATGGCAAAATGATTTACTGTGCTCATGATTATATCCTGTAGGTAGCAGCTCTGCAAGTGGGAAATAATTCAGGCAGGGATGTGGAAAGGGAATAACTTTTCTTCTGAGTGCATGACTTCAAGAGCAGCAGCACAAAGCCGGAGCCCCACAGCTTCCAGTACTTGAAGGGGGCTTACAAGAAAGAAGGAAAGCAACTTTTTACACAGGCAGATAGTGATAGGATAAGGGGGAACGGCCTTAAAATAAAGGGAGTGAGATTTGGATTAGATATTAGGGAGAAATCCCTCCCTGGGAGGGTGGGCAGGCCCTGGCACAGGGTGCCCAGAGCAGCTGTGGCTGCCCCTGGATCCCTGGCAGTGCCCAAGGCCAGGCTGGACAGGGCTTGGAGCAGCCTGGGACAGTGGGAGGTGTCCCTGCCCATGGCAGGGGTGACACTGGATGGGCTTTAAGGTCCTTCCAACCCAAACCAGCCTGGGATTCTGAGCAATTCCAGCAGCAATTCCATCGGAGGCTGCTCCTTGGGATGGAGGAGGTGCAGGTCCCTTTGGCACCCCTCCAGCTCCTGGGATGAAACCTCTGCCCAGTGGCTGTGGGGTATTAAACAATTAACCAGCAGCAGTGCAGGGTGATGATGATGATGATGGTGACGATGATGACGATGATGATGATGTGTATTTGGGATCCTGACCCCTCAGAGAGCATTTTCCCTGTTGCTCACTGAAAATGATATAACCACATATAAAATAAACTCTCCTACCCCCTTCCTCCACGTGCCAGGAAATGTTCTGTGAAGGCCTTTCATAAACAGCCTGTCCCACCTCCTCAGATTTAATTATAAAAATACTTGAAACACAATAGTCCTTCACATGCAGGGCTCATTTTCTAATTGAGTTTTGATATGGATACGCACCCAGGAGACCCTGGGCTGATGCACACAACAGATGGAGGCACCGAGCCCTCTCTCCCCTCTCCCTGAAGCAAAGCCACAGCAGGAGGATGTGTCAGATGTCCGGGCTCGTCTCTCCAGCCCCGCCTGCCCAGCAGAGATGGAGCTTGTTCGGGTGCAATGGACTGGCCCCAAAACGTCCCCGCAGCGGCCAAAGGGGAACGGGGACCGAGTGGGGGTTCCTGGGCACTGCAGCACTCGCTCCTCCCTGGCAACCATGTCCTTAAGCCTCTGTGAGCGACTCGTCACCGACACTTCCCCACCTGGCTGGGCTACATCGGCAAAATTAATTCTGAGCGAAGGTTCAAACGCTGAATTAGAAGCTGAGCCAAGCGGAGCGAGGAGTCCCCGGCTCGCGCCGGCGCGGTGCTGGTGGGCAGCACATCAAGGGGGGGATGACACCCTGGTGATGAATTACTCACTCCTCTAATGCTGCCCAGCTGGAGTGGCTGGAGAAAGCCTTAATTTGCTATTTATAAACCTCTCCAGCTGTATTTTCCTAGGCAGAGCAGCTGGCTCGTTGCGGGAGTGTGAAGGAGAGGATGTTAACAGGTTGGCTGGCCGGACTCTGGAGAGCGTTTGCAGCGGCCCAGGGAAGGGGTTCATGTGCAGGACAGCACTGAAAACCCTCCTCCGGCCAGGCCAGGGCTGCAGACCCCCGGGGCCAGGCTGGCGAGGGGGATCTGGGCAGTTACTGGTTGAAGATGATATTCCTCTGACGATTATGGTGAGAAAACAGCTCAGGAAGGCCGAGCCCAGGGCTGGGGGTGCCAGCCTGGTACCCACCTAGCGAATGGGGGAAGAGCCCTCATTTTGTCACCCTCACTGTCCTGCTGAACCCCAGCCTGGGCAGCCTCTCCCCATCCTCCTCCTGCTCTCCCACCTCACCCCCAGAGCGCTCAGCCCCAGCAGGGACTCGTGGAACTGGGAGCTGCCCCACACCTCGCCTGCCCCACCGGGGAAAACCCCAGAGAGGAACAGCAAAACCCAGCAGAAACAGAGACAAACCCAGGCACGCCCCTTGCGTGGGTCAGAGCCAGCCGAGGGTGTGCAGTTGCTGCGCTCTGGGCTGGGTGACACATCCCCACGCTCTGCATAGGCTTCTCCCGCCGCCGCTAATGCAAACATTTAATTTTGATGATTTATAGCACAGCTATAAAAAAACTCTGGATTACGCTTTGGAGTCAAGGTCTCAGCTCGAGAGCACATTTTTATAGAGTCAGCATCTCTGTTTTTAAAAGTTATACTTCAATATTAAATATGACTTTTTTTTCAGCAAGTCAATAAAATCCCTTTAGAGCAGATAATAAACTCATTTCTTCTGGGCTGGCTATTGTTTCTAGCTTGGGTCATATCCTGAAGCCTTTAAGGCTGTTCTTTAGCCTCTCTGAGGAGGAATTTTGAGTTCAAACCCTCGCAGGCACTGCCCGAGCAGACACAGACGCCCAAACCAAGCCTTCCCTCTGTTCCTCAGCACAATGTCGTTTGCAGAGGAAACCACCAAGGTTTGGCATAATAAGTTCTCCAAGCTCTGATCCCTCTCCCGTGGCTGCTCCTGGGCCTAAAACCCCGCCTAGCCCAGGGAGCAGCAGGAGAGAGGGAGGTACAGACTGTGGGGTCCTGCCTTGCCTGGGCTGAGCCCGTTCCTGCAGCTGCTGGGGCTCACCCTTGTCCCGGGGCATCCCCAGCCCATCCTCATCCCATCCCCTATCCAACACTTCCCCATCCCCTCTCCACCGTGCCTGGCAGCAGAGCTGGGCTGGGAACGGGGCTGGGATGCAGCCCAGAGCTCCCTGCACCGGGAGGGTTGATGGTGCCGGTCCCTGCAGGAGGCAGTCCCATGTCTGGAGTGGATGGAATCACTATGGAAGCGCTGCACAATAAAACACAACTTCTGCCTCTAAGGGCAGGCAAGTGTTTTATGTTTTTACAGCTCTCAGAATTACCCTGTAATCTTATTTATTTTCTAATACAAGTTACTGTGGAAAAGGGTATCACAAGATAAATAGAAATTAACTGATTATGAGGATTGTCATTCTTTAAGTACATATTTATCAGGCCATTTGCTCATTCTCTTCTAATATCTTGACATAAGAGTGTCAAATTAAACACTCCCCAGATTAGGATAATACCCAGCACTTTTGTAGCTTTCCTATCTGATTTGCAAAGCTTTCTTCTCCACAAATGCACTTGAAGTTGGTGCTTTACAGGGCTTGATAGAATTCATTTCAGGATTAATAAGCCTTCTCTGAACCATTTAACAAAATCTCTGCAGCATCTTGAATGCAGTCTTGAATGGGGAATAGATTCCAAAGAGCGCTTTAATTAATTTGTCTAATTAATGGAGGGAAATGGAAGTTGGTCCTTTGCTGCAAATTGGTTCATGTTCACGGCAGCAAACGTCAGCTGAGTTCCAGGGGTGGCCCAGCCCCAGCTCCCAGCACACGGGGTTATCTGGGGGGGTTCAGCTGTACACGAAACTCGGCGTCTGGGCCCACGTGAGGCTCTAATTACTTTTGCCACGTCGCCTTTGTGCAGTCATTCATCCCCAGCCCGTGCTTATCTTGTCATGCCCGGTGTCATTAGCGGTGTTTGAGCGCATTAGTGACCGCAGGCAGGTTGGGCAGGCAGCGATTAGAGCGGCGGGGCCTGAGTGGTGTTTGAAATATTGGAGTTGTTCCGCTCATTTCTATCCAAACAGGAGAGGGAGGGGTCGGCGGCCAGTCCGGTGCTGCTCCGAGGGGGAAACACTCCCCGCTTCTATCGCGGGGCCATCGCTCTCCCAGGGACCCTCCCTTAGCGGGGCTCCGGTGCCCGGTGTCCGGCGAGACGGGACACGCGGTGCCAGCTTTGTTTGAACAAGGAATGTGCTGGGGGAAGCAGCGTCTCCACGCCCCATGGCTCCCTGGAAGCTGCTTCTGCTGCTGCCAGGGTGTGTCTGCACCCCCAGCACCTCCAAACGCAGCCCGGCCTCGCCGTGCGCGTCACTGATCCCGGCGTGCCTGGGTGGGAGAGACCTGAAAGCCCATCCAGTGCCACCCCTGCCATGGCAGGGACATCTTCCACTATCCCAGGCTGCTCCAAGCCCCAATGTCCAGCCTGGCCTTGGGCACTGCCAGGGATCCAGGGGCGGCCACAGCTGCTCTGGGCACCCTGTGCCAGGGCCTGCCCACCCTCCCAGGGAACAATTCCTTCCCAGTATCCCATCTGTGCCTGCTCTCCATCAGTGTGGAGCCATTTGTGTGCAGCTGTGGCAAGCCCTGCTCAGCTCAGAATCCTCTTCGAGAGATGTTGTGGTGGAGGAGGAGGAGGCATCAAGAGCTGGGCGTGGAGAAGAGCTCAGGGGACCACACCGGCTGAGCAATCCCACCGGGAAACGGAGCTTTCCAGGCTGAAGGACATCCCTAACCCCAGAACAAATCTGTGGAGTGTCTGTGGACAGAGTCTGTGGTGTTCTGATTTCTGTGGTGTGAAGGAAGACATCCTGCAGCATCCGTGCAGACACCGGGGAGCGCGGGGGGAGGAAGGGGAAGCAGCCCTGGGGGCTTTGGATTGGGCTCAGATTTATGGAATGGATTCTGTCCCACGGCTGCCTGTGTACAGAGCATTCTCCTGCCCCGAACTCACAGTGAAATCCCTGAAGTAGGAATTGTGTGCTCCTTGCTGGCTCCTACAGCAAATTAAATCAAATACTTGGACAATTAGTACAATCCTCGTGTCAAGGGAACAGCCTCCAGACACAGCAAGCACACTGGATGTTTGATAGATCTGAAAAATCTTTATAGTCAAGATATTTTACACTGAGCCACATTGATTTCCCGTCCATTTTTTTCATATCAGTGTGTGCAACAGCAGTCCAGCAAGGAATACAATAAATACCAGCAGTGATTTATCCAAGTGGCATTCAGCAGGCACTTTGCAGCCACTCAGTTCATAGCCTCAGCATAAATAAATCAACACAAAAACAAAAGCCAGCACGTAAATCCCATGTACAACCTGCACCCTTCCCGGGATGGAAAATCCAAGGGGAAAACAGAGCCAGCACGAGCTGCTCCTGCTGGAGAAGCTGCACATCTGGCTCCCCTTGCTCAGTTAAGAATTCGCTTTTCTCCTTTCATTAAATTTTGCAAAGATATTCCAGCATTTCATCTGCCAGTCCTAACAGCAAAGGGCCCTGTTAGCCCATGTATTACCTGGGCCCAGAAACTCGGATGAGACCAGGCTGGAACAGCTCCAGAGAGGCACAGAAATGTTCTTTGCTCGGAGTCTGGTGGATGGAAATGGGTGGGAGGAGATGGGAAGGAGGAGTGGGATGGATGGAAATTAAAAATACTGATACTAAGGAGAGGAAGGAGAGGAAGAAGGGGANTAGGAGAAGGAGAGGGAGAGGGAGAGGAAGAGGAAGAGGAAGAAGAAGAAAAAGAAGAAGAAGAAGAAGAAGAAGAAGAAGAAGAAGAAGAAGGAAAAAGAGGAAAAAGATGAACAAAACTATATATATGCTACATAAAATACAGACTCACAGAATCATTAATATTGGGAAAGGCCTTTAAGACCATCAGATCCAACCATTAGCCTAACACTGACACATCCATATACATACACTTAATTAATGCCGTGGCAGTGTATTTTAGCTGAGTTTAAAGCCTCCACATTCAGTGTTTCATTTACCCTCTTGCAATATTTAAGATGTTGCAGATGCTCCATTGCAGCTGACGTTGGTGCTCCCACAGTTTCCTGCAGCTGTGCATGGGAGTTACTTTTTCCAGTTGGTTTTCTAGTTAATTTAAAATAGCCAGACTAACGGCCTGTGTGCTAAATTCAGTGTAAAAGTGCATACTTTAAAATGGACTTAAAGCAATTTTAACTGGAGATATTTCTTCAGTCTGCCTGTAGGAAAAAAAAAATAAAATCAATCCTAACTTAATTGGAGGCCACAAACCAACTTCCCCGTTCGCTGCTTGCTGTGAGGAACACGAGAGGCTGGGTTTACAAACAGGGTTTGAGGCAGGGAGCCTGAGAAACCTGTTGCATATCAAGAAATTTTCATTTTTGCTCCTTTACATCCTGCTGGCTCCGATGCGCCCACAGATCTGAGGGGATCACCAAAGCCAGTGGCTGTTTCAGGGCTCTGGATATGAACAGCAATCCTAGAAACCCTGGAGACTCCCTAAAAGCCCTGTGGAAGTGCAAAGGATTATTAGTATCAGATCAATGCTCGTATATCTGCCCCGAGCCGTGTTTATTGTGCAGCGGCTGCGGCGGTGCCGCTGGGAATCGGGATCAATGGGTCAATCCCACCCACCCAGCGCCGCCTCTCCCAGAGAATCCAGGATCCCCGGGCTCAGCAGCACCTCGGGGGGTTCTGAGCCAGGGTTTGCACCCCCAGCACACCCCATGAGCCAGGAGCCTGGGCTCAGAGGGACCCCTTCGAGTGCCGGCTCCGTGGGCAGGGCAGGGGCAAGACCAGGGAATGGTTTTCTCTCCCTCTTCAAGAAAACAATTATCATCTTTCCCAGTTCTCCTGAACGTGGGAAGCTTCTCCCTGTGTGCTTTCCCCACACCTGCAAGGAGGGAGGTTAATCCTCTCTGCATCCTGCAGCAGGGAAGCGGAGCGGGGCTGCCGGGTGCTGGGGCAGGCCCCTGGGCCCCAGTTTATTTCCTCGCCAAAATAAACCCAAACAGAAATTACAGGGATGGGGAGCAAAAACATCAGTCCAAGAGGCAAAACTCTCCACCTCGTTACACCCACCCTCACAGAGGCTGTGTTCCAGTTTGGGGAGCACGCAGTGGGACAAGGCTTCTCCCTTCCTCCGGGGGAGCGCGGGGCCGCCAGCCCGGCTTTCCCCGGTAAGGAAGAGCCACCAAACCTCTGCTTGAAACAGACTCACAGTATGAGTGTAAAAGCCACCAGGCTGAGGGGGGAAAAAAAAAAAGAGAATAAAAGTGATATTAGTGCTGGAAACTCAACTTTCTACTTTCCTTCCTCTCACAGAATTTAATAAAGCCTTGTCCGGGCCCAGCGCCGCTGAAAGCCACACAAGCCCCAAGCAGGCAACCTCGGGGCGACCACGCAGTGCAGCAAGGCTTTATTAAAGCCAGGCCTAGGGAAAAACGTGTGTACCTGCAAAGCTGAGTCACAAACAGGGAGCACAGAAGCTCCAAACACTCCCCTCCGGAGCTGAGGGGCTTTTTTAGCAAGGCACACGTGCGTTGATGGGAAACTCTGAGGGAAAAGGGGGGAATGGCTCAGGCTGGAGGTGGCAGCAGCCACGTCTGGGGTTGGGTGAGGAACCTCTGCTCTCGTGGTGGTTTCAGGGTGGGACTGGGAAGTGACCAAAAACCAGAGACCACTCCAGCAGGGTGGGTATGGATGATACCAAAATTCAGGTTTAAAACAAGCAACCCTCCTTCTTCTTCCTCTTTCGGGGAATTCTGTTTGGGTTTTCTGTACTTTTGTGAGTTTAGTGAGTAGAGGTTCTGAGGGTTTAATGGGAAACGCATTCTCCTGCAGTCACAGCAGCCCTGCCCTGATGTGCTGGGCTGAGAGGCTGCTGGAGTTTGAGACAAGATTTGGGTTGGGTTAAAGTTCAAATTTGGTTTGAGTTTGCAGAGAAATTTGGTTTGTTTGGGTTTGAGTTTGGGTTTGGGTTTGGTTGGAGGTTGGCTTAGTGTTGGATTTTGGTTTGGGTTGGGCTCACATTCAGATTTGAGCGTGGCTTTGGTTTGGGCTCAGGTTTGGGTTCAGGTTCAGGTTCAGGTTTGGTTTGGCTTTGGCTTTGAGCTCATGTTCATGTTTTGGTTTGAGTTCATGCTGGGGTCCCAGTCCAAGTGTGAGTTCAGGTTTGGGACAGGAGTCCAGGCCCCTTTCCAGAGCTGGCCCCCACCTCCAGAGGGTCTGGAGCTTGGAGTGGGACAAGGACCAGGGCTGAGGATCCCGCTCCTGCTGGGATAGAGGGGGTTTGCAGTCAGAGCAGGACTTTCCCAGGGCACTCCTGAAGCCGAGCCTGTCGGAAGATGAGTTTTCTAAATGACTTTCCTAACTTCTCTTTTGGCTCCCGTTGGTAATTGGTTCATTTCCAGGTACTTGCAAGAATGTAAATATGGAATGAATCAACTTTTTCCACATTTTCTTTAGCAGCCCTTTTATGAAGAACAGATTTTCCACAGAGGAAATTAAAAAGTACATAAAACTGAGAAATCATGGTGTTGTTGAGAACAGCATCAGCTTTCAATGTCACTTTGTAACTGGCAGCACATACTGTATTCCAATGGCATTAATAGAAACTACAAAGTTTGTTTCAATTAGCTTCGTTTTTCTTTCAGAAAAGGAATTATCATAAATCCCTGAAATAACATTTGTCCAAAAGAGATGTGTGGCATTACTTTAGAAATCTTTTATGTCTGTTTTTAAATTACACTTCCTTGTAAAAATGATTATACATTGATTTAATAAATGCACTTGATTTGTGTATATTGCTGAAATTAAAAAAAGCCATGACACAGCTCTGGTTTCCTGTACAAGGCTGTCAAACAGCTTTTCTGCAGTAAATTCTGAGAGAAGGCTCTTGGCAACTTGGTCTGTGCATGGCCACGTTAGTGAGCAGAAAAAGGAGTTGCGTTAGGATTTGGACAGATTCTTTTGGAACAACTTCTAAAATAATCTTCCTTCTCAGTGCATCTGTCCTCGTGGGAGGCCCTGGACCTTGTGGGGGGTGATGGGTGTGGACAGCTCAGAGGGTGGGACTGACCAACCCAACCTCACTCCTGGGTCCTGGAGGGTCCTTCTGCATCAACTTCGCAGCTGAAGCACCATTTATCCCACACAGGTCCTCGGGCTCTGGGCCAGAGGGTGCCCAGGCACTGCAGCCCTGGAAATAATCTTCCTTAAGAGTCTAAACAAACCTTTCGTTTGGACTCCATGCAAGGGAGAAGCTTACAGCACAGTCAGCCAGTTAAAGGTGATTTTTATATCTGATTACCTCCACTGCGGTGATGATTTGCTGACAGCTTTAACGGGAAACGCCCCCAGAAGTGGTGCCCATGTAAAATATGGCATTCCACGGTCTTGTTTCACACCAAACCAATACAGGCACTAATTCTGGGGGTGCATGAGGCAAACCCTGAATCTCTGTGGTGTGGGAAGGAGGTTGGATGGGTGGGAAAGAGGTTGGATAGGTGGGAAGGAGGTTGGATGGGTGGGAAGGAGGTTGGATGGGTGGGAAGGAGGGAAGGAGGTTGGATGGCGTGGTTGCCGTGTGGTGCCAGCACTGACGGCTCCAGCCCCGCTCTGGGGAAGATTCACAAGGGGCTGGGGCGGGGGCTGGTCTTAATTAAAATATCCCAAAGGTCTCTCCACGCAGCTGACAACAGATGTAATTTATCTTGTCAGCTGTCCCCACATCAGAAGAGCACTCTTGGAGCAATAGTAATAATAACATTAATAAAAATCATCCCTGCCTGCAATGTGGAGCAAGTTGTGGCTGCTCCCCTGCCTGAGCCTGCCCAGGTGGTGGAGCAGCCCCGGGCTCTGCTCCCGGGGATCCCCTCGCTATTTCTGCTCCAGGAGAAATGGATTTTCCCAGGCATTTTGTGGCTTTTTTCAGGGGACCATCCCATATTCCCTGGGCTCACGCTCACCACCCCAAATGGCCCCGCCCCGCTCCGAGATGTTCTGGGGAGCAGAGCAATAATTGTACATTTGCTGGGAATTACGCAGGATGAAGACAATTATAGGATGAAGACAATTAGGGCATGAAGCAGATCTGATCCTGTTTCCACTCCCCAAATCACGTTTCCCAGTTTGCTTTCGTGGTGCTCAGAGCCCATCTCACGTCTGAGGTGCTGCTGGCGGTGTGGCCCCCCCTGTGCCCCCACCCGGGAGCAGAATGGAAACCTCACCCGGGGCTCTCCAAACCCAACCCCTCGCTTTGGGGTTCTCCCCCTTTACAGCGGCAGAAGACAAACCCCTCCCATCCTCAGTGCCTCCAGAAAGTTTTAGAATTTAATCATGGCTGCACTTTCGGGTTTCACTTCCAGGGGAGCAGGAGGACGAGCCCCACGGGCACGTGGGCTGTGTTCCACACGGGATTTTCCATAATCTCCCCAACAACCCAAGGCCGCGGCAGTTCCAGCCCGGTCCTCCTTCCCCTGCCTCCCTCGCCTCCTCTCCAGCGCGCACCGCAATTATCATGCAATCCGGCACCTCGCACCTCGTTAATGCCTTTCAAACCTGAACTTCCTTGAAGTTCTGAGGGGTTTCAAAACACTGCTCCCCATTAGCAGCGTTCTTCCCCGCGCCACAAACGCGCAGGACGCGCTGGAAGGCGACAGCGAACGCCGCGTCGGGGATGTTTACACGGCTGTTGCGGAAAACGCCGCGGCGCTAATTTATTCCTGTTCCTTAAATTCTGTTAGCAGTTGTAAGACAGTCGGATCCCACCCATGGGAGCGTGTGCCCTCATGAAACACAATTACAATGAGAATATCTCATTATCTCATTGGCTTTAGCTTACTCTTCTGTTACCATGGTTTCAAATACACAGAGGAGCCCGAAACTAAGCGCGCTGCTAACAAAGAACATCTCCTTGTACAATGACATCAGATCGTGTCAGACAGAACAGACTTAATTAAATAGCCCCCGACGCAGGGCAAATGCAGAAGTTGGGGGCACTTTCACACCCGGCCCCTCCCGGGTGCTGCGGGAAGCTCCGCCGAGGAGCAGCCGGGTGGTTCCTGCCGGAGCGGCAAACACGGGCAGCTCCGGCAGGAAAATTGGTTATAAAATGATCTCTGTCCACCCCGAGCCCTCTCCCACCTCTGCACGGCCCCTCCCCTGCCAGACCACGGCGCTGTCCCGGTGCGGGTGACGCCGAGTGACCTCGGGTGATGCTCCGGGAAGGACGCGAGTGTGGCCGAGCCAGCCCAGCCCGCTGCCGGTGCCCCCGGGCCCCGGGGAAGGGCAGAGCCGGGCAGTGCCCGCAGCCCCGGGCAGCCGCTCCCACCGCCCGGGCGGCTCGGCCGCGGCATTAAAAATTCCACGAATCATTTATTTACCCTGGAGTATATCCGGTGACATAATGTGACAATAATGACATCCCTAGTGGTGTTAATTGATTTTGTCCTGGTAGAGGAGGTAATTTGGCGTCCACAGCAGCTTCTAGATCACGGACCTACTGATTGTCTGCCGAGGTAATATTATTGTTAATGAAGAGAAAACACGCTCTCCTCTTTAAAAGACAATATGCTAATTAAGACAGACAATAGAGAGTCAGGGGTCATTTATTATTTTTAAACAGAGAGTTAATCCTAAACGACTGGCATGGAAGTGCAAAACGACTGTAAATTAATAAGTGCAATTCCTGGCTCATAAAATCCATCGTCGCTGTTAAATAAAAAGAAGGGCATTCATGAAATATTCCGACCATCGGAATACTTGAAGGTGTGAATAATTAACAGCCACAAGTTAACATCCACCAGCTTGTAAAAGGTCTGATTAAAGGCAGTGTTCATCAGCCACCAAACTATCACAGCTCGTCGGGTCAACATCTCCTAATTAATGATTCCTTATTAGAGAGATAAAACGTGTTTTCTGAGGAGAATTATTTTTAAAAAGGAACGAGTGTTTTCAGTGCAATGTGTGGAATAATTAAAACTCGTTTAATGGGGCTGAGCTGGCTGGGTTCCTCGGGGGGTGTTGCTGTGGGCACTGGTGGCTCTGGTGACACCAGGGGCTGCTGGAGAGGTCCCTGGGCAGATGCTTCACCCGGAGCCTCCAGCTCAGAGCTGAACTGTGCTAAAACCCAACCCCAAAATCCGTATTTTCAATTCTCCCAGCAAATACACGACAGCAGCACCCAAACCAGCACCCAGCTCTCTGCCACGAGCACAGACTGAGCGAGGTGGGAGCAGGAGGAGAGGTTGGATACGGGAGCCCAGCCCTGCAGCCTTGGCTCTGCTGCTGTGTCCATGCCATCGCAACGAGTTCAATGCAGAATTCGTGGAATCCAGGGCAAAGGACCCGACCTTTATTGCTCTTTGCTGGAAAACTTTGAAAAATTCATTGCAGGCCGTGGTTGAGGTGTCCCTGTGACCTTCATCCCCCTCCGCCTCTCCTGCTCCTGTCTCATCCCACTCGTGTCCAACGTGCAGAGTCACAGCTCACCTGCAGCTGCCACCTCCACACCTCACAGCCGCCCCACGCTCACAAGGCTGGTTTTTAGCTCAGCTGCTCTCAAAACCAAACTGCCCTTATTTTTCTTTATATTTTACAAGACTTCCTGGGCACTTTCTTTGCCATTTTGCAGTTTTTCTTCCCAGCAATGAAGGAACTTTTTTTTGATCGGTTTTAACCTGCCCCACTGAGTTTGTATGTTTATTTTTACAACTTTTCTTCATAGGAATGAAGGACACTTCTTTTTCTGTTTTGACCTCTCCAACTGAATTTGTGTATTTATTTATCTCCAGAAACAGGGACTCTTTGCATTCACCTGTTGCAAAATTCTCAGTAGCAGAAAGAACTGGCATCATCCCAAACTCAGCATCACCACTGAGGTGCTGGTTTCTTGACTTCTACTCCTTTTGTTGCTACATTAATACAAATAAGCTTATTTTCAAAAATAATTTGGTTAATGGCTCCAGGATTGGGTTTAGAGTTTGGGATTTGTGTTTGGGATAGTGGTCATAACACTATCACCGATTTTTTTTTTTAATTAAAAAGTATCCCTGGAAGGGTGAAGGAAATACCCTTTGAATTCAGAATATTGGTCACTGGGATGCTACGAACCATGGCAGCCTGGATACTGAAGTTGAGGAAATACCATTTTAGGGCATTAAAAATCATCACAGGGTGAGTAAATACCTCACAGGAAAGGATGAGCATGTCCTGTTGAACCCCTTCTAGGGATTTTAGGGTGCTTGTATTCCCAGAAATACCCAGCTTGGAGATGTCTGCTCCAGGGGCCATCACGGGGAGGAATGAACAGCCCCAGTGCCTGATGAGCCTCATCCATGGGGTGGGACAAGCACTGGGATTGGGATGAGCTGCTGCCGGCACGGCCACGGGAGCCTGGGTGCTGGGAGCTCGGGAAGAGGAAAACCAGGAGAGGAAAACCAGGAGGATCCCAGAGTCCCCTCTGGTGTCACCCACGGTCCTCACTGGACCGGGATCAGAGGGAAATGAGTTGTGGCAGAGCTGGGAATTCAAGCCTGAGCCCCCCCGGGCAGGGAGGTGCAGCTTTATCACCACGTAAACAACCACAAAGAGCTCTGGTGACAGCGTGGCCCCTGAGTTTTGGGGGTTTGGGCTTCAATTTACCTTTTAAACACTGATTTCTGAGCGGGGACTTGCATTAAAAGCATCTCCTGGTGCTCATTTGCATTTAAAGAAGAGAAGTTCAAGCTCTCAAACCTCCAAATTCTGCATGAAGCAGGGGCTGATGAACCAATATTTACTCTGGATTCATTTTGGGGCCTAAATGGCATTTTAGGAGCTGATTTAATGAGGGAGCACTGCGCATGCCCCCGTGCTGTTTTGGACTTGCTCTAATGATCTGGAGGCGTGGCTATGCTTTAATGATCCGCTTTAATAATTTATCAATAGAGTTTGTAAGTGCTAATTTGCACTTTTAGGTGCACATTCTCCTTTTGAAGCCGCCACACAACCCCCTATTAATGTTAATGGGAGTTGTGCTCACATTAAAAGGAGATTATACCCCTAAGGTGTTGAACATCTGACTGAGCCAGGTCTGGAACTGCACTGCTGAATGTCACTGCTTTCATTTCGGGAGATGGCTTTTGGTGGGGCTGTCACCACACGCGCGCAAAGGCAAAGACAACTTCAAACAAGGACAAAAACCGGGCACTGGGAAGTCGGTGCACCAGCCCTGCCTTCTTAGGCTTGGGTTTAAATCCAGCTCCGGGGCGGGGTCGGCGATGGAGCGGCTCCAGAGGGTGCTGGTGTCACCCAGCGCTGTCACCGGAGCCACCGAGGGGTGTGCAGGGGTTAATTTGTGCCCAGGGAAGAGTGGAAGGGCCAATCGTCTGGAAAACAGATCTCCTCCGCCCGTTTAAGAGAGGCTCTAATCACTTCTGGGGGCAGTTCTTGCCGTGGCATCAAATTCCGGCGTTTATGAATTGACTTCTAATTAACGGGAAGGAGGTGGGGACTGTGTTTATCTCCTGACTGAACAAACGGCTCCAGCAGAAATTTAAATCCTATTTACTGCGCTGGAATTAATTGGGGTAAATGACATGGCCAAGGATCGATGCAGGAGGGTTTCACCTCTTAACCCTTTCCTCAGCCCACTTTCCTCAGTAACTGGGGTTTGGGGAGAAGAATGCAGCAGCCGGGAGTTATTTGGGTACAGCAGGGTTTGCACAGGGATCTGTTGGCTGACACAGAGAGGGGTGTGTGGGCACAGGAGAGAGGGATAATTAATGACTAAAACCCATCTTCTCCCCCAGGAATGGTGTCAGAGCTGTCCCCAACTCAACCACTCACCTGCATCACCTCTCTGAGGTTTCCAGATTCACTCTTAACTCCTTTGGAGGGATTTGGGGAGGGATCAAATTATATCCCCGGGGTCAGCCGGAGTCAGCTGTCCGGGCTGGGTCCCCCAGCTCCTTGTGCACCCCCGGCTCTGCAGCAAAGCCCTCGATGCTGCGTGAGCCCTACTCAGCAAGAGCAGAACCAGCGCTGGGTTATCAGTGCTGCTCCCAGCACAAATCCCAACTCCAGCCCCGTCCCAGCCACTGGGAGGAGAATTAACCCTGCCGCAGCCGGAGCTGACACGCGTGTCAGGAGCGAGGCAGAGCCAGCCCGCTGATGAATTATGCATCTGCCCCACCTGGGAGTTCATATTTACCGTATCGTGCTGGAATCCATTAGCAAGAACAAACATTGTATTTATCCGACACGCTCCAAAGCCGCTCCTGTGCATCCCCGCTGTGCGGAGAGGGAACCAGGGCGGCTGCCGGCTCCGAAGGGCCCTGGCCGGCTCCAGGCTCGGCTCCGGCCGGGGGGCTCAGATCCAGCCTCCGGAAAGCGCTCGGCCGGACCCGCCTGGGAACCCTCGCGGTGGGACAGCTTGGAGGCGACTCCGGCTGCAGGTGCTGGGCAGGGACGAGGGTGGAAGGGCTGCGGCCTCGGTGCTCCCCGAGCTGCTGCACCCCAGCACCCCCAGAACCCCCAGAACCCTCAGAACCCCAGTGTCCTAAGCATCCTCAGCACCCCCAGTGCTCCCAGTACCTCTAGCGCCTCCAGCACCCTCAGCATCCCAACACCCCCAGCACCTCCATGAACTCCAGCACCCCCACAATCCCAGTGCTCCCAGTGCCCTCAGCAGCCCCAGCAGTCCCAGGACCCCAGAAACACCCAGCACCCGCAGCAGTTCCAGCACTGCCAGCACCCCAACACCCAGGGCGGCCGATGGCCCAGCTGGGAGCCCCCCCAGCTCCCCCCGCCCCTGCGCAGGCGAAGGCCGGGTTTGGGAAGCCGGGGCAGCAGAGGAATCCTGCTTTGAAAGGATCGGTGGTGGCGGCAGAGGAAGGGGAGGCCCAGGCTTTGAGGAGAGGAGCGCATCTCCTGCATTTCATCTCGGCTCCCGGCCTGTCCCTGCAGGACCGCGCCTCCCACACTCCGGCGTTTCAATCGCTCTGCCAGCGCCGTGTTTGAAGATGTCAGGGGAGAACGGGGCTCTCTGTGAAGCGAGTTGCAAGAAAAGAGACTGATCGCTGTCCCTGCTCAGAGACGAGATCTTTAAAGCCTTCAGGAACGCCCCACACCGGCGCCGCTCCCCTTCCCGGAGCGCTCCATCCCGGCTCTCACCTGCCTGGATGCTCCAGCAGGGGAAGGAGCGGTGGTGGGAGGCTCAGGAGTCCACAGGAGCGCTCAAATAACCCTTTTCCTTCTTTCTTCCTACTTAACTCAATAAGAAAAAAAAATTAAAAGAGAACTTCTTCCCTTTTTTCTGACAAGATATCGAAAGCTGTGGCAGTGTTTTCCGCAAAGCAGGAGCTCCAGCAGCCCCCAGGGTCTCCTCTGCCCACCCAGGCAAATCTCGAGCAGGAACACGCTGGGCTGAGATAATCCCCGTCCTCAGCAGCCCTGGGGGGCTCTGCAGGGGTGGAATGCAGGGAGAAAGTGGGAAACTCCTTCCCGAATAGCAGGGATGACCCATGACTGAGGTGGAGTCTCTGCAGAGCACATCCATGAGGAATGGGAATGGCTTCACATGGAGAGAGGGCAGGGATGGATGGCTGGGAAGGAATTCCTGGCTGGGAGGGTGGGGAGGCCCTGGCACAGGGTGCCCAGAGCAGCTGTGGCTGCCCCTGGATCCCTAGCAGTGCCCAAGGCCAGGCTGGACACTGGGGCTGGGAGCAGCCTGGGACAGTGGGAGGTGTCCCTGCCCATGGGACATTGGATGAGCTTTAAGGTCCCTCCCAACCCAAACCCTTCTGTGATTCTGTGATTGATGCTGCTGAAGGAAGAAGTTAAATATTGATATAAATATTTAAACTTCACTTACGGCCTTCAGCGTCTATTTACTCCACAGCATCCCCTTGGAAAGTTTTGCCGACATGATCTGCAAGTTAAACAACTTTTCAAAAGGCACTCCAGGGGCCGCACAAAGGCCCCAAACTCTCTGTATTGTCACGGGCTTGTGCTTTTAGCCGGGTTTAGAAGGGGCGGTGGGTGCGGGGTGGAGCAGAGCCGGGCGCGGGGGCTCGGGGCCGGCGGGCCGGGGTGGCCGTGCCGGGGTGGCCGTGCCCGGGGTGGCCGTGCCCGGGGTGGCCGTGCCCGGGCTGCCAGCAGCGCCGCGGTGGCTCCCGGCAGGGCTGGGCACTCGCCACAGCCCGGGGAGAGAGGAGCACATGAAAGCCGGGCTGGATTTGCCTTGCAATGACAGCTGCATATTAATCTAAAGAACTCCTGAAAAATCAAAAAGACATTTTTCAGCAAAATACACCCCTAGAGCCTCAATCGTAAAGCAAGGGAATAAACTTGAAACAGGATTGATTTCATCTTAAAGGGAATAGCTCTTTGAAATGCTACCAGCTGCAGTTGTCTTATTTGGTTTTCAATACTATAACAAAATTGTGCCATATTGTGTCAAATAAGGAGATAATATAACAGCTTTAAACAAATTTTGTAATTACGGGATCAATCAGAAATGAATTAAATCCGTGTGCATTAGGTAAACGGTGCCACTGAATACTGAGTAGCTCCGAATCCCGGCTCCGAGCCCGTCTCCGGCGGCAGCCCCGGCCCCGGGGGCTCGGTGTGAGCCGGCCGGGGGGACACGGGGGCCGTGGCAGCCCCCAGCCTGCGCTCCGGCTCTGGGGAGGGAGCCCAAGGCACCGCGCTGGGACTGAAGCCAAAAGAGCACGAGGTGAACTCGCCCAGCGCCAACAGGGCAGTGCCCGGCAGCACCCGCTGCCCCCGTGCCAGGGCCTGGGGAGGACTGGGGGAGCTGAATTGGGGTTTGCTCCTGGGAATGGCGATGCTGATCCCACACAGGCGTGGAGATTGCCCGGGATGCTCTCCCTGCCCTCGCCCAAGCGGTTCAAGGATGGGTTTGCACTCCTGCGGGCAGCTCGGATGGAAAGCCGCTCTCCATCAAAGCCGTGTGCCCGCACACCCCCAGACTCCCGGGGGTGCATCTCTGGGTGCTCGGAGTTACACCAAAGAGGGGATCATCCCCGGGGCAGCCGTGCCGGACCCCATCCCGCGGCCAGGGCACGGCCGGAGCTCCTCTCCCGCCCCGCCCGGGTTTGTGCCGTCACCCCCGGCCCGGGTGGCCAAGGCACAGCGTCCGAACCCTGGGCACTGATAACAGGGCTGATAGGAACCTGCAAACCGCAGAGAAGGTCTTACAGAAACACACATCCAACAGGGCCAGGGTTACCCGGAGAAGCTCTTTGGCTCCTCCACCCGATCCTGCCCATCCACGGCCGCTCAGGGGTGTGGGGGCCCTCACTCCTGCCATTTAATTGCTTGTTAATGAACTTCTTATGCAAATGAAGCACCAAGCGGCCCTTCCAGCTGTGATGTCACCCTGGGACCTGCGGGGAGAGGGGCCCCGGGTGCTGCACGGAGCAGGATTGGATCCCGGCGGATCACTGTGCGATCCCACCAGGGACCAGTAAAACTATTATTTGGAAAAGCTTTTGCATATTTAATGCTGTTATATAAACTGGAGCATTCCAAATCAGGCCTTTCTGCTCTTTCAAAGAAGGAGGAGTGCTGTTAGGGAATAATACATTAATAGCTGAGCTGCTGCACACACTCTTTTCTGAGGCAGTTTCTGCACCACTTGAATAATTCTGTTGATTCCTCCACTTGAACATCAAATTTGTATTTGAGCTGCTCTCTCAGAAGCTGCTGCCACAGCTGGAGCTACAGGATGAGTCAAAACAAGAATCTGAGAACACAGGCAGCGCAGGAGGGGGGGGGGGACTGTGTGTGGGAGTGCTCATGAGCTCTCCCCAAAATTAGGCTCTTGGTTTCTTTGTACTCTGTTTGATTTCCCTTTTCCCACTCTTCCTTCCGATTCCCGTTTTCCTTCAGGGCAGCACCGAAGAGCTCGGCTGGGACAGGGTTTGAGTCGAGTACCAGGAGCCCAAGTTTTGCGTGGCCAATGCGAACCCCTTCTCTTTTGGAAAGCAAATACCAGCAGTGTGGGGCATCAGGAGCTGAGAAGTTTTGCAAGCCCCGAAATTATCAATGCAATTATCCATAAAATCCCTCTCCTAAATGCATTGCTCCCCAACCCTTCACCCTGAGCAGAATCCAGGGACCCAAACTCCTGGAGATATGGGGACCAAGGGAGCACCACCAGCGTGGAGAGCAGCAACCATTCTCCTAGAAACTGGAAATTTAATGTCTTAAAACCCCCCAAAATTCTCTCTTTTTTGTTGTTTTTTAAAGGATTTAAAAGATTCCTTCCTTCCCGGGCAGGTCTGGGCTGCTGGGCACATCACCCCCCCATACCCCTGCAGCTACTCCCCAGTGCTCCAAACATCCTGGGGGAGAATTCTGAGAGCAGCTGGATCTTTTCCAAAGGAATTTCCGAATCTCCTCCTCTTCCATGTGTCTCATCGACTGTGGCCTTATTATCTAAAAGGATTTATGAGGAATTTGGGCTGATGTTCCTCTCTCAGCAATGCCTTCTGATGATTTAATAATGGCTCTGGAGACAAACCTGGGTTCTGACCACTCTCCTCTGGCTGGTGGCCCCACATCCCCATTTTCAGTAAAAAAAAAAAAGGAATTTTCAGGAAAAGCATATTTTGTCCCTCCAAAACAATTATTCTTGGGAGAGGTGCTGTGCCCTGGGTCAGCCCCACCACGCTCCTGGGTGCCTCAGCCATGGAAAAGCCCTTCCTGCAGCCCTGAGCAGCGGGGGTGGTTTCACACAGCCACAGCTCCCGCTGGGTGCCACGAGAGATCCAGGGAAAGCTCCTCCTTGCGCTGCTGGGTTCCACAGCAGAGGTTTCCTCTGCCAGGACCTCAGCTCCTCTCCTGCCTGGTGATGCAGTGACTGCGCAGGGAGGTCGGGGACAGCCCCTGATGGCTTTAAACAAACGCTGCTGTGCATCAGAGGTGGGCTGGCCCCGGAGTTCCTGCCCCTCCCGGGCACGGACACGGCCCCAGAGCGGCACCAGCAGCTCTCCCGAGGTGCCGCTGGCCCCTGGGAGGGGATCCCGGGTGCCCTGACCACAGGATGGGGGATCCCCCAGGGGACACCCCCGCTGGGCTTCCCCCAGCTCAGCTGCAGCCAGGACAGCCTCAAGGACAGCCTCAAGGACAGCCCCTGCTGTCTCAGCACCTTCAATCCACTTCCCATCAATCCCCTTCCCACATCCTTTTCTCCTTTCCTGTTTAAAGCCAATTCCTTTCACATGAAGATTTCTTGAGGTCTCCCGGGCCATTTCCCACATCTATAAATGGTTTATTACTGGGGCAATATGGCCAAAGCGCCCCCTCGTCCCCTCTCCAGGACATCAAACACACCAAAACAACTGCCCTCAACCCTTTTTTCTAAGGGTCTCATCACACTGAAAACTTGCTGGGGTTTGTGACAGCACTTTTCCATAAAGATACAAGAATTCAGATTTTCTGTGTGATGCAGCACCAAAAATCACATTAGCAGAGAGCTGGAGCGAGAAGATCAACATTGATTACGTCCCCATCATACACCTGCTTTCAAGTACAAAATGGAATATTGGATAAGGAGGGTTTGAAATCAAAACTCCAGCTTTGTGCTTGGGGCAAGTTCTTGCAGTGCTGGCACCGCCAGGGTCGTGTTGAATTTGCTGTGGGGATCCAAAACACAACTCAAATTATTTGTCTGTTGTGGTTTGGGAGATGGAGCTGAGATGGGTTGGGAACAATTCCTTTTTAAAGCGGTAGGAAAGTAACAGACTCGTGGAATTGTTCAGTTTGGAACAGCCCTCCAAGGTCACTGAGCCCAACCATTCCCAGCACTGCCGAGGCCACCACTGCCCCCTGTCCTCAGTGCCACATCCCCAGGGCTCGGAAAGCCCTGCAGGGATGGGGACTCCAGCACGGCCCTGGGCAGCTGTGCCGGGGCTGGACAACCCTTTCTGGGAAGAAATTTCCCCAATATCCACCCTGAGCCTCCGCTGGCCCAGCCTGAGGCCGTTCCCTCTCCTCCTGTCCCTGTTCCCTGGGAGCAGAGCCCGACCCCCCCCGGCTGCCCCCTCCTGTCAGGGAGTTGTGCAGAGCCACAAGGTGCAGCCAGAGCTGTGCCAAGGGATGGGGATGGGGATGATTGATGGGGATGATGGGGATGATGGGGATGGCTGTGTGGGCATCCTCTGCTCCCCCCTGGGAAAGATACCCCCCCAAACCCACACCTGGAGCTCGTTTCACTGTTAGGTGTTGCCTGATCTTTAATCGCCTGTTTTAGCCAAACCAGGTGAAAAGAGCTCGCTGAACCAGCAGCGGCCCCGTGCCCAGCTACAGCCCGGCAAAGCTGGGGAACCCGCGGGCAGAGCTCGGCCGTGCTCGGGAAGCAGGGGCTGCTGGAGCCAGCGAAGGAAAGGAGCAGAGCGGCGGGGGCTGAGGTTTGGTTCTCGCGGCTCCGTGAGCTCTGGGGCAGGTTCACGCCCGGGAGCAGCGGCAGCACCAGCGCGTCCCTGCTGGAGCCGGAGCTCCGCGGGGTTTGGGATTCGCGGCTCGGCAGCGCTGGAACAGCAACTGCTCCATCTGCTGGGAGCGGCTCCGGCCGGGATGGGATGAGGGATATGGGATGAGGGATGTGGGCTCCAGCTCCCCCGGCAGAGCGGCGGGGATGGCCCGGCCGGTCCCGGCATCCCGGGGGCTCCCAGCATCCCGGGGAATCCCGGCTGGAGGGCGGGAGAGGGCACCGGTCCTAAAGAAACCGGGCTGAGCCGGGCCGGCTGCCCT
Organism: Oriolus oriolus; assembly: GCA_013400235.1. Lineage (NCBI taxonomy): Eukaryota > Metazoa > Chordata > Aves > Passeriformes > Corvidae > Oriolus > Oriolus oriolus. The sequence goes on along the minus strand of VXBT01000020.1, from coordinate 305,359 downwards.
CGGGTTATAAACGCATCGCTTAAAAGAAGGGGATATGGATCANGTGGGATGGGATGATTTTTAGGGTCCCTTCCAACCCAAACCATTCCAGGATTCCATGAGGATTCCCGGGAGCGCTGCTCAGCCTGGCACCGGGCAGGGGTGGGAGCACCCAGGGCTGGGCTCTGCCTGGGCTCCCAGGTTCCACCTTTAAAAACAAACACAGAAAAGCGGGGGGGGGAGGGGGGGGAATCGATGTCCAGAATTTAAACTTTCCTTTCATGTGAATTTTTGCTTCCTCACAACCCAGGGAGAGCAGAGAGACCAGGCTGGACTGCAGGACCTGTTCCCAAATTAATGACTGTGGATCTGCTTGGACGTTGGTGGCTCCAGGCATTTATTTGTCCAGGGCCAAGCTGAATGAGCCCCCACTCCGGGAGGGATCACACTGCCCCTGATAGAATCAAACCACCCCAGAAGGGGTCAAACTGCCCCAAAAGAGATGAATTGCCTGGCTGCAGGTGCTCAGATGTGTGATGGGAGAGATGGCCCAAGCCTGGCCCCGTGGCCAGGGGCTCCCAGGGGGTTTCTGTGCTACCCAATGTGCCTGATGGATGTGGAGACACTCGGACAGACGTGGATGTTGGAAGAAGAAGGGAAGAAATACTTCCTTGCTTTCTAAGCCTGGCATTTTTGTACCTCAGCAAATTGGCGTCGCTACCACCGGCAGTCCTTACTTTAAAATATGGGCATTTCTCTGCTGGAAATGCTTTCCTGCACTATTTCCTTGACCTGAAAGCTGGGAGTGTCAATACATCAGTCCTGGAGTCTGCTGAGTGCCTAGAAATAAGGGGATATCATCTCCAAAATGAGTGCCCACCAGGCTCTGTCAGCTCTGCCAGCGCAGAGCAGCTCTTTGCAACTTTGATTTACTGGCAATTGTTGGAAAAGGAGCAAGCAAGGAACGAAAACCCAATATTTCCATTACCGTTTACTTAATAAAAAAATATTGTAGGGAAGTCAGACATCATAAAACGCCCATCCTCGCTCTGTATTTACAGGGTCATCCAATAACTCGAGCCAGACCAGTAATCAATTTTAGAAAGCCCTTTGCAATTGAAGGCACAGACAAGTGAGTGCTCAATATCAATATTCCCAGGGCAGAGCAGCAGCCACGCTGCTCTGGAGCACCCCAAACAGCCAGGCTGAGCTGGAGCCCTCACGGGGGGTGAGGTCCTCGCGGGGAGCACGGGAGAGGGAGGCTCCGTTTCCAAGAAGCCTTTTGGAACACTGAGAAATTCCTTTCCTACCGTGTCCGAGAGCTCTTCTGCACCATCCGCTCACAGAACACCTTCTCTCGTTGATGTGGAGGGGATTTTCACCATCAAGCTCTGGGGTTCTGGCCGATCCATGGGGCAGAGGTGCTGCCTGTGGCAAGAAAATTCCTTTCTGAGGAGGTGGCTCCTCCTCTCCCCCAGCATCACCTCCCCTTCCTTGGCTGCTTCTGGTCCTTCCCATTGTGACAGGGTCACAGAACGGTTTGGGTTGGAAGGGACCTCAAAGACCACCTGGTTGTGACACCGTGGGCTGGTGGCTTTAGGGCTTGTCCAGCCACGCGCAGCTCAGGCTCTGCTCGTGGGCAGCTCTGGGTGTTCAGCTTCCTCAGAGTCGCTTTGGGCCACAAGAACTCCCTCTAAGAGGAGAAACCTCAGGCTGCTGCTGAAGAAATCGAAGCTCGGTTCCCAGAGAGGGCTGCTCCCGCCGGGTGTGTTCCCACCCTGGAAGATGTCCTCCAGCAGAACAAGGGCTGGGCTCCGGGCTGGAGCGGGTGGACCAGGGCAAAACCACGCAATCCCTTTCCTTCCTGCTGTCTGCAGCCCCCCTCCAAAGACATTTTAAGATAAATTGTGCTGTTTCATTCTGAGTGTTGTGGAGAATGGTGCCTGGTGCCTGAATCCCCAGGGAGCAGCAGGAAGTTCCAGGGAGCAGGAGGGGCCCTGCTGTGAAGTCGAAGCAGCTCTTCTGCCAGAGTCACCCAGCATCTCTCATTTCTCAGTCGATGGTTTAATCTATTTTAATGATTATCAATACTGATGGTGAGTGTAATCACCTTGTCTGATACAATTGCTAGAATCTAAAAGTCAACTTGATTTTAATGGTTTATCATTAGGAGTATTATTTAGTCGGATTAAACTGGTCTTAATTCCTCCGCAGTCATTATTTAAAAGCTGTTTGGAGCACATTAGGGCGACCCCCCTCATCCTGGAATGAATCAATGCCCTGTCTCCATCCCATATATTTCCAGCAGCCTCTCACGAGCAGCCACACGATGGACACCACGGCACGAGGAGCTGTTGATATTCATGCGTGCTCCCTCCTGCCATTGAGATTCCCTTAACACCCCGCAGCAGGGCTGGATTTAACCCTCCCGCTGTGACGGGGCCCCTTAACCCCGCGCTGCCAGCAGGAGGGCTGGGAAACGCTCACGGACTGGGATTTGGAGAGGCTGGAGCAGCTTCCAGGGGACAGGTCCAGAGCCTTTGGAGCGAGTGCCGTGCCGCCAGGGAATCTCTGGGTGCGTCCCTGTCACCTCCCGGGGCCAGGGGACACAGCCCAGCAGCAATCCCGGATCAGCCAAGCACGGAGCGGGGGACCTGGGCTTCTCCAGCAGCAGGGATGCTGTGCCAAGGCTCCCCGAGCCCAGGGCTCACCGCTCCCCCGCCTGCCCGGCCACTGCGGGGAGCAGGGCCACGTCCACCGTGGCTTTGGGAGCAAAACCTCTGGATGTCACCCAGACCTTGGCTCTGGAGCAGGAGGTGGTGCAGCCTGAGCGAGGCTGCATCCTTCGCTGCCTCTTCCTGCCACGTACAAAATCCAATCTCTCCTCCCAGGGACCCCCAGCCCTGCCCTCCCTCAGCCACAGCGTCCTCCCTGTGCAGGGCATCCCTTCCAGCTTCTGTCCCCGGAAGAGCAGGGAAGGGTTTGCTGCTGGGGCCTGGGATGTGCTCAGGGTGGTGGCATTGGCTCACTGCAGCCACTGCCCGAGCACATTCCACGTCCTTTCCACGCTATCCATTAAGGGGTTTTGCCCCTCTCACAGGGGTTGTACCAAAAAAATTGTGGGAGCAGCTGTTGTTGCTTCCAGAGGATGCTGAGGAGCTCGTCAGCAGGAGCCAGAGGGAACGGGGTGCCGGCGTGAGCGGTTGTGGCCGTGCTGCTCCACACTTGTGCTGAACCAACTTCCCTTCCCAACAACACAAGTTGGGGGAGTGGGAGCACAAGGATGAACTTGGGAAAACCTCACATTCCACGAGACAGGCAGAAGGTGCAAATGAAGCACACTTTTCTGACTTTAGGCACAGTTTTCTTATTGAACAAGGGATCAAACCTGGTGTGTAACAACCAGGAGCAACTCCAGTCCTGCAGGAGGCTTCTGAGGACAACAGAGAGCTGTGGTAGCTCAGTGATGGGATTAATTTGTTTAAAAATAAAGCCCTGGAGACATTTTAGATGTTTCCTTTAGTTAATGAGATTTCCATGATAGTTAAAACAATAAAATTAGCAAACAATGCCGTTAATCCCGGATTACAAGCAGCACCAGGGAAGAATTAGTAAAATAAATCAAGAAGATTTAAGGCACTTTGCTCTCCAATAAAGTAGCTCAGATGGGAGCTCCATGCTGTATTTGCCTGGGATTAAGGAAAAGGTGATCAGGATCTGCCTTTCAGCCTTTAACCTGGAATATCTGAGCATGGAAATAACATTTTCTCAAGTCTAAGCCTTGATTTAACCCATACACTAAATATTTCTTATATATGACCTATCAGTAAATAACTCCCACTGCTTCACATTTAAAAATTCAAATTATTTTCAATCAAAAGCCTCAAATCAAATCACAGCAACTTTTTACACCCCACATTTGGCTGTTGTAACCAGCAGTATGAAACGGGGATAAAAGACATCCCAAAATAGGATTACACAGAGCAGCAATAAAAGGGGAAATAATCTTTGAAGAAGTGATGGAAGAACAAATTCTAAGGGCATTAAGAAGGAACAAGTCATGGTTTCAATCACAGCCGGGCAGGAGATTGCTAATCTCGTGTGTACAGCAGATAAATCTGGGAGGACAACAAATTGTGTTTTAATTTATGGACTGAAAAGGTTGATTTTTAACTCCCTCTACTCACTCCAGAAATCAGGGAAATACAGAGTGAAACTGATAAAGTAATGGAGTTCTCCAAGGTGGATCCTCAAAAACACAGGGAAAACATTTCATTTTTAGTGCGTGCTTTTGGCAGGAATTTAAATACAAGCCATTGAATCCACTAGCTTATTATTTTAAAAAATATTTTTTATTATTTTTTATTATTTAAAAACAAAATTTATATTGTATCCCTTTAAGTTACCTGAAATCAAAGGAGCTTCGTGATCAGCCCACAAATGTACAAAAGACTCATACTGACCTATTAAAAAAGTCTTTTTATTCATGAGCTTCATGAGTTAGACACATATTCAATGAAATATAACATTTCTGTTTGGAAACAACACAGTAAACATTAAATATTATTGGCAGGTCATTTGTGACACAGTAATGGCAAAATAAATCAGAAAAGAGAAATGGTAAGTTTGTTCCCCAAGCAGCTGCAGACTTAATGGTTTGCCAAAATCATCCAAGAGCAAAATCCAATGAAAATTCCTTCCTGGAAAGGGTGGTGAGGCCCTGGAAGGGGCTCCCAGGGAGGTTTGGGGTCCCCATCCCTGGAGGTGTCCAAGGAAGGCCTGGATGTGGCACTCAGTGCTCTGGACTGGTGACAAGGTGGGCATCGGGCACAGCGGGGATTTGATGATCGTGGAGGGCTTTTCCAACCTCAGGGATCCTGGGATTCTGTGCAAAGAGGATCACCGGGCAGGATCCTCGTTCTGCAGCAGCGCCTCCACTTCCAGCGCTCCCAAACGCCTTGGGTTCCCCCTGTGCTGCTGGTACAGGGTCACCTGGCATTCCCAGGTAAGGAAGGCACTGATGGGGACACAGGGGTGGCACCTGGAATTCTGGCTTTCAGTTAAACCCCAAATCAGCCCCCCAGAGCAACAGCACCACCCCTTCAGTCGTGGCCGCAGCTCCCAGCGCCGCGTTCCGCAGAGGGAAGCTCAGAACCTGCTGTGTCTAATTCCTGCACTGGGATCCATTTATTTAACCCTGACTGGGGGATTTTGCACATTAGCACAGCACCTTTTCCAAATCCTACTCAAGGCTCATTTTCTGTACTCCTTCAGGGCAGAAAGTTCAATCATGTTTTACTTGCAACGCTAGAAAAGAGAAAATGGGGAAAAATTCCAGCTCCAAACTTCAGATCCCCTTGGGTATGTGGCTCAAATATCCATGGAAATGTCCTTTCTGCCTCATCCTTGTGCTTGCAGGGGTCCTTAGGGAGAAATATAAGGATAAGAACCAGGTTAATCTAGGAACAGCTGTGGGAGCAAACGCATTGCCCTGCACTACTCCAGCACCAGTGCTGTACATGCTGCGGGCTGGGCCGAGGGGGGAGGCTGGTAAGGAGAAAAAGTTATTTTAAATTATTAAAAAACTCTTCTTAGCAATAGCTCAGCAGGGCCTGATCACAAAACACAATTCTCATCTCCTGCAAAACTTCCAGGCAGTCAAATTTGCAGGCACTGACACTCAGACAACAAATGACTCAACATTCAGGGCTGTTTTCAACGCAAGTTGTGCAATTAGATGTAATTATTTATTCCCATTGTAAACCAGTCCATTGAAACACTGCTCATCTAAAAAGAATTAACAAGTGTGTCCTTGTCCTTTCTCCTGATGGTGTCAGCTCTCCAGGAAATTATTGACTTGGAGCACAGACAGACCTTAAGTACGAAATAATCACAGTTCTCCGGAAGTTTTGCTGGATAATCGAGGAGTTTTGTACTTGAGTTCTGAACTTGGTACAAATCACTTTGTTTTCTAATAGAGGCTTCCCTGTGAACTGGGAAAATTTGCTAAAGTCCCACCATGGATCACAGAATGACAGAATCGTGGAATTGTTAAGGCTGGAAAAGCCATCCCCGAGCTCCTGGGCTGCAGCACTGGGCAGCAGCACCCTGAGCCACCAAGCTGGCAACAACACCAGAGCTCTGAAGGTGAATAAATGATCAACACTAATTATGTGCAGCTTACCAAAGAGTATTTCCAGAATGGTTTTGCAGCAGATATTTCAGCTGCTTCTTTAAAAAAAAAAAAAAAAAGCTAAAGTGCCAAAATACTGAATACAGGAACTTTGAGACCTCAAGAGACAGCCCAGAGTGGAGGAGACAACCAAAGTGAGTTCCAGGGTAAACATCCTGACAGCCACTGAGCTACTGCAGCAAATTTGTTCCACGAAATTAAACAATGTACTGACAATTTAAAAATCTGAGATGAATTTAAAAACCGAGTTTAAAAACTGGAGGCAAAGCCAAGCATTTACAGGAGTGCAGAGAAGCTGAATGTCTGGCTGGGAAACTCTGCTGGCTCAATTGTCAGGCCAGGCTTCTATTTTTAGCGCAGTAATTAAATTGCAGAGCCCGATGTTTTGTGGAGGGATAGAATGGATTCCAAAGGTGCAGGAGAAGTCTGTGTACAGCAGCTTGGCTCTTGCTGAATAAACTCTGGCTATCCAGTAACAGCCTGGCCATATTTAATGAAAAGGAAAACATGTGGAAGAGCTGAACAAGATTCCCTGACAATAGGGTGATGTCAAAGCAAAAAAAAATAAGGAAAAAGTCTCGGTGAAGGGTTTTGTCTGAACTAAACACAAAGCAGAGTTGTTTGGGTTTGGAGGGAGCAGGGGAGGAAGACACAGGGTAGGAAATAAGAGGAAGGGATGAAGTTTTCCAGAAAAACTTGCACTGGATTCAGGCTCTTAAAAACTTCAGGATGGTGCTGCTCCAAGACTAAGGGCAGGACTGATTTAGGACTTTAAAACATGTAGGACTGCAGCCCTGTGTACAAGGGAAACATTAAATAGTCATGCACAGAATGTAAAGCTCTAATAAAATCCACACCTGGATTTAGCATCTCTGACAAGGTCCAGAATGTCTTGAGGAATCCCAACCACCTCCTGCTGCAAAGTGGGAGGAAACACTGACTGGAAAAGGAAATTATGTCCAATTTATAATTCAAATGTGCAGTGGTGAAACTCCTCTCAAAATGACCAGGAGGACAGGTCATGCTTTACAGACAATTGGACGCTCCCATTTATAGGAACAACTGCCTTGTGCAGCCAAACACCTTGAACTGCAGCCACCACAGCACTGGGATGAGCGTGTTGTTATCCTGTTCCACCAGGCTGAAAGGGCTCCAGGGGAATCCTGCACTGGAGCTGCTGCTCCAGGCGTGAGCAGGAGCCCATTTGTTTCCAGAATTAGTCCGTGCCAGCCGTGTCAGATGGAAGCACAGGAATAGTGCAGCAGACACAGAGTGAGTGAACTCTTAATCCTGCCTTAGGCCTTGAGAAATGAGGGTTTGTTTTCCACCTAATGAAACTCTGGACACAATCAGGAATAAAGTCGACCAGAATTAGGCAATTTCTCTTCAAAAGAGACTGTTACACAAATACCAATGATGAAACACCTCCCTCTTAGAAATTAGGACTTTTGAGGTTAATTCCTGTTCTCCAAGACCCAGGTGAGCCCATCCTTTGGTTTCTGGACTAAAGTGATGGATAAATTTGTCAGATTTTTATTTTCTTGCTTGGCAAGAGGCAGAAGTGAAGCTCTTTTTAAAAGCAGTGCCTTCCTTACCTTCAGGGCTCTCCAAGCAGGAGGTCTGCTTTTGTTTTCTCTTGATTACGAATACTTCATCCATTCCCAACCAACACTATGTACTTGACCAGATTCCTGTAAGCTCTTCAACCTGATTTGGAAGCATCTGTTTCCAATACAATTTGAACTGGAGGACTATTAACAAGATTGGATTCAGACCCCAATCAAGCCAGAACCCAGGAATTAATGCCATGTGCAGGCTGGCACTGCAGTCCCCGGGCAGGGAATGGAGAGGGGGGGAGCTTTGGGGGCAATAAAATGTTCATTTTCAGAGTCTATCATAGAAAAGCATCTGCAAATCTGTAGAATGTACTGTGAGGGTCATCAAGATCAAGTTCTAGGGATTTTTGGGTAAATAGATACTGCCTGGTTTATGTTTCCAGTTGGGGGCTGGAGCAGAAGAAAGTCAGGACTTTGTTCATGGAATAAGCCCTGAATCCCACAATCTGCTCACAGAATGCATTGTCCGATAAAAGATAAAAGCAGAATTTGTTTCAGAACAGGCCAGGACCCACAGCTCAGTCTCTCCACCTTACTGGGGGATCATGTTCCATGATGCAGAAGGTTTTACCCAATCCACAATCCAGGGGTTGGGAATGACACTGGAGTTTCAGAGCCCATCCTGAGGCCAGGGCTGTCTGGTCACTGCTCTGATTGCAGGGCCTTATGAAATCCCTCTAATCAGAAAGACAACGCTGGTGCCTGGGAATCATAACTTCTGGAAGAGTTCCAGGTAAATCTGGTGAAGAACTTGCTTTTAATCTGGAATGGATTAACACAAAATGCCTGGAATCCCTCCTCATTCCACCCTGGTTTATGGCTCCAGTTCACGGAGTTAAGCACCAAGATGTTTTCACACACAAACCCATGATTCTTCCTGCAGGAAAAAAGCCCAGAAAATCTCCTTTTTATGCTCTTTTCAGTGCAAATCCAAGCTCTGGTAACAAGACAGGTGGTGGTAGTGCACAGTCCCAACCCATCCCTGTTTACCAGGTTTAAAGCCAAGGTACAGAAGTTTCTCCAAAGATTTTGCCTTTCATTCCTTGAGCACAAAATGCCAATGCTCAACCTAGAAAGATCATGACTGACAATAACTACTACACTGGGTATGAATATATTAAATATAAAAACACCCCAGCATGATGTGCAACCCCTCCCAACTTTTAGTGTTTACTTATTGTCTTTATAAATTAACCTCAATGACCCAGCAATCAAACCCAGCATTTTCCTAAAATTCTCATCATCCTTCTCTGAATGGGAAAAAACCCCATTTTTTCAGTCACAAAAGCGAAGTGGGGACTGGAGTTGAGGAGGGCTCAGTGTGAGGGAGAATCCAACACTGGAAGGAACAGAAAGTCAAATAAACAAGTGCCAAAAACCCACTCACATTTTTATGGAGCTGAGGGAATCTGCTGCCCAGGTAAAACACACAGGACACACAGCCACAAATGAAGCCTGACATTTCAATCATATCAGGAAAGTTCTGGAAAAGAAAAGCACATGGATTTCGGCAAGAATGCTCCGAGGCATTTCAGAGGATTAAACTGAGAGTCCACGGGCTGAGTTTGTGGACAGAACTCCTTTCAAGCAGTGCAGTGCTGCTCTTCAGATGACCAGAGAGGGCTCGGAAGGGTTTAATCTTCATCTCACAACAATGCAGATCAAAACTGGGGCCAGGCTTTGGGATATGACACTGATATCAATCCGGTCCTCCGGCTAAAAAAGCCTGGGCACAATAACTCAAACCAAAACTAAAAACTGCAGCTCGAGCCATGAAAAAAAATGAATCATCCTGTCTGGAGAAAGCAAAATACTCATTTTTCACAGTTTAAGAGTTGCTGGTTTTCTCACTCTGGCTGTGTTTTGAAAATAAGCTGCTTCCCTGCTGGGCCATGCTGCTGGATTACAATTATTCCGCTGGCATTAGCAGGATGGCCATGAAACTGCTGGAACAGGCTGTGAACTTTCCTGCTGGACTGACAGCAGCAGGTACAATGGTGATTTTCCACTTTTATTCATTTTTTTGTGGTCTCCACGTGGATGTTTACACCATTTCCCACAGGCACAGATACAACATTTATGTTCTGTTAGTTCAGAGCAGCACATCCTCAGGACCCAAAGCACACAACAAGCCCACGACGCTGCTGAAAGAAGCAATTTTATAACTTCTTTATTTTGGGATGTGTGGGAAACATCCACATACATGATTTCTACATCCTTGTTTAAAATTCCTCTAGGTTTTTTTAAAGTACACAAACTTTTCAAGACACTTCAGGGTGGGATTTTTTTTTTTAATGGAAACAGGTAAGAACTTCCATTATTCCTTGGGATTGCTGTACTGTGCTCCTGGTTCCCGAGGAGCAGCTGACAGAGGGCAGTGACCCTCAGAGCTCCACACCCCACAATCCGGGCTGTGCCCAAATTCCTCAGGCTGGGACTGCCTGGAATGACACACAAACAAATTAGCTGAAAAATAACATCTGCTGTTGATTTGAGGTCACTTTCTGTTTGCAGTACAAATATGCAAATGTAAAGGTAGAATTTCATGTCTCTTTTTCCTGGCAGCAGTGGAAGTTCCACCTCTTTTTTCTGGGCTCTGTGCCCACCCCTGCTCACTGTTGTAGTACTGACGGTGGCAGTGGAGGAACTGCTGGGGAACTCCTTGGTGGACATTGCTGCTGAGAGAGGAAATGTTCATTCTCACCTTCTCTCTTACATTATAATCACATATTATATCTTATAATTTATGATTAAGTAACAGCTAATAAACAAAACTGCTGAGTAGAATAGAATGTGCCTTTTTTCCACACATCTTGATTAAAAACTGCAAAAGCAAGGATATTTGAAATGTGAATTAGTAAAATCTCACTGTTGATGATTGTATCATTTTGGACCAGGCAGTGGCAGTTCAATGCACCAAAGCCTGGGTTTGTTTCCAGAGGAGGCAGCAGGAAGGAAATCCCTCAGCACTGCCCTATCTCCAGGTTTATTATCAGTTCCATATTGAATCTGCTTTACCCCTATTCAGTCTGTGGGGAGGCATCTGGTTTACTTCAGCTTTTTGTTACCTCTGCTGTACCATGGATTTTCTTTCATATTTTTTTCAAATTGATGAGTTAATGGTTTTGATTTGATACAATATGAAGAGAGCTGTCTTCCATTTCAGACAAAACAGTAGTCCACGGGCAGGCTGAGCGTTCCAACCACTGCCAGGATTTTCTCAAGCACAACTCCAGTAATTTCATTCCCTGGAATATGTTTTTTAAAATGCATATATTGAAACAGGACACATGAAGATGTCAACATACTTTATGCTATAAGCAAATAAAGCCCAGTTTCAATCAACGGGGAGGAAACCAACTGAACCCCACAAAGAAATAAGGCTTGGTTTCAACTCCCACATATTTCCACAAGAAACATGGAATCAGTTAAAATATGGAACCAGATTCCACAAATCTATTGCATTTTTTATGTCTGTATCGACTGAAAGTACTCCATGGAAAATATTCACAGATGTGGGTAGGTCAGAAACAAGAAGGAAGGGAAAACTGGAGGCAACAGGGAAAACTGCAGGCAACAGGTCCCACAACTCCAGAATTTGTGCACTCTAGTTTTTGATCCTCCTGAAAAAAAAAAAATTATTTAAATGCTGTAGGAAAATCTCTCAGTAAGGACTGTGCTACATCATGGAGAACATTTTAATTGCTGTAAAAACTTACCTTTTGTCACCTCCTAATTCTTGAGCTTACAGTAAACAAATTGTGAAATCATAATTAGATCCTTGTTCACATAAAAAGCAGCAGTGACAATCTGAAAGAGACATTTGCTTGTTCAGTAGGCAAATAGTTTGAAATACCTCAACTGCACAGAAATGTTGCTTCATAATCATAATGTGAATGACAAACACCAAATCACTGCCAGAAATAAACATCAGTGTAAATATTTGGGCAATTATGACTTGGTTTATCGATGGCAGATCAGTGAACTGAATACAAAACTCTTTTCTCTCCCAGTGTGTATTTGGCTGTGCAATGTCAGGTTATCCCAGAGTCTAAAGGAACAATTTGAAAAGGATAAGTGAAAAAGCAGGAATATTAACAGATCACCAGGACTGGCAGCTGGTTTTCAAAGAGCAGCCTAGGAAACTGGTCAGGTCTCCAGCCATCCAGCACAGCAGGAACCCCCAGGACAGCGCTTGAGCCACTCTCCCACTCTGGCAGGACACGTGAATTTGACTGGAACAAATTCCAGAAAGAACTGTAAAACAGTGTGAGCAGAACAAGGTTTAATAACTCAGAAGTTTTTTTCAAAATAAAGCAAGATTAAAGCTGCAGCCACAGGGATCTCTCACAGCAATACCCCCCTCACCTTCGGAAGAACTCGGTGTCAGCAGGTCCTACCCCACGTGACAAAGGCACAAACCACAAGCCCCTCACTGCCTCATGTGCTCCCTTTTGTGACCTGCACTGAAACACCATTTTGTGGTGACCACAACTACATCACAAGCATTTTACACTCACCTGCTGTAAATACCAGCCTTTCAGTTACCAAAATAAGAACACCCTCTGTTGTTTAACACAGAAGGGCTCACAACTCCACTTAAGCCCCTTAACTGGAGAGCTGTGATTGACAACGAGGACTAGGGAGCAATCCCAAACCTGAGCCCACTGGACATATCTTGCTGAATTCCATGCTCACAAACATGACAGTTTTAATGTAAAGCCCCTCTCCAATTAATATTTCAGCTCACATTTCTGCAGCTCAACAGCTGAGCAAGCATGGTTTTATTCCACTTGATTTCCACAGCCCTTTTACCAAGTCAGTAAATTATATCCCCCTTATGGGGACAGACTTTGGAGTCAATCCCAATTTTTCCTAAGCATTTTTAGCTGCTGAGATCATTCCCACTTTTCCTTTGTCATCTCCTACCTGCATGTCTGAAACCTGAACCCAGTGTCCAAGTGATTCAGCACTGTGCAAGTGCCAACTCCAGAGCTGCTCCTGACCTTTTCCCAACCCAAATTGAACTGGCAGGGCAGGATTGGTGGGAGAGCCTGGGATTTATATAAACCTTGAGCCAGCTTGTGCTGCAAGTGCACACACAACTCAGGGTGGAGAAGATAAGAGAGGAGAGGTGATTTATTCTCATTTGCTCTAAGTGGCAGAGATTAGTGTCAAGTCAGTACAACAGCACAGTACATCAAGCTCATTTGTCAACCACCAAATATTTTTGCAAACATGAACAACATGCTTCTCTGGCATATTATTCTATCTGTATTATGCAGATAGAGGAACATATCCAAGATAAAATTAAAAAAAAAAAAAAAAAAGAAGCAGCTTTTGCAAAAGGCTTCAGGCAAGATTACTCATGCTTGAATCTGAGAACTGCTTAAGACTTTCAACTTAGGGGAGTGAAGCAAGCAGCAAGCAGACAATGGAAATGAGCCCTGTGACAACGCTCCAGCCCTCCCACACATCCCTGGCACATTCTTCCAGGAGGTGCCAAATCCAGGGCACGCCACTCCTGCACAATCTCCTGTTCTCTGCTGGGCAGATACTGAGAGCGTGTGCGTGCAGCTGAGCAGCCATCACTCCTGGACCGAGATCCAATCCCAGGAGTTGATTCCTGCCTCCATTCCCAGCCCATGCAAATCCCCAAATCCGGTTACGGATGCTGAACACCCTCTGTGCAAAGCCCTGCGCATGCAGACGGGTGCAGCAGCTCCCAGCCAGCCCCAATCTCCCAGAGGAACCTGCCAAATCCCAGGGAATAAATACAGCCACTGTGAACGAGGCATCACCTACACAATGCTTGCTCCTATTCACTGATTACAGACACAAGTTGGACTTCCAAGAAAGAGAAATACTCTGTGGATCCAGTACGTAACTCTCCAAATTTATCACTGCAGCATTTTAGTCTGAGCTCGTGTTGGGTGAGGCTGTCAGCGACACTGAGGGGCCAGAAATCGGCTACAGGATAAGCTAAACCAAGCAATTTATTGGAATTTAAGACCAGAACTCTGATTTTTCCTGTTCAGTGTGATGCTAATAGTTACAGTACTTTCCTTAGAGGTACTCACCCAGATTCTGAACATGCTACTCACTCTTAAAAAATATACTGATATGAAATATTTACCTATTTGTTGGTTCCATGCAATTAATTTGAAGATAATGCTATGAACAAGAAGTAATTCATGACTCAGATTCCAGGTGAGCTTTAAAGCCTGCTAAAATCCATCCAGCCTAATCAGTGACTCGACACAGTGTCACACAGTTTTGTGTTATTTAACACGCCACGGGAAATATGGGCAGCATAAAAAACTTGCAGAAGGCAAATGTAAGGTGATCCTGCCCCCAAAATTCCTCAAATAATGCCATCATTATGCATCAAACTATTCAAATATTGAAAAAGTTTCCAAGTTTGTTTTTCACAGAGCATCATTCTCTGTAAAATTAGGACTTCCTTCGCTCGTCAGCCAGAAACTCCTTTTTCTTTCCATGAGACTTCAGGTTTTTGTGGCTTTAAATGCTGGAACAAGTTTCCTGCAGGAATTGGCTTCCTCTCCAGAGAACTGTCATCATTGGACCTAAACCAATTAAACAATAAAAATACAACATACATTTACACAGTGAGAAATCACCTGAGCCTGGAGGATATATTCCGTTTATTCAGCTTATACTGGGGAAGTTATTAGACTTTGTAGCCATCTTTAAAAATAACTTCTAGAGTTAAAAAGAAATGTTGCAGGTAGTATTTCAAGTATTTTTCATCCCATTCTGGCACTGTGCGGCTGAGCAGACTCACTAAAATGGGACATGGTATTTAAATTTGATTTTTTTGGGTTGTTATTATTCAATATTTATGCAGCAGAATATTTGTGTTGCCAGTCCTGAGACTATAATTTTAGTATTACAAAAATTGCTACTTTTCTTAAATCCCTGGCAAAATATCCTGTCCCAGGAAGAGCAAACCCAGGAATTCCACATGAAAAGAGGATAAAGAGACTGCCAGAACATTTCTTTGCTTCCTGTAGTATTGAAGTTGTCAGTGATGAGAAAAGCATGGAATGGTTTGGGTTGGAAGGGACCTTAACGATCATCCAGTTCCAACACCCAAGTAATAAAATTATATTAAAAATGGTTCACATTCCTATAACAATTCTTTGCCTGTAACCTCATATTCTTTCTTAGATTGCTGCCCAAATACTGGTTACTTCCATTTGGAAAAGTTCCAGTGAAAGTGCGACCTTGGATCCTTGGCATCATCCCTTTCTGCAAAGGTTTAGTGCTTGTCCAGCTACAAATAAATCTGCTGTGGTCCAAGGTATTTAGGAATAAGGAATCAGTAACCTGAGCCTCTTGTTTGGACACTTTTTCTCATTTTAATATCTTACTCTGGACTAAGTAAACAGAAACAGACAATGGTTTACAAGTGAAAGCCACTTGCTTAGGAGCAGCCTCTCAGTGCAGACAAGGAAAAACAAGTTTTCCCTGGAATTTGGGAGTTTTGCCACAGCTTCTCTGCCTTTCCAGCTGCTGTGAACATCCCTGTGCTCTGGATGTCAAATAACCAGAACTGCAAGTGATGTATGAGGATGTCAGATGTGTGTTTGGCTGATGTGCAAGTTCTTTAAACTGCAGTTACGAACAGCTCAAACCCCAAAAGGGGTTCATTTGTACAGTGTTCATCATTTAATTCCTGCTGGGGAAGGAAAAGGTGGAGCTGGGCTATGGAGTAACCAGGGCTTCTGCAAGCATGTCCCAGTACTAATCCGGTCACTGGATTCTGGCTTAAACTGCTCTCTGAAAGCATTTTAGACACTCCTGGTTGTGAATTCTGCTCGGCCAGACTTCACCTGGAAACCAAGGCCAGTTCCCAGAGAACAATCCCAGTTTATCTTAACCTGGGATAGTGGAAAGCGTCCCTGCCCATGGCAGGGCTGGAGCGGGATGAGCTTTAAGGTCCCTTCGAACCCAAACCAGTCTGGGTTCTGTGATTCGGTGGTCTAGCATTTTATGGTCTTATTAACAATAATAAACCAAACAACAAAACGGAAGGAAGCGCCTTTCAGGAGAGCCCAGCATCCCATCCCGGGGAGACGCATCCCTGCGGGAATGGGGGTGCCGGGGCTGCTGTTCCCCTTCTCCCTGCGGAGCCGGGGAGCGCCGGCGGTCCTCGGGGGAGCCACGGGATCGGGGGAGGCAGGACACGGGAATAACAAGCGGGAACGGCGTCGGGAGCGGCCCCGGGCACCGCGAGCGGGGGACACGGACCCGAGCGGGGCCGGCACCGACCTGCAGGGCTGCGGCTGCTGCTCCGGGATCCGGCGGGCTCGCCTCGAGGGAGACCCTGCGGGCAGGGAGGGAGACAGGGGAGCACCGGGATGACCGGGAAAAGCGGGATAGCCGGGACAGCCGGGATGCCTGGGACAGCCGGGATGCCCGGAGCAGCACGACCCCCGGGAGCCCCGGGCCCTCCNTGGGATTCGATCCCTGAATCCCAGCCTGGGGAAGGCTGGAAGGGCGTACAGCCGGTCATCTGGTCCCAGGGTCCGGATGTGCCTCCAAGGGCTGGGCAGAGGGGCAGGATCGCCCCCTGACCTGCTAGAAATGGACGAGCATCAGGAGACCTTCCCACTGCGGCACCAGCACCCGCCTGCTCGCTTCAACACATTTTAATCTGATCAATAAAGACCGCAATACAAAGAATTCCAATTAACAGTCCTGGGATCTTTGTAGGGATCTTTGTCATTTTAGAACCATAGAATGGTTTGGGTTGGAAGGAGCTTAAAGCTCATCCCGTCCCACCCCTGCCATGGCAGGGACACCTCCCACTGTCCCAGGCTGCTCCAAGCTCTGTCCAGCCTGGCCTTGGGCACTGCCAGGGATCCAGGGGCAGCCACAGCTGCTCTGGGCACCCTGTGCCAGGGCCTGCCCACCCTCCCATGGAAGGCTTTTTCCCTAATATCCCATCTAACCCTGCCCACCTTCTGCTCAAGGCCATTCCCCCTTGTCCTGTCACTCCAGGCCCTTGTGAAAAGTGCCCCTCCAGCCTCTTTGCAAGCCCCCTTAAGGTCCTGGGAAGCCAGACATGAATATTTTAGAATATTTTGATAGGGAAGAGTGTTGTATAATTTACTGAATTTTTAATACAGTTTTACTTTTTTTTCTCATACAGGCTCATCATGTCAGTGGTTGCTGCAGCCTAGCTAATTAACACGGGGCTGGGAGAATGATTAAAGGCAGGCTCTGGGTATCTGCATTGTTCCAGTTTAATTGCTGCTCAGGCAATGATTCAGTGTTGGTTTTGGCAGTTGAGCTGCATTTGTCTGGCACAGTGAAATTCCCTGTTATGTCCATGACACTCATCTGTTGGGGATGGGCAAAAGCAGGAGGATTTGTAACCGTTTTAGAGGCAGGCTTGTGGAAGGAATAGGTTTTGTTATGTGGGGAAGACCAGGCTGGAGTGGAAGGTGTTCCCTCCATCCCAAGCACTCCAGGAATCTGTGGCTGTAGGAGGGGAGCTCCTGGATGGACCCTTCATGCAAGTACATTGTCCTACCAGCCTGAATCCACCCCTTTGGACTCCTTTGGATCTGTGCTGTAGCCTTGTCACAGCTCCTTTCTCCCCTTGTCACATTTTGTTCCTGAATGTTTAAAAACTCTTGTTAATCATAGCAGAAAACGAGCAAAAAAGCAGTTTATATGTGGAGAAATGGTGTAAAGATCCCTCCAAAATCCTTCCAGAGACTAAAAGAAGTTTTCAGAAACAGAGACTGAGATTCCTAGGTTTATCCAGGCCTGTTGCTCTCCCTGTCCCTGAATAAACACATCTTTGATGTCACGAGCTGCATTTCATGACACTCCCTTAAAAAGAAGTGACTAAAGAGAGGATAATGTGGAAGACAGCCAATTACTCCATAAATGTAAACGGCATTAAAAGTGGTGTATAACATTATATATTTATGGCTACAATTTTGTTCTGCTGTCACATAACAAAATGAATAATGCATCAGCCCAAGAACTTGTCATTAAGTGAATTTCTTTGTTGCCTTGCTATTAAAAGACAAAAACCCTTGGTGGGTGTATACGTGTGACATCAACCCTTTTCTGGGAGCAAAATGTAGGCTGGGTGAAGACACTCTCAGAGTGGAAAACTGAAGCAGATTTTATCATTTTACAGGTGAAACAATGTTAGTGATGTTCATCAGAGGGATCAGACATTCAGGAAGGCGTTTTCTGTTGATGAGAGGTGATAAATGCACTTCACTTCAAAAACACAACCAACTCAGTACAAGACGGACAGGGACACACTGAATGCAGGGGAGAGCCATGAAAACAGTTCAAAATCCAGCTGGAGGTGGCCCTGACCACCCTGCTGGGGCTCGACTTGATGGTCGCTGGAGGCACCTTCCAATCACAATCCCACTCCAAGAGATGGGACATTGAATAATTACAAAGATGAACTGTTACTCACCTGAAGAATCTGCTGAACTGAGATCTGGTACCTCCTAAAAACATCTCTGAAGTCCATGGTCTCCACCCCCAGCTCCTGTGGGTTTCAATCTCTTTTCCATGTTGTCTTCCTTTAATCCTTGTCCTCCTGAGGAGAGAGGGGAACATCTATTTACAGCCTGACAAGGGAGTCTAAAGGGCCAATCTAGCTTCTGATTAGGAGAAAATTGCCTTTATGGTTAAAGTCAGTTAAACTGGATATGGAATTTCAGGCCCAGCTGAAGTCCTCGTCCTGTCCCATGAGTCGTGCTGAGGGAAAAAAAGGAAACCCTAATTCAGTTAGATGAGGGTGAAACAGTTTTGGTGTTGGGCCTTCCAGACCCCTCCATGTAGATTCACATGATGAGTTTGCACCTCTAAAAAGTAAGATTAAACTTATCTGAAATACCATTTATCGCAGAATGCATTAATCTGATTTTTTTTTCTATTTTCTCCTATTTCTCCCTAACGTAATTGACAGCAAAATTGAATCGGCTTCCTACCGAGTTGGACTTGAAAGGTGTACACAGAATTTTCTATTACTTGGTTTTAATGCAATGTGTACACCTCGCAATTTGATAAATTCAGACCTGCTGGGGAAAAGCTGGGAACCACATTTTGGACACAAAGGATTGGATCTTGTTTTATTTCGCAGGAAGTATTTGTTCAAATTTTGAAGTTATGAGAGAAAAACGGTTACTCTGCAAAATGTGTTGAAAATTCAGGGAGTTGGTTTCTGGAGCAGGAGGTTCTCAGGTTAGGGAGGATGTAGGAGGAAAAACAAAACAGATACAGCGATACCACCCAAAAAACCCCAAAACAACCGCCCCACAAACAATTCCAAACTAATAAAACCCCTCAAAACCACAGAGAAACTGAGGAAATGAAAACTTTGTGAGGATGGCTCAGGAACAGGACAGGACAGCGTGAGCGGAGTGAGAAGCTGGAAGTGGTGTTTCCTCCAAAAGGAGACATTTGAGAGAGCAAAGAATCATTAATTCAGATACTGGAACAAACCAGAGATCTGGTGCCCTCTGTTCCTAATGGAATACAGGAAAGTCTCTGGCTAATGAGTAATTTCCTAATTGTGGAGTGTTGAAAAGCTTTGCTTAGGGAAGCAACATCAGGAGAAACACCATGTGAGCCTCGACCTGACAGCTCTTGCCTCAACAGGTTTGGTAACCTGGAGGATTTTCCAATCCAGCATTCCTACAGTTTCATGCTTATTTATACAAAGAATTCTACAAATCTAGTGAACAAAACTTTGCCTGCCACGCCACTTCCACATCAGTGCTGATATTAATTAATTTAAATAACTTTCCCGGTGAGGTGCTACCTCTCTTCTATTTTGCCCTGCCTGCTTTCCTTAAGCTCCCAAGTAACTGCTGCTGCTTAGCCCTGCTGCTATTGTGAAATGAGGTGCTGGTGGAAGCGTGTTCCCCTTTCAAAGCCCTGTGCTCCTCTGAGGTGCAGCATTAACGATGGAAAGCTTATTAAGCATCTGGGCAGATGTTTTAGGGTTTTTAGTGAGGCCTCTCTCCGTAGCCAGGAGGAGAACCTGTGCACGAGCAAGGCGGGCGCACCTTGCAGAGCAGGCGCTGCTTCTCCTCCGCGTAACTCAGCCCAAATCCCTGCGTTCATTTTCACTGCTATGGATTATCTGGTTTCATTAGCAGCTTCAGAGGCTGGGTGATTAATATTAATAATCCCTGATAGCCTATGGACTTAATTAGGGTGAGAAGCAGCTGGATGCTGTGCGGAACCAGCCCTGGCTCCAGACGCGGTGTCTCTGCCCTGATTGCTGAGCCCTTAACTCGGGGCAGCTGGGAGCGGCACGTCCTCACGGTGACTTATCGATACCGCTCCTCCTTCCTGCTTCCAGGACCCTTTTAAAGGCTCCTGGCTCCTAACCAGGACCTGGCAGCGTGCTTGGAGCAGTCCCTGCAGTCAGGCGGGTTTTTCTCGGTGTGGGAGTAGCCGCCTTTGCTCTCCTGGGTAAGTTTTCCTCACTGCTGCTCTCAGGGATGGAACACGAGGGTTCCTTGGGCTGTCAGCAGCAGCTTCGTTCACTTGTCCTGGCTCTCCTTAAAAACACTTGTGCGAGCCGAATGCAGCTTTTGCCCCCTTGGGGTATTAAAAGTAGGAAAACCCTGCGGGAATGCTGGAGTGCAAAGTGCAGCAGAGCTGTTAAAGGGTTCCTCAACCTGCAGAGCTGCAGCTCCAGTGGCACCGACCCAGCGCTCGATTTTGGGTCGCGTTCAAGGTCTAAAACCCCGGCGGCAGCGGAGTTATGCAGCTCAATTAGCACAGTTCATAAACTATGCAGCTCAATTAAGGAAGCCCTGTCCGTGGAAAGCAAAGCCGGTGGAAGGAGATGCCCGAAGTAATAAAATACGCGGTTCAGTGGGAAAATGATGCAGGTGGCTAATGAAAATGTTACCTGAGCTGTGAAACGTGAACGTGTGTGGGGATGTACAAACGAGGCTGGGTGTGTTTGAGTTTGTCCAAAGGGAGGCTGAGGTGACTTTTTTCTTTTGCTTGTGAGTATTTTGGAGACATCTCTGAACCAGCAGTGGCTGTAAAGAAATGAGTATGCAAAGTTTCCCTATTTGTGATAAAGTTTATCACCACGGTGGTGCAGCAGATGTTGGGTTTGTGATGCAGATGAGCCTCTGGAGCAGGGCAGCTGTTAATGAGCTCTGAGCGTCGTACAAGGCAACACCCCCCTGCAAACCTCCCTGAACAGCAGCGCCGGGGCTGGGCAGGGTCTGGCTCCTCCGAGGCCTGGGTCATAATCCCAGAGTTTTATTCAGGGAAAACCTCGTTTAGTTTCGGCAGGAGCTGTGACTGTGGCTGGCACACGGTAATTGGAGAATAAGCAAGACTCGGTATGGAAAAAAATCAGAATTGTTGTCCGGAGAGGCTGTGGCTTCCCCATCCCTGGCAGTGCCCAAGGCCAGGCTGGAGCGGGCTTGGAGCACCCTGGGACAGTGGAAGGTGTCCCTGCCCATGGCAGGGGTGGGATGGGATGAGCTTTAAGGTCCCCCTTCAACCTAAACTATTCCACGTTCTATGATTCTAAAACAGCTTTAGCAATAAATACAGAATTTGATTGAAATATGAAGTTGACATCTAACACTTTTTATTTGGCTGTGGTTACAATCCTGAATAATCCACTTAGTATATGGAACTGTGCAAATACACTGAATATTGGGCTGCTGCCAGTCAAACACCTGGGCTAGGAATGCTTCTTGTTCCTTTCTCCCAGCATCTTCTTCATAAAAGTCTGTGGCATTATCCCCTTTTCTGTCTGGGGCAGCATAAGGTAAAAGCAGGAAAATACCTCCTGGGAGGACAAAGGACTTCAGATCCTTGCAGAGACAATGAGAATCTCTCCATCAATTTCAGTGGGCTTTTGAGAAGCTCTGGTGGTTTTTTTTAACTCTGGAGTTAAATATATCATCCTCTCAGGAATGGAAAGACCAGGTTGTGTTTCCTGAAGAGAAAAAAAAAAATCACACCCAAATTGTGTCTCTCCCATTATGACAGAGGAAATATTGCATCCAGTTCTACAAAATTCTTGGATGAAATTCCTGCTGTGTCTGTAAGAGATGTGAATTAGCTGTGCAGTAGTGACATCTAGGGCGTGTGACAAAGACCTTGCTTACAAGGGAAACCTTTACGCTGTCCTAAAAGTTTGTGTCCTGGCTGCTTCCATCAGAATCAGGGGAATGTTGCCAGATTTTAAGAATGAGTGGATATGGGGAACATTTGTGGGTGTCCTGCTTGGCCAGCCTTGGAGGGCACATACCTAAAGGCCATTTATAGGTGGTGCCCTGTCCTGGGTCTGTCCCCTGCCAAGGCCACCCCAGCACAGAGCAGGGCTTGAAACTCGTTATTTATCCCATCCCAGATTTCAGCCTCGAACCCAGACAGTTACTGGCCAAACTGAAACCCTTTGGAGGTGTGATCTGTGAGTCCTGCACAATTCTCCTTGGTTTTCCATGGCTCATTCCTGGCCTACAGCAGGATTTTGGCATCAGGACAGGCTGCAGGGACGTAAACCTGATTTTGCCTTTTATGTTGGGAGGGGAGTGGGTTCTTAGGAAGACCCGAAATTAAAGAGACTCCAGCCTGAC
>VXBT01000020.1:245200-282912 GCA_013400235.1 Oriolus oriolus | reverse complement strand
CCGGCCTTGATGTTGACTTAAGAGAGCGGTCAACCCCCCCCCCCCCGTCATTATACAACAATTGTTAATTATTTACAAGCGAACTTCTGCAAGAACAGTATTGTAGCTGTCAGCATTGTCGTTATTAAAATTAAAATGCTTTGTCTGGGTGGAAGATAACATGACTCATTTTGGTGAAATGTAATGAATATGGAATATTCTGTTGCTTTTCCCCAATTAGTCGGAGGGAGAACAATAGCCTGTCTCTTCCCTAACAAGATGTTTGCTTTTAAAAGTCTAACAAAATAAATATTTTCAGGGCTTTGCTGAAAAAGGGCGTCATTCATTGTAGCTGTTATAATAAAAGTTAAAACCAATTTATTTTTTTCTAGGATGGGGGAAAAACCTATTTTCATAAAGTAAATTCTCTTTTTTCAGCTGGTGGAAGACGTGTGTGAACTTCTTTGCTTTATTACCACAATATCTTGGTTTGTCTTATTACAGCAAAGACTGTAGATCTCATCTTGTTCCACCCCCTGCCATGAGCACCTTCCGCTATCCCAGGCTGCTCCAAGCCAAATCCAACCTGGCCTTGGACTCTTCCAGGGATGGGGAATCCACAATCTCTGGGCAGTTTTGGTTGCTATTAGAAGTCAAAACTAGGCTCACAGTGAGCAAAGGAATCAACCTCCTAATTCCTGCTGTACACATGAATTTAGTTATTGGATGCAGAAATAAAATCCAGCCCCCTGTCTGTGCTCTCCTCGTCAGACCACCCTGCCCTGTGAAATTTGTTATATTGAAATCTCTTGTTTGGAAAATGGTTTTCAGAGTGAAAATGTTTGTTCTGCCATCATCTCCATCTCACAAGATCTTTTACAGTCTCACAGAAGTGGGAGAGAAGCCAGCTGTGTTCTTTGTGTCCTTCCTGAGCCGAAAGGAAGATGTAAGAAACACACAATTGCATTTCCCTTAAAGAACAACAACAGCTTTAACATCGTTAAAAGAATGTGTTCACCCCCCATTAATTTTGTATTTGATTGCCCAGGCTGTGGTGCAATGAACAGGAGCAAAAAAGCCATTAGGAGGAACTGCCATCAAAATTGAGGGCCTGTATGACTGAATCTGTATTCTTGGGAGCAGATTTTTAAAAAACCATAATTTATAAACTCCCCCAGTACTACAAAAGCCCTAACAAGAGTTGTACAAATGTTTCTCCTCATTATCTTTGGGCAAACAGGCTTTCCTTTCTCCCAGCAGCTGCCCAAGGGTGCTTGACCTTACACTTGGCCGTTCCCAGTTGGTTCCTTTGATATTTCTTTGGCTGTTATTAGAAAAATGTCCATGCTGGGACACTCCCAGTGGGGGTTTGCTGCTGTGCTCTCCCAGGAGAGGAGGACACAGCCCGGCTTGGATCCATGGGGTAGGTTTTAGTTAAGCTCGACTTGGTGGAAATCTGGAATTCATTTATCAGAGGGAAGTTAAGGGGAAAAGTATGGACATGCATCATGTGGAAGGATCAGGTGTGTGTGGAATGCCTCTGGAATGCTTTGGGAATCATTTCTGTTCCAGCTGCTGGAGGTGCTCAGGTAGGTCCTGGGCACGGGTCCCACCTGGGCAGTTCCCTTTGGAAGGGCTGGCTGCAGTTCCCGGGTTGGTGAGATGCCATGAGTGTCGGCTGAAAGGCTGCATGTCCTCGGTGTCCTGCTCTCCCCTGACTTTGCTTTTGGCTAAAGTTCCTCCAGAGGCACTGACGGGCTCCAGCCTCTGAGAAGAGGCCCCATAAGGAATATTAACTTCTGCAATTTCCTTGTTACTCTTAAGCAGGTTATTAATTAACTGAATGTAACCAGTGGCTGTTGATAAATCCTTTTAACTAATTCAAATTCCGTATCGAGCTGGGAGCATTTTCACTCGAGCTGCTGCCCAAGTTAAGCTGGGTGAGGAATTATTCCTGATGTGTTTTCCAGCACCGGAGTCGGGGCAAAGGGAGAGAAGATATTTGTTTGCTTGATTCCACATGACAACTCCAGGGTAACTGAGCAGACTGTACGGTTGGGTTGACAGGGCTGAGCACCCACCAGCAGCCTCACTCACATACCAGAGCCAGGGGGATGGAAGGGGCACCGGCAGCTGGGATGGAGCCGATCCGAACTCCTCTAAAGAGCGCCAATTTGCCGTCAATTATTCATGTTTTTCTGGGGTCTCGCTTCTGAGAGGTATGAATAACTGAAATATGTGTTCGTGTAACAGTTTGGATAATGAATAAATTAGTGCGAGGAGAGGAGTTGAGGAGCGGAGCTGAGTGTTAAATAATGGAGGAGGTTTTGGAGGGGATGTAGTCGTTAACAGCGTGGCTGCTCCTGGTGTTCTCTGACTGCGGGAGCTGTGCTTATTAGGTGTAGAAATGTATTACAGTGATGCCTGTGAGAAGTGGTGGGAGCTGGCTGGAGGTGCCAGGGAAGGAAAAAGCAGTGCCTGTGTGCGGGACGTGAACCTGCAGCGCTCCTGGATCCTCCTGGGGCTCAGCTGTTTCCTTCCCCTCGCCGTGCTCAGGGGCCACTTTGTCCCCGGGCCCCGGAATTAAAGCCTTGCTTTAGGAGAGCCCTGGCAGACTGGGGAGCTGCTGGTCCTGGTAAATCATGAGCTGGAGAGACACTGGGTTGCCAGGTACCTGGGAGGAACTTCAGGACAGTCAGTGCTTGTCTGCTGACTGCTGTTTCAGGAAACTTTGAGGTTCGGTGATTTTTTGCATTTATTTACTGCTCCAGCCCAATTTTCCCTTCCAGAGCGGTGTTTCTCATGACAGGGTTCCTGTGTTCTGACCCTGTGGTCTCTCATGCTCTGCCTCCTTTCTTCCTTCATCTCTTTAGACAGAAATACATATTATTCCCCTTGTAAAATTTTAAACCAAATTCTTTTTCTGTAACATCACTGCAGTCTTGAAAATAAGTCACAGATCTAAAAGCTCGTTAAGCAGCCCTTGAAAATGAGCAGCTTTTGACAGCATCATTGTGGCAGTGATGGAATTGGTGTTTGTTGTGAAGCAATTTATTCCATCTTAGCACTGTGTTGTTTACTTAAGCCTAATATTTTAATATCATGGAGACATTTAAACATGGAATTCTTACAAATCTGCCTTACTGATGTTAAAAATGCTAAGTCTTATGAAGTGTTATATAAAACATCACTGTGTGCTAAAACAGCAGCCAAATATGATTTCTTATGGACTGAAAATCAGAGAGAACTGTCTTGACAGCACCCAGATTCTCAAGTAATTTATTTATATAAAAAATTGATCAAGTTGTCTGTTTGCAGCAGTAGAAGTTGGCAAGTTCCTGAGTACATTCTTACCCCTCTGCAGCAGTGGGTTCTGCATGGGTTGTGCAGCCAAAATCGCCTCGGAGCTCAGAGATCTGCTTCACCTCAAGCTGCTTCTGACCCCTCAAACCTGCTGATTAAACCAGTTCATCACAGGGGAGAATATTCCCACCTCTGGAAGGACCCTGAACTGCCTTCAGTCTGTGGGTGGTGGTACAGCCCTGGAATTCTGGTAGGAGAGATCTCTTAAAAGGCTCTGTAATTCCTGATTGTCCTGCAGTGGCCTCCGTAAGGGCACAGGTTCCTTGTGCACTAGAGCTGGATGCTGAGAGCAGGTCGGCTCCCAGCACTGCAGCAAGGTGTTCCATTAGTAAATACCAGTTTTAACCCCAGCCTAATTAATAGACTTCATAATTTATCATTTCGTCATCTGCTCCAGCTCAGCATCCGTGGGATTTCAAGGGATGTGAAGTGTGGAAACCTGTCCTGACAGAAAAAATGAGAGGCTTGTAGGAAACAATGGTTGTCTTGTGGGAAGGTTTTAAATCTGTGCAGCTGATCCCATGGGAACTGCTGCAGTCTATTCACCCTGTGTGAAAATGATGCTCTCTCAATATGATCTTTAATCCTTTTCTTTCACTGAAAAATGCGGCAACTTTATTTCCAAGTTTTGAAAGAATGCTCTGTTTTAGGGAGCAAATGCTTTCCAAGCATAAAAATAAAATAAATTGTTATCAGTGCAACGCAGAGGGGAAAGGTTCTCTGAAATGTCTTGTAATATTCTGTCTGTGGATTGCATGTGTGGATGTTCTTGGGAAAGGCATCCAGGCTTTTTTTTTTTCCCCCGGGTGGGTGCAGGGGAGAAGGAAGTATCCAGCAGTCTTGGCAATATTACAAATTTCTGTAACTCTCTGAGACAGAAATTCCACAAAATTTTTTCTTGTAAGATGGGGAAGAAGAATTTCAACAGAAATTCTTCTACCTGAAATTCAAAGTTTTCTTTGAAGATTATTCTAATCTTCCTGCTATTGAGGGAAAAGGAAAATAAAAGTAAATTTGCAGTTGTTGCAAACATCTATCCCCAGAGCATGGCAATCCAAACCTGCTCTGTTCACTCCCATGCACGTGTCAATAACATCAGCCCCAGAGGAGAGCAGAGCTGCTCTCCTGGCCTTTAAGAGCCCAGGTCCTGAGGCTCAAACCCTGTTTGCTGAGAACCAATAATTCCTGGAGGTGTCCTGAGGGGGACTTTACAGTCTGGAAAGGCAGAGAGTCACTAACACTATTTTCCTTCTCTTTTCCTCCAGTGCCTTTCATCCAAGGCATCCAAAGCACTCTGCATAACCCATGTGGTAAGCATGGCACCATGGCTGCCAGGTAAGGAAATGGAGTTTCTGGTTCCTTTTTAAGGTTACTCAAAGCTCTGGGCTGTGCTGTGCCCCAGATGACCATGGTAAAGCAGCAGCTCCCAGCTCTCTGACATGAGTCTCTCCAGTTCAGGGGAATTCCCAGATCACTTTCCTTTCCTGTGTAATTTACTGTAATTTAACCCTAAATTACTTTTTGGAACCAGATGCTCATTCCATACCTTTTAGATTTTTGAAGATTTCAGAAAATGAGCACGGCCTCGTGTTTATCAAAGAGCTCTGGCACCTGTGGTGGCTCAGCCCTTCCGTGGGGAATAAGAAATTCCATGTGGGAGTTGTGCTGCAGCATCTGAGGAGAGCCAGGTGTGGTGCCCGTGGCAAACTGGGTGGCACAGAGGATGGGGGCTCTGGTAATCGGATTCCCTTGGGAGCCCTGGCTGGGCTGGGCTGGGAGCATCCCTGTCCTCGCTGCAGCTCCCGCAAGGGAGAAACCAGAAGATCCTGGGAGGTTTACTTGGCATGAACTGCGGTGCCCTGAGTTCTCTGAAAGTCCTTAAACAGAGTGAAGGCTTTCTTGATGTGTGTTGTGTAGCACAGAACTAGATAAAAAATGTTATTGCACGGTTCTTTGAAGGTTGTGTTCCTGTTTTCAGTGGGATGACACCCACAAAATCAAGCAGCTGGATTTACATTTCAAGTCTTTTGGAAGCTGAGGAAATTATTTTCTTGCAGAATTTCCTTCACTGTAAATATAAAAAAATTATCTTTTCCCTTCCTCTTTGGTTTAAAAGATTTTTTTTCTTGTCCTTCTAATGTCATTCTGCAGAAGCTGAGCTCCTGATAAACTGTAAGGCTCAGCCTTTCAGCTCAAGTTCAATTGGCTTTTGGATGCCTGTAGGTCCAACTGCCCTTTTACATGGAATTTTTATTGTTAATCTTCTATTATTGGGGGAATTATTTTGCAAACAGACCAATTCAGTAGCTTCAAGCTCTGAAACCTGTCAGGCTGGCTTTTATTCTGATTGCTTCTGATAAGGAGCTTTGGTAAGAATGCTGTGCCTGCAGCAAGTGGAGAGACTCACCTTGGAGGGGAAGGCTTCAAGGTCCCAGGGAAAGGGTGGCTCTTTCAGCTTGGTATGAAAAGGGAAACGAGGTGTTGAAAACCAGATCAAACATTGGAATTAATGTGGGACTGCACCAGAAGCAGTGGAAATGGTTTGTGTTACAAGCTGAGGGTTTTTTCCTGCATAATGATGACTTGAAGTTTGTTACAAGCGCTGGAGTTCCTGCTTTGGTCCCCGTGTTTTGTCCTTGGAAAGGTGTGGATTCCTGCTGTGAGTCCCCTCAGATGCAGTGCCAGTGGGGATCCAGGCAGGATGGACAAACTTTGTCAACACCCTTTGCCTTTTCCATTCCTTCTGTACATGGGACACAAGTACAGTGAGTGAGAAGACCCTGATGGGTGGTGTGGAGTCGAGCTGATGTAGGCTCAAGGTGCTGAGACACCCCAGGAACTACACTCTGAAGCAGTTTTACTGCCCAACCTGACCCTTTAAAAAAAGAAGATTTAAAAATGACATTTTATAAGACACATGATTTGTTTTACTTCTTGCCCAGTGCCTGCTGCCTATTAATAGCAAACCTTGTAGTGAGCAAGGAAATGCTTAAGGAGCAATTCTCTTTAGTGCTGATGCAAGGAAAGTATTTCCAGCACCGTTACACAATGTAAGCATTAAGAGGATTTGCTATAATTCCATTTCAAAGAGCTCACAATAAATAAATAAGTGTTCTTCTGCATTATCCTGAGTGTTGTCTATAAAACTTGGATAAAATTGCCTGTTCAGGTAGAGCTCGGGACCTCTCTGAGAAACTCCTCTGCAGGAGCACACCCAGGGGAGGATCATTTGCAACAGGCCAAGGATCAGGGAATATCCTGAGCTGGAAGGGACCCAGGAGGACGATGAAGCCCAGCTCCTGCAGAAGGGGCTGCTGTGTTTCAGAGCAGCTGATCAAAGGGAGGGCTCGATGGACCTTCCTTCCCAGAGCACTTTTCCACATTATGTGGGCACATTTTGTTGTGCTGCTCCTGAGAGTCACTTTAAAAGCCGAAGCAAACCTCAGACCCTCTTTTGTGCTCATGTAAAGGCTACAGAACGGCAGCATTTACTCCTTTGGCCAGGAAATCTCCTCTCCAGCAAGGCTGTTCACTTGTTCTCTTTCTTTCAAACAGTGTGAGCTTACTGAGGGCTTTTTCCCCTCCTTCCCGGGGAAGGATAGCTTTCCACTAACACAGAGAGTTCTGTTTTCTCTATTAAAAACAACTGCCCTCAAGTGGAGCAGGCTTTGTATTTTGCCCTGGAAACAGAGCAGCTCATTCAGAGATAAGGCCTCCCTGCATTTGGGTTCCTTCAGTCACCTGACGGAGCCGTGGGTAACTTTTAGGCTGCTTTAGTCTGCATTCCTGGGATGCTTTCCCCGTGGCACCGCAATTAGCAGCTCCAGGATCCCCGCCTGCCACCCGCTTCCCGGCTTTCTGCTGGATGCTGCCCGGGGGGAGAGGAGAAAAGGGGCAGGCTTTGTCCCCAGAGCACCTGTGCCCATCCCTGAGGATGGCCTGGGGCAATCCCGAACAGGTAAAAAATCTGGGGCCTTTTGAACTTTGATTTTGTTTTTGGACTTGGGAATGGCTGGGTGTGAGTAGGGTGTGAGTATCTGAGCTCCCACCATCGCTGTGGTTCAGTGGTGGGCGATTTGTGCCTCGTTGTGCCTTGGGGTTTGCAGTCTTGGCTCCTTTCTGCTTCTGCCTGGTGAAATTGGGAGTCCTATGGGATGGCATTGGTAGAGGTGGGGAAATTAAAACAGCCCTGTCTTGTGGTGTTATCAAGTGCAATGTGCTGTCTGTTCAAATGATATTCTTTCAGGGAGTTGTTTCCAGAAGGTTCTCAGTGTTTTGCATTGGTTTTGCCCCTTCTGTGGATGTGCCAACCCTGGCAGTGTCCCAAGCCAGGCTGGATAAGGCCTGGGCTAGTGGGAGGCGGCCCTGCCTGTGGCAGGGGGGTGGCACTGGATGGGCTTTAAGGTCCCTCCCAACTCCTTAATGTTCTGTGATCCTGTAATTGTATTTGACTTTTTTTTTCCCCTCTGCAAAACAGCATGAAATAGAATAACAGGGATTGAGGATTCTCCTTATCCCAAATAATAATTATAAGTGATATATTTTGTGGCTTTGTGTGTCAACTCAAGAATCCAGAGGAGTTGACACCCAGAGTGAATCCACGTGGGACCTAGCTCTTAGCAGAGTTTTAGGACTCGAGTGCAGGACATTTCCCAGGGTGTGAGCTCCCTTCCCCAGCCAAGGAGAAGTGCAGTGTTTCACCTCAGCCAAGGCTTTGTTTTACATGAACTGAAAAGACCCAGGGATCATTTTGGCAACAAAAGTGATGTTTTTTTCTAAACAAAACTCGTTATCTTCTCAATCTTGCTAATAATGTTTTTCTGGAGTCAAGACACAACAACCCAGAAAACAAAGGAAGAGGCTTCGCCCTCCTCCTCCTCAAGCTCAGCTCCTGACCAGGGAAAGGGGTTTGGAACCCTCATCAGCTGGTCCAGTCACCAGCTTGCTCAGGTAACATGCACTGAAAGGAAGAAAACCTTGGGCTCAGTTATGATGTAGTTTTTAATCTAATTTTAAGCTATTTAGTGTTTGAAGGTAAAAATTCACACAGTTCATGCGTGTGCTTAAGGATGTCCCTGGCTCGGGGAGGTCCTGTCTGGCGCTTTCACACACATTTAAAAATCTTTGCCAAACTGGGCTATGTCAATCAACACGTTTCCTAGTTTTTCTTCTTTTTATTTGTTACTGTTTTCTTTTAGACTGGGGCCAAGGAAGCCTTGAAATACAGCCCAGATTTATCCTTCATATCGAACTGATCGCTCCTGCCCAGGATTGTTCCCGTTTTGTCCCCACCTGAGCGCTCCGAGCCCATGGTGCTGCAGAGGGTGGCTGAGCAGGGCCATGCATCATCTCTTTGGGCTGGTTTTGGCACAGAAGGACCTTTCCCGGGCAGGGGATCTCTTCTCCCTGGAGGATGCTGAGATCGAAGGAAGCCTCTCTGAAGCTCTTGAACAGATCAGGATCATTAGTTCAGCTGCAGTGAGTGAACCGTTGTCCTTAATAATTTTTCCTGAGGTTAAATATATTGTATAAACAAAGGTGGGGACATAATTTAAATTTCTGATAGGACTTGAAGAGCAAAGTGTAAGATTTAAAAATGTGGTGACAAAATCCAGTTACAACCAGCTGGTTTTCCTTCAACAATATTTCAGGTTTATCTTTATAATAATATTTATTAAGTAGTTATTTAAAGCATATTAAAACATATTTAAATAGTTATTTAAAGCATATTTCCTTCAAAGATATTTCAAGTTCATCTTTACAATAATTTTTATTAAATAGTTATTTAAAGCACATTAAAACATATTTAAATAGTTATTTGAAGTATATTTAAAGCGTATTTCATTCAGTGATATTTCAAGTTCATCTTTATAATAATTTTTATTAAATAGTTATTTAAAGCATATTAAAGATTAAATGAGATTTTAGGGGTCCATACCTTCACAGCAATGAGAATTAAGACCTCTGGGATGACAAATTCCAGAGTTTCATCACGCTGAGCATTTGTTGTAAAGGTGGATGTGGGAAAATGGACACTGGGCTGCTACGAAAACTTGATTTTGTGGGGTCCTGGCAAACCAATTCTTTGGCAAATGTCTTTTCCTGTGCCCCAGGACTACCAGACCAACGACAACGACCAGGCTGTGGTGGAGATCTGCATCACCCGGATCACCACGGCCATCCGGGAAACCGCCTCCATCGAAAAGCACGGCAGAGCCCTGGTGGCTCTCTGGGAGTCGTGTCTGGAGCACAACCTGAAGCCCTCTGGCAAGGACGAGGATGCCCCACATGCCAAAATTGCGTCTGATATCATGAGCTGCATCTTGCAGGTAGGGCTGGGCTGGAGCCAGCGAGTGCTGGGCACTCACTGCCCGTTCAGTTTTGTTTTTTAAAATGCTTTTGTAACTCTGTTCTTGGGTGCTTGTGAGTGGTTGTGTTTAAAACGAAGAGCTTGGGGAATTGCACTGTTACTGATTCCTCCTGTCCTGAAGCCACTGAGGTAGCTCATAGGATCATGGGATGGTTTGGGTTGGAAAGACCTCAAAGCCCACCCAGTGCCACCCCTGCCATGGCAGGGACACCTCCCACTGTCCCAGGCTGCTCCAAGCCCCAGTGTCCAGCCTGGCCTTGGGCACTGCCAGGGATCCAGGGGCAGCCACAGCTGAGTTACACAAGTACATTTACTGCTCCCTGAAACAGAGCTGTTATTGGCAAGTTCCTTTGCATTTAAAAAAAAAAAGGTATAAAATGAGGTTTTACAGCAGATGTGGGGGACGGTTCGAACAATAATGAATATCTGCCAGCTGGGTTGGATCTCAGGCAGGTCTCCGTTGATATCAGCAGCAGGGAGGTCCCCAAGGTTTGCAAACATCACTGTATCGCTTTATTGAATTCTGCTCTTCATTGTCACCTCCACGTTTTCTAAGTGCCTTCCTGCCCTGATGTTTATCATGGAACAAACGAAACCTTTCTCCTTCCCTCTGAATTCTAACCTTTTCTTAGCTAAGGATTTTATCTTTATTGAAGAGGGGGCAGGAAAAAGAATTGTTCTTTGGAATTTTCTTAGATCTTTAAATCCTAGCCAGACAGCCAAGCTTTATCTTCCCATTCTTTGTGTGGAATAGCAGAGCAATAACTTGGAGCAGCATTTGGCTCCTGTTCCGCGGTGTCTCAGCCAAACATAACGAGGCATTATGTTGATTTAAACATGCTGCTGCAGAAAGCTCCACGTATTTGAAGGGCTTTTCTCATTAAAGATGCAGCTCTTGGTCATATGGCAGCTGCCAGAATTGTCTGTCTTGACACCGAGGGGTGGCTGCAGCCCCTTCTTGCTCAGGGGTCTGTGGAAGGGAGTGTCCACTGCTTGGCAAGTCTCTCTTCCAAGGAAAAGTCCTCAGAGCCACTTAAACTCTGTGGAATAACAGATTTGGGGTGTTAGTCTGAATTTACTCTATTCAGAGCTGCTCCAGAACGAAGGTCCAGAAAGTCTGCTCTGCCTTCCTTCGCAGTGTTCTGTTGCTGTCTGAAACATCTGAGTTCCAGGGGTTGCCTGGGATTTCAGCTGCTAATTAAACATAATCACACTGCAGGATTATTTTCAGAAACAGGGATGTGCTCCAGTTTCAGAGAGCTGCTCAGAACTGAGAGGAGAGCACAGCACTGGGTAAGGAGGCTCCAGAGGGAATGCAGGCCCTCAGTTACACACAAACGTGTCCTGCCGGTGTGGGAATTCAGCAGGCAGTGGGTGTGTGTGGTTTGTACACACAGTTTGCTGTATAAATAATAGCAGAAAACCTTTTCTGGCCTCAATTCAAAACCCAAGTGTGCACTCAGGGACCCTGGGATTCCTGAAGCTTGGAGCCATTTTAGGGAGAGGAGTTTGCAGTCCTGAAAAACCTCAGTGCTCAGAGAAATTGGCTGGAGTTTCCCAGAGCAGCTGTGGCTGCCCCTGCATCCCTGCAAGTGCCCAGGGCCAGGCTGGAGCACCCTGGTCTATGGAAGGTGTCCCTGCCCATGGCAGGGGGTGGAAAGAGTTGAGCTTTAAGGACCTTTCCAACCCAAACCATTCTGGGGTTCTGTGAGTTGAAATTAAAAAAGGAAATCCTAACGATTACAGAATAATTATCGATCAATACTAAAGCTATTACACTGTGAACAAGTTTCCAGTGCAGTTGCTGGGAGTGGCTGCTCCAAGGTGTTTGCTGTGCTTTGGGATGATGGATACAGCCTCTGTCTTCCCAGGGAGCACCAAACACAAAATGTCTTGTTAGAAATGTTAACATTTAATTAGTGCACTTCATGTCTTATATATCTTATTTATATTTATTTATGTTTATGCACCACATATTTTATTAGTGCACTTCTGCTTCCTCTAGCAGAAGACTAAAAAAGGGCTATTTGTAACATTTCCTGCTGCAGTGGTTTTAAATTTCTGTATTTGCTCTTTCTTTGACTCCTGCCTTCAGTGGTGGTACCAAAACATGGCCTTTCTTGACAGGCTTTTTGCTCTTTTCCCCTTGTTGCTTTGACTTTTGTTTCCCTACTCTGCCCAGCACGAGACTTTTATAGAAATAATTTTTTTTTCCCCATGTTTTTGCAGAATTACAACCGGCCTCCAGTGATGGCCTTGGCCGTGCCAGTGGCAGTGAAGTTCCTGCAGAGGGGCAATAAGGAGCTGTGCAGGAACATGTCCAGTTACCTGTCCCTGGCTGCCATCGCCAAGGCAGAGCTGCTGGCTGAGCACACAGAAACCATTGTCAGGAGTGTCCTTCAAGGTAGGCCCACGCCAGAGGTTGGGTTTAGTCTGAGTGTGTGACCATTAGATCAGTGAGGCTGTGCTGGGCATGTACAGAACCATTATCTTATAGAATCAATCAATCATGCAGGGTGGGAAAGGCTCCAGGATCAATCCAACCATTAAACAAATCAAGCATAAAAACAGATGAGGTGCATAAAGCAGACCTATGGAAATATCTATACATGTGATCAAATGTATTAATCACACTCTAATAACAGACTGTATCAAGGAATATGTGAATTTACTGCACCTCTGGAGGTTTTGGTATGGATTGGCTGACCCACAGGGCAGGAAATACATCTGTCCTCGTTAATATTCCCTGCTAATGGACTCCAAATTATCAGCCCTGATATGAGGCACCAGCCATGGAGCTCTTATCCTTCCTCTTAGTGTCGCTGGCAAGGCTCCAAAAGAGAAATGGGGATGAAATTAATCCCATTCTGTGGTGAAATAGTCAGATGGAAGATATAAAAGCTTTGTAGTGGTTCTTTAATTTTGCCTGTGATATTAGCTTTATATAGAACAATGTTGCTAAGCTCTTTACATTTTATTTTCTGTGGCTTAAAAAGCCAAAAATATTCATTCCTCTATAAAAGAAAGTCCAATTGAATTGGAGTAATAAAGTTCACAGTGTTTGTTGCAATACAGTGCTACTGCAGTGGTAAAATCACTGCTCTCCTTCAAGCAGGGGCAATAGCAGTAAGTAGCAATAACTAATTATTAAAAGAACATTGTTATGAAGGTGTTAAGCCCTCAAATGTGTGCATCCTGGATTTATTAATTTATAAATGAATTTATTAATTTATTCTTTTAAGCCTTATTATTTATGTGTTAATGCTGTGCATTGCCACTTGTAACTCTGGAGTAGGAACAGAAAGAAATAGTGAATATATCCACAGTTTTGGGAAAAGTGATTCCCATCCACAACTGAAGGTTTCAGCACGGCCGAGTTGTGCACTTGTGTCCTTCCACCAGCAGATGTTGCTGTGGATATCAGGTTTGGGAATTCCAGCCTGGAAGAGGCCACTTTGAACAGGCAAAATGACTTGTTCTGCGTGGTGACTTCATTACACTGCACACAATTCGTGTTTCAGGCGTGAGGAGCTGGGTTTGCAGCGGGCTGAGAGCTGCCCTGAGCCTGTTTGCTGAAGGGAGAAGGGGAGCAGGAGGCAGAGCTGCTGAGGGTGAATTTCCAGGGCAGTTTTTGGAGACAAAGCCGTGTTGTGGGGCTGCACAGACGGGGCTCGGCCTCGTGGCACCAGGCACAGCAAACTTTGGCCCCTCGCCCGCAAATGTTGGAGAGGAGCTGGAGTTTTTCATTACTTGGGGCAACGCTTTGGCTGCATAACCAGGTTCTTATCTTATTAGCTAAAAAAGGGCTCTTTAGGAAGAGTTTGGCTGCTCTGCTCCAGTGAGCATGAGCTTGGGTCTGAGCACGCCTGTGCTGCCGGCCCTGCGCTGGCTCCGTCCGGCAGCACCAGGGGCACGCGGATTTATCCCCATTCCCAGGGGACAGCAGCAACTCTGCCCTGTAATCCCAGAGTCCCCTGCCTGCTCCACCTTCCAGAGGAATTCTGGCGTCCTGTGGTGCTGGGCTGTGGCTCAGCCTCGCTCCTTCATTTGTGTTGGCAGTGCAGGAGCAGGATTGCAGGGGCTTTTCCCCTAATTCGAGCCCAAATTCCCCCCAAACGCTATTTCCTCGGTGTTTTCCAAACTGTTGACAAAGGAAAGCGTAGTTGAGTGAGGAAGGATGGAGAGAAGTGTGCTGGCCGAGGTGAGTCGTGGTGCTGGGCTGTGGGAAAGCTGTGCTGGTCCTGGGAGGTGCTAAGGGAAGAGGGAAGTTTTGCAGCTGAGTCAGTGAGGATGGAAGGCCTGGCTTTGCGTTTGGTCCTCTGCCAAACCTGAGCAGAGATAGGAGAAGGCTCCTTCCAAGACAAAGCATTTCAGATTTGAGCTGCAGTAAGAGCAGCGGCCAGGAAGGATTTCTGGGGATCTTTTTGAGGATTTTTCCTTTTCCTGCTGCATTTCATGGACATTTGTTTCCACTTAATGGAGGGCACTGAACAGAGGGAGGATTTGAGAGTGGTTTTGCCCTTGCACAATGTTGGGACCCCAAGTGTTCTTGTAACTCTGAAGATCTGGGTTTTGGCTGCCAGAGATGAACAGAGGTAATATTTCATTGTTCTCTAGCTAAGGTTATTTGCAGATATTACTTAGAGAGGGATTTTTGTCAAGTTTACTGCCAAGTATTTATAACTTAGATACATTTTTATTGCAGGGTAACAGGAGAAATTCCAGCAATCAGAGCAATTCTCTTTCCCTTAAATAAGCAGTGCTGCCAGAACTTTGGAGTAGGTCGTATAACTTTAGGTATGAAGCACAGCCCCCTTGAATGGCACAGGAAAGTGGAATTTACCGTTTTTTACTACTTTTGTATCTGGGCAGCAAGGATCTGTCATGGTCAGGAGGAAGTGTGGCAGCAACATGTCAAGAAATTTGTCCAAGTGTGTTCTTAGGACATCTGTAGAGCACGAGAGAGATGGAGAAATGTGGGAATAGAGAAGAAGGAGGGGCTGCTTCAGGGGGAATAGGAATTGCTTTGAATAAGATATCCCTCATTGATAACTTGTTCAGAGGCTTCAACAGGTAGCGAGCAATGGTTCTTGTTGTAACTGGTTACATATCCAGTGAGTAGCTATTCATCATTCTCTGCTTGTGCTCTCTTTTCTGCATAAAAATCATCACCAGCTCCTTGGCTCTCTGCAGCTGCTGCTGTGCTCTGTGTCCAGCCCTAGGCTTTCACTGGATTTGGGATGAGTTTGTGTGAGAGAGAAGAGAATCGCTGGCGCTGAGCAGCAATTCTGCCTTGTACAAACCCCCTGAGGGCAGCAAACAAGTCCAAATGTACCTTAAAACCTGGCCCCAGAGGGCTGGGATTGTGCATGGGGCCTCTCTGCTCCTGTGAGATGCTGCTATTTATGTTTGCTCTATCAGCAGCTAAAACTGCATGGTTCAAAACATGCAAAAAGGCCCACTTGGGACTTGGTTCAGAATTTTGGTTTATGAGACGAGTAAAGAGTTTTAGTCTAGTAAAGTATCTTTATTTACAAAACAACTTTACAAAAATAATTTCAATAAAATTATCACAAAGTCAATGTACAATATAATACAGCTGCATTTTCTCCCAATGTAGCATCAGATTATGATGGGGAATATTATCTTTATATCAATCTGTGGCATAAATAATGCTTTAAACAAGGAGCTAGCTTTGTTAGAGCCTACAAATTACTAACAACGATTAACAGACAACACATTTCTTGACTTGGGTGGTTCCTCTATAAAATTCACATTTTAACTCTATGGAACCCAAGGACTGGAAGAGCCTGGAATGGTTTGGGTTGGAGGGACCTTAAAGCTCATCCCATCCCACCCCCTGCCATGGGCAGGGACACCTCCCACTGTCCCAGGCTGCTCCAAGCCCCAATGTCCAGGCTGGCCTTGGGCACTGCCAGGGATCCAGGGGCAGCCCCAGCTGCTCTGTCTGTTCCCCAAAGCTCAGCAGGGATGTCTGGAGCTCTGTTTGGCTCCTGAGTGTCCATGGTGACCTCACTTTATACATCAGCAAACCCTGCACCGGAGAGACAGAGTTACCTGACCCCAGGCACAGCTTTTCCAGTGCCATGCCTTGATCTGTGGGTGTGTTTTCAGCATTTTTCCAGGACAGCAGGCAGAGATTGAATCCCATCTCCACAGTACCTCGTTCTGTGAGCTTGCAGCACTGATGTTCCTTGGGAATTCGAGACAGGGGCTCCTGCAGCTCTGGTTGTTGTAATATTGACGTTCAGCTCTGTGAAATCCATTCCCTGGGCAGAAACCAGGCTTTAGGACACGTACTGGGCTCCTCCGTAGGGCAGCACCTCCGTGACCCCCCAGCCGACGACGTTGCCCCGGGTGCCGCACGTGTCCCCCTCGCTCTGGGCCGTCACCTCGGCGGGGCTGAGCACTCGGTCCCACAGGTTGAAGCCAGTCAGCTTCCCTGAGAAGGCCAGAGCTTCATCAAACCCCCCTCCCACGCAGCAGCCGTTCTTCTCCTGCCCGAGCTGCAGGATGCCTCCGTCGGGAACGGTGTGAGCCCCGGCCACGTCCAGGGCGCTGGCTGCCAGCTCCCCCTGCGCCCACAGGGATGCGGATCCGTTCTCCGAGCTCCAGGCGCCGCAGAGGTGGAGCCACTTCCCAGGAATGACCACATTTCGGGCAGCCAGCTTGTGCTGGGCACCGCCCACAGCGAGCACGGCCGCGTCCCGGCTCAGGTACAGCTGGATTTCGTAGGGGTTGAACTTGGTGCCGTAGGAGAAGACGATGGTTTTGTCCAGGGCCTCGGTCACCCTGAGCCAGATGCAGGCAGTGAAGGAGCGCAGGGTCATTCCGGCCGTCGGGTGGACAGTCCCAAAGATCTTTCTGGAGCGCATGGGGAACAGAATTGCGGTTTCACAGCCTGGAAAGGTTTAGGAGATGGTCAGGTAAATAAGAACTGGTTTATTTGCACGTGCACAGTTGGGACCTTCGGTGTATCGTGGAATCATTAAGGTTGGAAAAGACCTCCACGATCACCGAGTTGTGGCTGCCCCACCCTGGCAGTGCCTGAGGCCAGGCTGGACAGGGCTCGGAGCACCCTGGGACAGGGAAAGGCGTCCCTGGCCATGGCAGATGGGATTGGAATGAGATGATCTTTAAGATCCCTTCATCTCAAACCTCTCCATGATTCCATCAAGTCCAGCTCCAGCCCAGCACCACCGTGTTCACCACCAACCCAGGCCCTCAGGTGCCACATCCCCCCGTTCTTGAGCACTTCACGGATGGGGGCTCCATCACTGCTCTGGGCAGCCTGTCCCAATGCCTGATCCACTGCTCACTTCCAGGCTTCCCAAAGGGAGCTGAGGGCTCAGCTGATCCAGTGGGATGCAGGAACCCACCCCAGGATGCTTTGAAGGAGCTGTCAGAGCTGAGGGAGGAACCTGCTGGACAATACAGCAAGGGACAATCCGGCTGCAGGACTCTCTTCCCTGCCTGCACAGGCGGGGCACTGCGCAGTCCTGGGACATCCGAGGCATCTCCAGGGTTAACGCAGCCTGCCTGCCCCGCTGCTTCCCTGGGGAAGCCCAGCTTCCTGAGGCTCTGAATGGAGCACCACCTCCTGGGAGAGGGATTCTTTCAGCCCTTGAAACTGGGTGATTATGCCAGGTAACTGGGTAACCCTCCCTCGTGCCACTGAGGTGGTGTTTTATCCCCCATTCCTTTCAAGTGTGGAGTAATGCAAATACCAACGCTGTGCTGAGGGAAGGGGTCAGGGATCCCTCAAACAGCAGGTTTGGATGCCGTGGCATTCCCAGGGTAGGGTGGGAGGCTGTGCCTGGAGAAGGGAACTGCTGGGTGGCTGTGCCATGGATAACAGGGCATCAGGGCACAGGAGCTTCTGAAAAGCAGCAAGTGTTGGCAGGAACACGCTGAGATGGGCTTGCTTATTTAATTAACACAATGGCTCCCCTTCCTGGCCCTGCCTTTAGGATTTTTTGGTCAGGAACATTCATGGGCACAGGTTAAACGGGGGAAATTATGAGACAATTGATATGTTTGAACCAGTTCTTCTCTCATGTCCAATTAATCCAAGTGTTGATAATAGAAATCAGAGTAGTTAAAACCACTATCAGAAATTTATGCAACTTGGGAAAGCAGCTGGTGGTCACTAAAGCCAAGACATTTCTGGTGGTTTCTGTGCTGTTCCCTGGTTGTGCCTAAGTTAATACCGAGGTGACAGGAGGGAACAAGCAGCCCCTTCTCCAATTAAGCTGCTTCATTTCCTGTTTAAAGAAGCTGGAGGATCTGAAATGTCTAAAACGTGTGGAAATTTCTGCTCCAGGGAATGAAGGACTCTTTGTGCCCTCCAGGACTGAGCTGCTGTGGTATTTCATGGGCTGCTTCCCTCCAGCTTTGAGCAGATTTTACATCTCCCATTGACCCTTTTGAGGAGGGGCAGGGTCAGTGAGCAACTGCTGGGGATTCTCCTTAAAATGCTACTTAGGAGCACTGTTGTGAAAAAGCTTTTAATTAGCAGGCTTTCAGGCTTTATTATCAAAGCCTAAACAAAATTAAAACCAGCCTCAGCAAAGAGCAAAAAAGTGTGATTAGAAAATCCCTCAAGAGTATGGCTGGCAGTAAGTCAAGATGTGACAAATTAAAGTCAGTTGCTAAAAATTCCCTTGGAAAAAAAAAATCCAGGGAGATACTCTGGAAGTACTTAAAATGTAGCCTTTAAATGAAGAAGTATGGTTGTTTTATGTAAAATCATGTAGGAACCAGTGGAAATAAATGGAATTTCCACTGATGATTCTCAATGCAGGTCGAGTTTGTTGCTCTCACCTAGTGCAGAGTAGCTGCTGAGGCTGGCT
The DNA here is from genome assembly GCA_013400235.1 of Oriolus oriolus. NCBI lineage: Eukaryota > Metazoa > Chordata > Aves > Passeriformes > Corvidae > Oriolus > Oriolus oriolus. The sequence continues at coordinate 264,327 of VXBT01000020.1, read as the reverse complement.
GGGTTACAGGGAGATAAGGAATGAGATCATGCTCTCTGCAAGGTTTGTGTTCGGGGAGAAGAGGAATATGCTCAAAGATCCACTCCCAGTGCACAAAGATTTGAGGTGTTGTGATAAAGCAGTGAGGACAATTTACTTCTAAAGCTGAGTCGGTGCCCTGCATGAAAGGATGGACGCAGGTCAGACTGTGAAAGCTCTGATGTGAGCGATGTTGTGGCTGCCTCTGCTGTAGCAATTACAGGCTGCTCCTTTTTGCTCCCTGGCCTAAGAGTTCGCTCTGGAGATGCTGCACCCTCTCCTTCCTACACACCCACCCTGCGGGGGTGGATTTTGGGGGGTTTTAGGTTGCGGTGACTTATGTTTGTGGCAAACAGAGCCATTAATCAGCAGTTAGCAGGCAGGCAGTGGCAGCTCGTGGGTGGGCAGGGTGATACCAGAGCAGTTTATCTTGCACACGGTAATTTGGCTCCCACGCTCCAAACAAATCAGGGGCCACACCCAAGCTGCTGCTTTTTGGGGTGTCTCGTTGCACTGCACAGAAAAGCCGAGCTGGGATTGGAGGTCTGAGCCCACCTTTCCGTGGCCACCTCACTGAGCTGTGCAAATGTTTTGGAAGGAGAAAAATCCCCCAAACAACAGCAGCACGGGTTACTGACTCCTCTGTGCCAGGGGGAGTATTCTGTCCTGGCCCTGCCAGCAGGGAACGTGCCCTCCCTGCCCTGGAAGTGTGCCTGGCTGGCAGCAGCATGTCCAGCTCTCGGGCACTGGAGTTGGTGAGGAGATGTTAGTTTCGGAAGAGGAAGGAGTGGGAACATGCAGGAGAACAGGAGAGCTCCGTGGCCGGTGCGAATGCACAGGAGCCACCAGCTGGGAAGGCAAAAGGTGGGAGAACATAATCTGGATGTCTAAAATACATTTGCTGCTCCCTGACAATGGCTTTGATCTGGGAGAAGAGTCTGGAGGAGGTGGGATCCTGGCTGGCTCTGCCCTGCACAAGGACTTTGATGAAACCTTTCTTTGATCCCACGTTTGAAAAGCTCAGTGCCTCTTTTCCTACAAGTTCTGGGGTTCCCCGCTTTGTGCACAGCCTGTTCAAAGCTGCCCTGCTGCTCCTGAGGTTGCTTTGGAGTTGTTGGAGAGGGAGGTGCTCAGGAGGGGTTTGTGGATCCCCGTGTGGAAGGGCCCTCCCCGGAGCTCCCGGGTGGAGCACCCTGGACTTACCCGCTGGCAGCAGGTGCTGAGCTGCCCATTGCTGCGATGCCCTCAGCTCAGCCCGGGTCTGCTGCAGCTCCTTCCACACCGAGTTCAGGACGAGACTGTCCTCTCTGCTGGCATCGAATTTATCCTGCTGCAGAGCCGTTTCCTGCGCCCGCTCCTCGGCCCTCCTGCGCCAGGCGCTCTCCAGCCAGCCCAGCCTCACGGACACGTTGTGGCTCAGCTGCAGGACGTGCTCCAGAACCTTCCCTTGCTCCGACTCCTGCAGCCTCCTGGCCTCCTCAGCCTGCTCCCTGCCCCTCGCCAGCCCCTGCTCCACCTGGGACGCCACGCGGGAGGTGACGGTGGCGAAGGTGCCCGCCAGGGTGGTGGTGAGCTGGCTCAGCTCTGCCTTCAGGGTCTGCAGGTCCACCCTGTGGAGCTCTTCCAGAGCCTGCAGCATCATGTTCTCCTTCATCTGCGAGTTCTCCAGCATGATGAACAGCTTGTCCCACTTGCTGTGCTCCCGCTGGCAGTCGCACGAAGCAGCTGGAAGGGAGCATACAGATATTGCCATTCCTTGGTACTGAGTTTTAAACGGGAGTGCTTGGTAAAATCTGGCTCTGTGCAAGGCTTGTGCCCTCCAGACTGTCACAGAGCCATGGACTCGCACACTGCTTTGGGTCGGAAGGGAACTTAAAGACAGTCTGGTTCCAACCCCTTCCGTGCTGGGGCCAGCGCCTTTCCCTCTGCACCAGGACAGAACAGTGCACTGGTGTGACAGCAGCAGCCTTTGGCAGGAAAACTGAGAGCTAAAGAGTCTAAAGCACAGTCCAAGGCACCCCAGCCGAGGGCTTTGCCATTACTGCCCGAAATAATCTGCTGCTACAAGCACGAGCTTCTCCCTCTGAACAAAGTAAATTACGTTTGCAGTAGTAACTCGTACAAGAGCTAGGCAGCAACGGCGGCAGTTCTGCACTTAACCCAAATTCAGCTGAACTTTACTTACCTTCCTCAGTCCCGGGGGCAGGACCTTCGATTTCATTATCCAGGTTCACGTACATGAGCTCGTAGTCATCGTCTTCATCCACCACAGAGCCAGAAGCCCTGAAAACACAGAACAGCGTGAGCAGAGACAGGAGTTCTTGGGGCAGCATTCTGCTGGCTGCTTCCTGCAGACGCCGGGGCTGTGTGGAGCTGCTGGGGCTGCGGCAGAGCCGGGACTGTGCGGGCGAGGCGCAGCGAGCCCCTAATAAGCGCTGCGAGCGCCTGGGGCCGAATGAATGAGCGGCCGCGCTGCCAGCGCTGAAACCGGAGCGCTCCTGGCTGCTGCTGCCGGCCCCGAGGGGAAGGGGGCGGGCAGCTCGCTCAGTCCCAGCCCTCCGGGTTTGCCTGGGGATGTTCTGACTGGCCGAGGGGGAAAACGGGGAAAGCGGCGCTTGCCCCGCGGAGGATTGGGACGTGCAGCAACGCGCGGGGCTGGGAGCGCTCGGGCTGCGCATCGGTTGCGTTGTGCTGTGTTATTTGTGGAAAAGAAGGTGTTCCCTGCAAATTCAGTTTGTGGTCCGTGTGTGCCAGGGCTCTGGAGGGGATTGGTAGAAAAATAAACATACCTGGAGTTGCTTTGGATACTCGTGTCTGGTTTGGCTAAATAGCGCAGCTTTTTTGGAGAGTTAGGCACTGTTACATAATAAATTCTATTATATAGCAACAGTTTATTGCTTTAAGCTATAAAGGAGAACTCTTAAGGAGTGCTTAACAGCTTGTTAGGGTTCTGCTTTTCCAGCCCCAATTAGCACTTGCACCACCGTTACTCCGTGGATAATCGGTTAGCGCTGTGTCCTGTTTTGGGAACACGTAAAGCTGCAGCTGCACGATCAGAGTTGCGTCTGTTACCTTTGAAAAAGCCAAACAAGGTGCTTTTGGATGAGACATTAATTTAGTCTAAGTCTTACTGGTATTAATCTGGTTTAAATTCTGTAATCTTATTGGTTCAACAGGCCATTAATCATGTCAGAGATGCTTTGCTGAGGTGAGATCAGGGGTGATCTCATACAAGTTATGTATTGGCTGTGAAATATCCAGAGAACAGCAAAAAAACCCTCCTGTAATTGCATCTAACTTGGAATCTGTGTTTCCCTTTCCCTGTGTCTCTGGTTTTGCTTATACATACCTGCACTACCTGTGCCTTGGATGCTGGGGAGGAATTCCTCCCTGCGAGGGTGGCGGGGGCAGCTTGGACTCTGATCCTGGAGGTCCTTTCCAACCGAAATGATTCCATGATTTTCAAGTAGGTATGTGCCTAACCTGAGTCATCCTGGGGGAAAAGTGAGTCTTGGTGCTTGGGCTTTTGTCTTTGGGAGCTCCCTTTGGAGTGAAAATCCATCTGCCCGTGGGGCACTGCGATGTGCTCCAGGGCCCTTGTTCCTCCCAAGCTCTCTGTGCTGCTGGATGGGCAGAGCTGGAGCTTGGGGCAGCCTTCTCCATGAAGGGTGCAGGGCTGGCACCGCCCGGCCTCGCCCTTGGGGTCCCTCCTTGCCTGCCTCGGAGTGTCCCCAGCTGCAGGACACTTTGTGCCAGAATTGTGTCATTCCCAGTGTGAGGTCTGCTTGGGAAGTGTGAGGAAATCTAATCTGGAAAGTATTGGGGGTCAGGGTGCCAGGGGAGGAAGAGGGAAGGCAGGTATTTAGGGAGTTGAGTGGGATGTTTTTCCATTCTCACACAACAAACGTATTTTCAGGCTCTTAGTTTAGACTGAGGTAGATGAAGCAAGATTGGGAAAAAGTGAATTATTTGGAATTCCTGCCTCCAGCTGTCTGAACTCTGGGAATCAGGAGGTTGGGGAGCTATGAGTGCATAAATCCCCCTGGAGACCGTAAAGGTGTGACAAACAAACAGCTCTGAGTATCCCTTGCTAACTCAAACATGAAAAGACCAGAAAATGGCCAGCTGGGTTGTGCCTGATGACCTTTCTTGAGGTCTCTGAAGAACAGACCCAAACTGGGGTATCGGGGATTGTTTACACGTGTGCACACAGGTTCTTCCCTTAAAAGCAATTCCATGTCAGTGAGGTCACTTCAATCTCGCTGCAGAGGGAGGGGGTTGCTCTGATTGCCTTTGCTTTTCATTTATCTTGGTTAGGGAATATCAGCCCAGCAGTGTTTGCTGCAGGAAACTGCCCAAAGCTGCGCTTGCACAAAGTATTTTTTGTTCAGAGAGGTTTGGTGGCTGCAGTCCATCGTGTGTGATTGCATCACTCCTCTGATACACCCCACGCTCCAAGTGCTCGTTTGCCAGACTAAATAATCAGCCTTCCTTCCCAGATCCCTTCCTAGCCCTGACATCCCAGCTTAGGCAACAGCATGGCTCAGGCTGGTGTCTTTCCTTGCTTAAAGCTCTTGTTTTTGTTACTCCCTCGTGGATTCCTTCCCATCACACTTCTATAGCTGAGAGGAATTTTGCCTGTCCAGGAATACGGGAATTTCATCTTTTGCAATTGCTGCTGAAATTTGACTGGAGTGTAAGGGCTCTGCTCCATGTGGGCAGAAAACTTCCAGTGGAAACTAAGCAAGGGCAAGTGCAAAGAAAGGACTTAGTGCTGGCAGCACAACGTCATCCGGAGAGAAAATAATTGTTGGTGTATTCAGTACAAAATGTTTCAATTTTGAACTATGACACGAGTCTAGAAAAGTTCCAGTGAATCCATCCTCTCACCTTTTTATCGTTGAGAATCCTGAGTTGGAGAGGACCCCCAGGGATTATCCTGTCCAACCCCTGGCCCTGCCCAGACACCCCAAAATCCCAGCCTGAGCATCCCTGGCAGCGGTTCCCAAATGCTCCTGGAGCTCTGGCAGCCTCGGGGCCGTGCCCATTCCCTGGGGAGCCTGGGCAGTGCCCAGCACCCTCTGGGGGAAGAACCTTTCCCTGATCTCCAGGTTCTGCCTTGGGGGAATTGGTGCTTGGCATCAATCCCGTGTTAGTGGTGACACTTTTTATCCAGATCCACTGGGAGCATCAGGAAGAGATTTGCCCAGGGAACGTGGTTAGAAAATGGCCAGGATGGAGCAGTTTGCTCATCTTTTCAGGGTGATTCATCAGCAAATCTCCTTCCTTTGCCCCTGGCCTTTGTGACTGTGTAGAACAGAACAAGATAAATTTGCCGTGGGGTGGGAGTGGGGTCTGACCTCGCCTTTGGCACTGCCGGGGCTGCACGGAGGGCTCGGAGCAGCCTTCGGGAAGCAGCCAGGGATTCTCCAGGCAGGATAAGGTGCTGAAGTGTGGCTGGCTTGGGTGGAGAGACACTCCTGCGAAGGATAAGGACCCCTCAGGGATCATTACGAGCTGTTGGGCTCAGAGCTGTCTGAACCTGCAGTGAGTTATGTGCTCGTTTCTTGGCTCAGGGGGGAGCTTGTGAGACCCAGCCGTGTGCTGGGGTGCGTTTTCTGTATCCGGCAAGAGCCCCACGTGCTCCAGTCTGAACCCAAATAATCCTTTTCCTACCATCCATGAACAGATCTGCTTATCTTCCAGTTATGCAGCTCAGATTTAACTGGGAGACAAAGCAGCAGGCCAGAGAGCTGGTTCCTCTTGGAAACCAAATCCAAAGAGGCCGTGAGGACTTCCAGGGGTTTACAGAAAGGAGCCATGCTAGGTTGCAATAGGCAGATGTTTTCCATATGTTGCTCAAGTGAAACTTAAATCCATTGAGGCAGGCATGTACTGCGATGTGAAGTTATATATTTTGGTATGAGCCTGGGCTTCAAATTGAATTATGCACAGACATCTTAAGAAAATGTGTGAGGGAGGGTTTAGCGTATCTCTCTCTGTCTGCAGTTGGCTCTCTCTGGCTCCTTTCTATTCCTGGAAATGGCATCCTTAACTATTTCTGTTCAAATCCATGTTTAGTTCTCTGTTAACCAAGTATTCCTTCCATATGATGCTTATTTAGTTTGAAAATCGGCATCTCAGCAAAGGAGTTTTTGTCTTTTGTTGGTTTTGTTGTTTCTTTGTCATTTCTCTCCTTCTTCTCTCTTCTTTTGTTCCTTTGTTAATTGAAATCACGCTTAGTTTGGCCTAGGACTCAACAGAGCATCATCCAAAACTGAAAGCTTATTAAGCAGCATTCTCATGATATTGAGAAATAAAATGATAATTAATAGGAATTAGTGGGTTTTTTTACATTTTTTACACAGTGTTGTTACGCCTGCAATGATTTGCTCTATTTTGGTAATTTATTTTGCTTCTTGGCCCAATATATAATTTCCTATAGCTTTATGCCTCCCTGGTTTTGTATTGATGGTCCTTCAAGTCCAGGTTGGAGCAGCCAGGTCCAGGGAACGTGTCCCTGCCCAGGGCAGGGGTGGAACGAGATGAGCTCTGGGGTCTCTCCAACGCAAATGGTTCTGTGGTTGTTCAGACTGGTGTGTCCAGGGTGTGTGGGGTTGTGGGGCTCTCTGCAGTGCTGGGCACTGACTGACAGCTGCTCCCTGCTGTGTCCCCAGGGAACTCGATGCTGCTCCGCGTGCTGCCCGCGCTCTACGAGAAGCAGCCGCAGCCGATCAATGCCCGCCTGCGGGAGCTGGTGGCACCCATGGCCCAGCTGGACCCGGCCGAGCAGCTCCACCTCCTCAGGCTCCTGCACACCGTGGCCAGGAAGAGAGAACTGGAGGTAAACCACACTGGGAATATCTCCCTGCCCCGCCTTTTGAGGGGTTTGTGTTTCATGGCCGGGGAAGAATCCCACAACGTGCAGGGCAGTGCCTTCCTACGCTAATTCCCTCTAAATTCCTTAAGTCCATTCCAAGTTCTCCACCTAGTCATCAGGAGAGCAGAACAATGGCTCTGCTGGACCAAAAGGTTTGGGTTAAACCATTTGTCTCCAATGTTTTTGGCTCTTCCTCTGTCAGCTGAGTGTGAATTCCCATAACTGTGTTTCTGTCAGAGGACGTGAACTGTATTAAAATCCATGTCAAGGACAATTAAAATGATTTAGGAACTGATGAGGACTGATAATCCTCAAAAAAGGAGAGCAGGAGAACGGGTTGTTTTATGCCCCGTGTCTGTGTCTGAATGTCTTTCCCACAGATGCAGCAGCTTTTCCCTGGATCCAGCTTTTCCCTGGATCCAGGGTGCATTAGCGTGCCTGTGTTTACCCTGCATTAATCCCTCCGCGGGGACCTGTGCACTCTGCATCCTGTTTGGCAGATGGCTCCAGGGACTGCACCCTCAGCCTCCTCAAACTGGGTTCTTACGAGAAATGACAACTTACCTACAGCACATTTATGGTGCAGTGAGGGTCTTGCCCCTTGTTTTTCCCTCTGTTCCAGCTCTTGACCTTGTCACGTTGTTTTGTTTCTGGTGGAACCCAAAAATCTCTACAAGTACTTTAATTTACTGCGTCATTGAGGAAGGCTGAGTCTTACGTTGTTTTCATCAATAAAATATAGACTGGCCTGGAGCAAGGAAAATATTTGGTTTTTTGGTCTTTTTTTTTTTTTAATTGGGCATTTCCTTACTTATTTATGCATAACTGCCATATTTTAAAGCAGAGCTTACCCTTATTCCATATGTTCAGTTGAACTTGGACTGACCTCAGCAACAGCTCCATGCGAAGGTCACCAAGAGTGGAAAACTCTTCCATTAACTCAAAGTCTAGTGGTTTATTTTTATCGCTCTGGTGGTTGTATCTCCTCTGGTTGTGTGTGTTCACAATTCAAAATAGAGATTTGGTTTGTTTCTGATTTTTTTAACAGGTGCTGAAGGAGTGTTTGCCTTTTTTATTTGGACACCTGAGAGACCCCAACCACAGTGAGGTGATTCTAAACATCCTGCTGGAAATATCCAGCTATGAACCTGCAGCCTTGGCCCCTTTCCTTCCCACCCTGAGGGAAATTGGGGAGGGTTTTCCCAGTTTGATTGGGCAGACGGCAAAGATCTTCGGAGCTGTTGGACATCTCGATGAGGTGAGGTGGGAAACAGAAAGGCTTGGTTGGGTTTGGGGTTGGGTTGGTTGGGGCTGCTTTTAATCTTGTATAAAGTAATACATCCACGTATTTCCTTCTTCACAAGAAACCAGACTGCCCTGCTGTGGAATCATGGAATGGTTTGGGTTGGGAGGGACCTTAAAGACCAAATTCTTCCAGTCCTTCCCCCTCTGGCAATTCATTTGGGTGTGTATTGGCTGGGCCTTGGGTGTCTGAGTGCCGAGAGTGCAGCACAGGAAGACACCATCCTCGCTGTTTCTACTGATCTGGAGCTTTATATTCATGTAAAATTAAATTTAAATCTCAGAAGAATCAAAACCAGATTTGGCTTGGCTTTGTAAATCTTATTTCTGTTGTGTGGGAAGAGGAGCCAAAATCCCATTGAGGCCTGGGAGCCAAATGAAGTTTGTTGTTCTCTCCTTGTTTACTTCCATCCTCCAGCAAGTTTTACTTTTATAAGATCTGCAGGTGACCACATTTAATTCTGCATTTAGCATTTGAGAGTCAGCATTTTCTAGAAACTTTACAGTTGCTAACCAGCCAATCCTCAGCTGAGCACAGCTGGGCTCAGAGCTGAAGGATGTTGTTCAGATTCTGCGTTTTGGGGCATTGAACCAGCTCTCCCCATCTGGGTGTCTCTGAGGCTCCGTTTCTGCTGAGTTCTGCTACTTCAAAGGGGCTGAAATTATTTATTTTGCCTTTTGTTGCTGTGATTGTTTTATACCAAGAATAAGTGAGGAACCAACTGGCCCTGTTAGGTTTCATATAGTGCAGTGCTGGAATTTAGAGGCTACACAAAGTTTACAAAGACATGATTCAAAGAATATTTTCTCCTTACATTTTTGACCTGTTGGTTTATGTGGCTACACCAATCTACTGATTGGAGCACACACAGCCTGCACTGAATAATGAATCTCCAATCTCCCTGGAGTGAGCGTTGAGTAGCTGGCTCCGTGTCCCATGGCGTGAGTCTGGTTTTTTAGGAGGCTGCTGACTCAGCAGCATCCCAGCCCACGGGGAGGACACATTTGTCATTTGTTTGCTGTGTTTGTCACTGACATCCAGGGGCCCTGAGCTCCAGACTCAAAAACAGGGATAAAAACAACACGCAAAGGGTGGCGGAGGTGAATGTTCCAACAGGAGATCAACGGCTCCTCTCTTGTTTGGCTCTCTGAAAAGTTAGAAAGTGTGAATAATTCTGAATTGTGGAAGATCTTAAAATGGCTGAGTGGTTTGGGTTGGAAGGGACCTTAGAGCTCATCCCATTCCAACTCCTGCCATGGGCAGGGACACTTCCACTATCCCAGGCTGCTCCAAGCTCCATCCAACATGGCCTTGAAAAAATAATCATCTCCCCTGAAAGGAGAAAGGAATGCCTCCATGGCTGATTCCTGCGCATGCGTGAGCTCCTGGAACTGTAAAATCTCCCAGGCTGGAAAAGACCTCCAAGACCATCGAGTCCAACCATCAACCCACGTGTGCCTCTGATGGTCTCATCTCACAGCCCCCCACATCAAGGCCTTCCCAAAACCCTCCCTCGTCACTTCTCCCCCTCTTCCCTTTCCTGTCACGGAGCCGTGCCATGGATATGCTGCCACTTCTCAGGCGGGAATCGGCGTCCCCTGCCCGGCCAAGCCAAACAAGCAGGGAAGGAAACATCAATGGCAGTGCTGGAATTTTATTTGTTGATGTTTTATTTCACTGGAAGGCGTGCCTGGGGAAAAGAGGTGGCAAGGATTGAGGCTCGGCCCTTGACGGCCGAGACTGTGGATCTGAGCAGCAAATCCTTGCTGGCTCCTCGAAAAAGCCTCTTGTGCTTCCAGGGACCCCGGGAGAGAGGAGAGCTCTGGGTTTGAAAGGTCGCCCCTTGTTTACATGCACCACTTCTCTTGGTGTCAGCGACACTCTCGGGGGCAAGCTGAAATCAGAACTTGTCCCTTAACTGTAAATTTGTGCAAAGGAAAAACCGTCTTGGGGCTCAGGACAGTTGGACACTTTTATTTATTTTTTTCCCTGTGTTTTGAACCACCTGGGAGTTGGAGTTATTTCTGAAAGCCTTGTGATCTTTTTGTAGTCTCCTGAACCTGTTTTCAAGAGAAAAAGCACAGCACTTTGCCACACCTCATTGCCTGTGCTTTAGCTCTTCACCTTCTGGCAGATGTAATGCCGTAAAACGCAGGGGCTGCTTAGGAGAAAATACACGAATCCATCGAATTGGCATTGCTGAAATAAGAAGGGGTTGTGTGCATCCAAATAGGCTTTGTGAAACATTTTGGACAGGAATTGTGGCAGGGATAACGGCTGCTTTCATGTTGAGCTATTTTGCTGTAATTTTGTTTTGTATAACAGTTACATATTATATTACTCAGGCGAGTTTATTGTTCTTTTACCTCACTCCAGGCGAGTAGCAGCATTTCAGCATGGCTGGAGACTCTCCAGCTGGATCAAAGTGACAGGAAAATGGTCAAAACTGCTTCTCCATTTAGTCTGCTGCACAGTTTGTTTAGAAAACAAAAATGTGTTTTAAATGTTAATTGAGCCTGTGTTTATCTCTTGGAGGAAGGATCGGCTTTCAAATAAATGAGTGACTGTGCACCAAAAAGTCAACGTCGTTCAAGCCATTGAGGAAAAAGCTCCTTCATCACATCAGCCCAGCCCAGGGTGTAGCTGGAGTTTCCCCCATATGGCTGAGGGGAAGCAGTTTGTCTGATGCACTCTTCCCATTTATCTCTGTCACAGCACGATGCAGCAGAGCTGCTTTTCCTTGAATTACAGAGATGTGCTCTTCACAAAAAGCCTTGCCCGTGGTGCTCGGGCCGTGTCCTGCCAGAGTCTCCCGGGTATTTTTATGGCCCAGCTGGATTTGGAATCAAACTCTCAGCAGTTTGTGCTCTCTGGTTAGGAGGTCCCAGAAGAGAGGAGGAAACAGGGCTGGGACCCTGCAGAGCCCAGAGCACGTGCGTGGCACATGAGCTCCTTGCTGGCCCTTGGGAAGAAGAAAACTGTTTGTTTTTGCCTTTGTTTGTGTTTCAGCACAGGCGCTGAAATCCAAACATCTCCCGGTCTCTGTGTCCATCTGCTGAGGACCGAGTGGGCTTCCCTGAGTGGGGCCATGCCCAGTTACCCCAGTGAAGGGTCTGATGGGAGTTCCTGAGTTAATGGCTGGGTTTTCCTCTGCTTTTCCCACTTGGGTGTTTTTAGGACTGTGGAACCCAATCTGATTAGGACAACTGTAACAGAGGAACTCTAGGCTGGAGATGTTCAGATCCAGGCTGGATGTTCCCCATTCCTGGACATGTTGATGGGGCTTGGAGCAAGCTGGTCTGTGGAAGGTGTCCCTGCCTGTGGCGGGGGTGGCACTGGGTGATCTCTAGGGCCCCTTCCAAACCATTCTCTGGTTTTATGAAGTAGCTGAGCCAGACTCATCGCAGGTGAAAGGGGAGCTCAGTGCTGCTGGGGCCCTGATCACTGAGCCAGGCTCATCTACCAACCCAGAACAATGCAGGGCCCTTAAAGAGCCTTCAGGGATCTGGCTCGAGGTCTGAGGAGGAGACAAGCTGTCCTGAGTTAGGCTGAGTTAGGAAACACCGAGAGGAACAAAAGTCACTTTAGTGTAACCACAAATAAATGGAGGCAGCTGCCTCTTTGTCATCGTGGGGCAGCCACTCTTCCCCAGGGCCGGTGACTCAGTCCCAGCCCACAAACCCCTCACAGGAGCAAACAATGAACTCCTGTGTTCAGCTCTGTTCTTATCTCCCCACGCTGCCCAGGAGCGAGCCAGGACGTCCCTGCTGTATCTGGTGAACCAGCTGGCCAACATGGAGCACTCCTTTCACCACATCCTGCTGCTGGAGATCAAGAGCCTCACCGACACCTTCTCGAGCATCCTGGGCGCCCAGAGCAGGGACATTTATCGCATGAGCAACAGCTTCTCTGCCATCGCCAAGCTGCTCGTGCGGCAGCTCGACACCGACGGCGCGGCGGCAGCCAGGTACCGTTGGTGTGACAAAGCCTCAGCCCTCGCCAGGGCTCTGTGAGGCAGCGAAAATCCCACTGAATACACTCCCAGTGCCGTGAAGAAAGCCATGACCCAGATAAGTAGACTTAAGCGAGCTAAAAAGCCTCAGTTAAAAATAAATCAGTGAAGTCAGGCCTCACAATTATCATTGAGTTTATGCTAGAAAATGCCCACTGAGGGTGATGAGAACAATGGCTGGCGCTGCTCCCTGATGAAGATTTGCCTAAAAAAAAGTCTGAAAAAAATGTCTGAAGCATCCACAGCGAGATGTTCTGCTCACTCAGCTGCTTCTGACTGCGCATCCTAAGGTTAAATGTGTTTGTCACGGTGAGGATAGAAGTGTTATTTAAATACATGGTGGCAGCCACTTCTAATTAGTGAGAGGCTTATAATTAGAGTTGTGTGTACTGCAGTAGGTCGGGGGGCACAGAGGAATAGTGATTCTTTGAAAAAATGGAACACAGATGTCAGAAAACTCCTAACGGTGAAGGACAGCCCTGGAGCCAGCCTGGGAGCGGTGGAGCCAAAACATTGAGGTCAGGGGAGAAACAATTGATTGGTGTCGTGGAGAGAGGTAAAAATGAAAAAGGAGAGGAACCCAGATAGAGCCCCTCATCTGGCTGCAAGGCTGTGAGAAATGGCCAAGCTGCACTCAGTGGCAGAACCTCAGCAGAAACCAGCCCTCAGCACTCACAACCCATCGTGGTGCCTCTATTTATGGTTGCAAAGTTACTTTATTTGTTAAAATACTCTGATGTTCCTATTCCTTATTATGTTCTGTGCTTAACATTTATCTCTAGAGCTGATTTTTAAAAAACAGTTAAAACCAAAAAAAGATTTTCATCAAAATCTGGCTGTTTCTCCTTTACTCCTTAAAATTCTCTTCATTAAGGACTAACTGAAGAGTAGAGGCCTCACTGTCTGTGTGAGTGTGGTCACAGCTGATTTTCTCTCTCTGCTCCTTGATTTTATTTATTTATTTATTTATTTTAAATTTTATTCCCTCCCCATCCCTCTGTGCCTTTGTTATCTCGGCATGGCTGTCAGAGATGACAGCAAAACACTGATTTTTTCAGTTTTTAGCTGTTTAGTTTTACATTTCAGGCTTGTATCAGGCAGAGTATCAGCTAAATCAGACAAGGCTGAATGAGAGTTCTCTTAAGCAGAGTTGATTCTGACTCTTGGGCAGTGGGACCAGTCCAGATGTGAACGTGGAAGTGCCCTCCCAGCTCTGGAACTGCCGCAGTCACTGAGCTGCAGTGGCTTCTAAAGAGCAGCAATCCAGAGTGTTTGTGCTGTGGAAGGAAAACAGGATTTTAAACGGTGTGCCTGGATTACGACCATTCCTTCCAAAACTCGTGTGTTTACATAAGGAGAAGCCCCTTCCTTCAGAGCCATGGCTGGCCCGGTGTTGTTTGACGCAGGGAATTTTACACGCTGGGACTGGGGAGTGTAATTAAAACCAGGCCATGCTCTGCTGCTCCTTACTGTCCCAAAATTGCAAGTTATTCAGTCCCAAAGGGGCTTTTAAAGAACATATACAGGGTTTTAATGGACTTATCCAGCCTAGAGGTGCAGTGTAGTCAATTTAAGGGAAAGAATGCTTCAGAGTCCTCGTTCTGGGCACGACCTGAGCACAACAGGCTGCACCAGTGCTGCTCCTCTTGGTGCTGTGGCTGCTTGGAATTGTCTTTTGCAGTGAGAGAGGAGAGATTTAGGTTAAATACGAGGAAGTTCTTTACTCAGAGGATGGTGAGGCCCCGGCACAGAGAAGCTGTGGCTGCCCCTGGATCCCTGGCAGTGTCCAAGGCCAGGTTGGACGGGGCTTGGAGCAGCCTGGGACAGTGGAAGGTGTCCCTGCCCATGGCAGGGGTGGGATGGGATGAGCTTTAAGATCCCTCCAACCCAAACCAGTCTGGCATTCTGCTGACAATTCCATGATCTTTCCTCCACCACTTGCCTTCCTCAAACTTTGTTGTCCATCCTGTTTGAGGAGGTTATTTTCTCTCCCTTGAAGCCCTGGCCACAACCCCAGGTGTATTTCCATCAATCTCCCTTTGGGATGTTCTTTTTCCCGCTGTGAGCACCTCGCTGGTGCTGTGCTAATTGTGCTGCTGCTCTGGAGAAACGTCCTTTACACTGAGACACTGAGGTGCTGTTGGCCAGAGGGTTTAAAAGCACGAAGCCACCACAGCCTGGCGCTGTCTTTGCCGTTGTGGTTTCCCCAGGAGCTCGTGCATCCTCCTCCCCTTGCAGACAGCTTCGGTGTAAGCTGATCCTGCTCCACTGCCCCAGCAGGGCACCGGTGCCTCTTGCCAAGACTGCAGACAATGGTTGGTCAGGGTGGAGCTGGAGGGGGAGCCCAGCAGGAAGGGCTGCCAGGCGTCCCAGAGGGGTGGGATGGAGCCCTCACCGGGGGTTCTGTGTGGGGTTTGTGCTTCTGGCTTCCCAAGGAACTGATTGTGAGCACAAGGCTGGTGCACAGGAGAGCTCGTGGTGCCCAGGGATGGGCATTTGGAGTTCCTCTGCTTCCCACTTGGAAATCCTGGCACCAACAGGGGCAAAAGTGAGTTGGTGGCTTGAGGAGCCCACCTTCCACACCCGAGGAGTGACTTTTTTCTGCTCCACATATAGAAAATAGGATTCATCCACGTTTCTTTTCCAAGCATAATGATTTTATGATTCTTTAGGAGAAGTATTCTCTTGTATTCCCTTCACAAAGCCATGGGAGCTGAACAGGAGAATGCTGGACAAAGAGGTGCTGTTCAAAACACCACTTTTAATTCCAAACATCACCGAGGCTGCCTGGCTGGGGTCTGTCACTCCCAGAGCCCATCAGTCCATCAATCCCCTCTCTGTGTCCTGAGGCTTTGCCCGTATTTACACAGGGAACAGAAATTTTCCTTAGTGCTCAGCTCCCACAAAGGGAGCAGTGTTGGGAGCTGTGGTGGAGTGACTGCTTTCCAATAAATTAAATCTTGTCCTACATCCCCAGAAAGATTTGTTAGGAAAGGTCACATCAGGGCTCTTCATTACAGAAGAATATTTTCCAAGTGCTCCTCAGTGTTAATACAGTACGAGATCTTGCCTGAATTAAAAACAAAGCAAGACAAAACTTGCCAGCTCCCCTGAGAAAAATCCTGAGCTGCCTTTATCAAAACAAGTGAAAAAGTGCATTTTGTGATGCCGCATTTCTGGTTGTTTATTAAAAACCTGGCTTTTTACAACAGGTAATCTGCAGTTGGGGGAGTTTTTAATGGGCTTCCCCACTGTGAGCATGACTTGTGAGACTCTGCTGCTTTGGAAGGGCTGTGTTAAACCCCTCACCTGTGGTTTTATATATCCTTATTTTACAGATTTAGCTATTCAGATGTTTGCTCATCAGGGGGAAAAGAAAAGAAAATCAAACAAAGAAATGGTCAGAAGCAAAACAAACTTGTTTTAGAGCTGTGGGTAGAGTTTAAAAAGTAAATACTATCCAATCCCCCCTGATTCTCCAAGAGATTCCTGCTTGCTTTGTGCTGCCTCCGTGGTTTTTTGTTCCAGTTACTCCAGAGTCGCAGGAGTGAGACGGGAACGTGCACATCATCGCAGCAGGAGAGGGAGAGGGGAAGGAGCAAAGGTGCTCCTGCTGGGAAACCCAGTCCTGCTGCTGCTGCAGCATCTTCAAGGCAGAGTGAAGATACTCAAAATTCAGGTTTCCAGCAAAGGATCAAATACTGAGAGGAGCTGAGTCTCTCTGCAGGCTCTGAGCAATGAAGGAACCCAGAAAAAGCCATTTTCAGAAGCTGTTTGAGGGAACCCAGCACATTTTTACCAGCACTGTCTTTTCCAGCAGATTTCTTTTTGTCCTGTAAGATCAACAGCTTCCCTTCCATTTATTTTAAAGTTACCTTTGAATTCTGCATTAAAATGTTACATATTATGGCTGCCCATCCCTGGCAGTGCCCAAGGCCAGGATGGATGGGTTTGGGGCACCCTGGGACAGTGCAAGGTGTCCCTGCCCATGGCAGGGGTGGCACTGGCTGAGCTTTAAGGTCCCTTCCAACCCAAACCATTCCAAGATTCCACCATTCTGTGATTTTAAGACTTACATAACAAATCCAAAACAAAACTACTTGTCCTGCAGTCCTACAGGTCCATTTTAACTCTTCATTTTCTCTTTGCTGAACTGGAGTCACATTGCTCAGAACTTTTCCTGAGTTTTAAAAGATATTTTTATTTGTCAGAGTGCAATAATTCAGTAAGAACTGCATGTACTTTGGTCAAAGCTTTAAAACCGCAGAATTCTATAAAGTCTGCAAATAGCTTGACTTTTGCCTTGTGAGAATAACGCAATAAGTCAGTGTTTAGCAATTTTGAGAGAGTGGTTTGAGTTCAGATGAAAAACTTTTGCCTGTCAGGGAGAGTTGTGATTTGCTTGTACAGATACAGCACATGCAGTTTCTAATCCAGGGCTGTCAGAGGTGTTCAGTGTTTCTGATCCATCTGAGAGGTTGATCTAGAAGATGTTCCTGAAAATAATCTCAGGGAATCTCTGTTTAAGCATAATTATTTTACCAGATCCAAACGACAAGTCCCAGGCAGAAACACAGCCTCAGCACCATGAACACAATGTCCCAGGGTTAAACCTCTGCTTTCTGCTTCCTCAGGATGGAAAACGACCCTGAGGCAGAATGTCCTGTGCCACTGGACGATTTAAAATCTGTCGTGAATGGCAGTGAAGAAGATGAAAAGCTGCAAGTTAAAATCCAGGCTTTTGAAGAGAAAATAAATGTGGACAACAGCACCCCTGGCTCAGTGAGGAGATACAGCCTGGGCCAGGTCTCTAAAGAAGAAAGGAAGGATATGAGGTTTAACAGGTATGGCTCTGGAAAATGTGTGGGGGGTTCAGGGAGATCAGTTTTGTCATAAAACTTTATCCAAACATGGAGAATTTGGTCTGCTCACAGGATAACTACTGGCAGCATAAACCTAATTTTAACCAATATTTGCATCCATGAGCTTAAAGGCTGGATAAAATATTTCTGAATCCCAGAATGGTTTGGGCTGGAAGGAACCTTAAAGCCCACCCAGTGCCACCCCTGCCATGGGCAGGGACACCTCCCACTGTCCCAGGCTGCTCCAAGCCCCAATGTCCAGCGTGGCCTTGGGCACTGCCAGGGATCCAGGGGCAGCCACAGCTGCTCTGGGGAGCCCATTTAATCTCTCTGTGCCCTAAAGCAGCACAAGGGGCAGGAAAATAACTGTACAGAGATATCACAGAAAGGAAGGTACCGAGAGCTTTTCTGGGGTGTTATCACTAACAATATTTATCAGTGACAGCAGTGTCACCCCCAGGGTCCTCAGGCTGTCCCTGCCCCACAGCTCCACACAGAGTTCTGCTCTTCCTGCTCCAGGATTTGCCCTTTCAGTCACTTCTGCCCTCTTTGCTCCCACAGAGGCTCCCCTCCATCCCCAGCACGCCGATGCAGGGCAGGAAGAGCTGGAGGCTGGCGCCTGGTTCAGTGCAGTGCTGGTTGGCATTTTTATGACGTGATTGATAAAGCAGCCACGGCACTCCCGGGGTTATAAGATCCTTGCAGAGGGGCTGCCTCGCTCCCCCCGTGGCAGATGTTGGGATATGTGGATATCGTTTGGATATTATTTCATTTCACTTGCTTATTCAAGCTGTGGCTTGAGCCTGGCTTTTGGAATGCAGATGTCCCAGAAGGTTCTTGCCCCCGGCTCGCTGAGCCCCGCACTGAGCTCTCGGAGGCAGCCGCACAGAGCACGTTTTGGGGGGATTTTTGTGCCCTGCCTCTATTCCAAACCCCTCTTCCCTTCCTTCCTCCCCCTGCAGGTCCAAGAGCCTGGCCCTGCACGCGCTCCGGATGAAGGGGGTGAGCTCGGAGCGGGGGCCGGACGAGGAGAACGGGGAGATCCCTGCTGGCATCTCCTTCTCCGAGATCTACCTCAGCCAGGAACATGAGAAAGGGCCTTTCGGGGTGCCCCCCGAGGCGATGCGCGTGGGGAGCTGCCTGGTTTCACACCAGAGTGCCGATTACCTGCAGTCAGCCGGTCTGCCAGAGCCCGCCCCGCAGGAGGCCGTGGAAGGACGGGCAGGGGCAGCCGCGGGCCCTGTGGAATACCAGGACAAGCTGTACCTGCACCTGAAGGAGAACCTGGGGAAAGTGAAAGAATATGTGATGGAGATGGGGAGGAGAATCCCCATCCCTGAGCAGTGTGTGATCGAAGGTAAGCGGGATGAGCCTTCCCAGTGACTTTAAGAGCCCTCCCAGGCTGCCCTCAGGGCTCGGGCCCGGGGGAGCACAGGCCCCCAGCACAGGCCCCGTGGGCAGGGCGGAACACCAGCTTTATAAAACAACACCTTTCCCAAATGGAGGCTTTTGAAACCTTCCAGGGTCGATTTCCTTTAGGGACACTGCGCATTGCTCGCCTCTTCCAGGCTGCCGTGAGGGCTTGTGTGGAGGTTTCCTTTTGGATGTCGTAGGGAACGAGCCCTGAGGGGTGGCAGAGCCTCTGGGCAGGGCAGGGGGGCATTCCCAGCTCCAGGCTGGAGTTACGGAGCTGGGTTAGACACCAGGGATCGATGTGTGCTGGACAGCCCACTGCCATGGGCCCTGTGCTGGTCCCTGAGGCTCCTGCTGGGCTGGTTTGGGGCAGATCTGGGTTTCCTTCCTCATTATCGTGTTATTAAATCAGCTGGATTGTGGCAGTGCAGGTCAGGACCTTCAGGGCAGCACATTCCAACCACAAAACTCCCTGAGGGCACAGCAGGGTGAGATCCCCCCGTGGGTTGGGTTGGGTTGGATCCCATCTCACCAGTCCCTGGGCTGCTTTAATGTTTTCTGCTTTCATCCCAGGGGGGTCAGTGATCTGCTCCTCTTTGAAGTGAATACTTTGGGCTGGGTTGGGCTGAGTTGGGCTGG
>VXBT01000020.1:226015-245179 GCA_013400235.1 Oriolus oriolus | reverse complement strand
GGGTTGGGCTGGGTTGGGCTGGGTTGGGTTGGGTTGGGTTGGGTTGGGAGTCTGCTGCTTATTCCCTTTGAGGTGAATTTGGGTGCATCCAACCCCTCACTGGTGGCCATGAGCTGTTCACAGCCCAAGCCTTCTCTGGGCCACATTGATCCCAAAGAGCAGCTGCCTCAATAAATTTAATTTAATTTCATTTAATAAATTAATTGTTCGGTCACTTCAAGCATCACCTTCTAATACAACATCACTTCAGCTCCGACAAGCATCAACTGAAGTTGATAAAAGATTTATTTCTTTCCTTTCTCAGTGGTCAAGAAGTGGAAAAGCAGTTTCCGCTCATAAAAGGGATATAATTCCTTCTCTATGTATATTTTAAAGGCTTATGCTTCTGAAGAACTTCCCAAATACCTTAAATTCCAAGTTTAGTAGTTGAAATAGTTATTTGGTAGAATTAAGGATAAAACTTGCGTTCCATAAAATTCCAGTGCAAACATGAGAGTGAACAACTTGGCTTTTGAAGTGCTGAGTGCTCTGACCCCACGTTAATGAAATCCCGTATACTGAATATTTTTTAATGTATTGCTCAGTTTCCTTTCTGCAATACCTATTATGATACATCCCAGGCATGTGACTGTTTCTAAATTCATTCAAACTATTGTAATTTCCTGAAAATCCTCAGCTAGCATTCCTAGGGAAATTCCTTGAGCAGGGACACATGTGGAGAGCAGAGATTTATGGGACTCGTTCTAAATCTGTTGAAGAAATGCAGCCCAGCTCATTCCACAGGGGACAGCTCTGTTAATATCTCAGATATTGCAGAAACCTCTCCAAAAACCTGCAGTTATTGCACTTCAGAGATCCCCAAACTCTAACAGGGCCCACTCAAAGGCGTGTTTTACATTTCACCAACGTGTTTAGAAGAAAAAACAAAATTAGAAAATATTAACGAGCACAGTTGGCTGGTTTTATGTTGGCTGTGTGGGAGTCTGAACTGGAAATGTAACATGGAAGACATGGGAGATATGAAAAGATAAGAACTTCAGGGCAGCCCCTCGTGACGCAGAGTGTGTGAAGGAAATGGTGGCAGAATGTGTTGCAAGAACACAGCTCTGTGCTGAGCAAACCAGGGCAGGGCATGCTTCCCAACCTTTCCTTTCCCTGCTCAGGCCTTTCCCAGGATTTCAAGTGGCAGCTCGGGGGGGTCAGCAGGGTGTTGGTGGCAGCTAGAAGAATTTCCGAGGGTTGGTGGGCCAAATCCTGCACTCTTAACCAGAATCCACCCCCTGCTTGCGTTGCTGCTGGTGGTGGTGTCTGACCTGGGGCAGCCTGGCTGGGAATGGGGTGAGTTCCTCATTGCTTAACCCCAGACTGGGGGCTGCTCCAAAAGGGGATGCGCTGGTGAGGACAGAACTTTGGGAATATCCCAGTTCTCCTGTAGGACCCCTTGGATCTGGCACTAATGACACAGGGGAAGGTGTCCCTGCCTGGGAGCTGGAGGGTCTGCGGGGTCCCTTCCACCCCAAACCGTTCTGGGACTGTCTGCATTAATCAGAGCTTCAGTCAGAAGGATAAAGGAGAGTGGCTGCAGGAGTGTGAGGGAAATCAGAGACCTCCATGTGGAGATAAATGGGCTCTGCAGCCTGGAAAAGAGATTTGCAATATCACCAGTGATGGGGAGGATTAACTGAGTGTCTGCCCTGATCCAGGTGCTGGAGAACACACAGTGAAGTTGTCAGAGGCAAGTTCAAAATACACAAAATAGGCACCTCTGCTCTGTTAAATTGTCTGTGATTTGCAAATTGGCTTTTTTGCTCTTGAGTCAGATGTTTGCTGTGTAGGTCTTACCCCTCGCAGAGTATTTTTGCTTTACAGGGTGTGATTTGCAGCCTCCTTGTTGACTTATAAGCTCATTCAATTTATATTCCATGTCCAAATGGATGCAGTATTAACTGGAGTGTCAGATTTTACAGCTGGGAAGGGCTGCAGGTTAGGAGGTGTCAGGGTGGATCCATGAACTGTCTGTGACAGTTTGAAGATGCCTCATACAGACCTTGAAAAATTGCCATGTCAGCTCTGTTGTTTAATATTTACTATTTTTGGCTGTGCCTCGGGCAGGGGAGAGCTGTGAATTGGGTGATGATCCTACAGCAGGAGCAGTGCTAGGACTGGGCTGTTGGCCAGAAGGGTTTATCCTGAAGAAAAGGGCTAAGCCGGGGATGTTTCACAGAGCAGACAAGCTGCAGCACCACACTCATGTGCATGAGGGAATTTTCCTGTAATAACACTGCAGTCAGAGAAGGGATTTGAGCTGAGGCAGAAAGAAGGAACCCAAACCCACAAAAATGCGTTTATTGGTTCAGTTTCTGCTTAGTTTGAAGCCCTGTGCCCTGACCCACATCTCTGCCATACCTGAAGCAGTTTGAGGCATTTTTTTACATGATGTTCTTCACTTTAAGCTTCTTAATCCTGGGGATCTTTTCTTCAAAAAAAGAAAAAAAAAAGCCAAGCCACCATATTTGTCAGGCTCTTCAGTTTTCATGGAGTTCAGCAGAGTTTTCCTCAGCCCATATTTTTCCAGATGGTTTGGGATCCTGTATCATCCCGGTACCTCCAGGATCTTCCTGACGGCAGCAGCCCGGGCCCTTCCAACCCAAACCATTCCCAGGTTCTGGGGTGATTCTGTGGTTACTGGTGTCATGACCTGCCAGTGCTGGTTTTGGGACAACCACAACATCCAGCTGGGATTGAGTGCACTCAGGTTTTCCTGGCACAGCCCCCAATTCCTGCACGGAGCTCTGGAGGCACTGCAGCCCCCACCTGCCACAGCCTTGCTGCTCCCAGCTCGCCCCCTGCCCACTGCAGGATTTCTGACTCGCTCTCCTCGTATCCCAGGCCTGCCAGAATGGGGGATCAGACCATGGCCGTGTGTGTCCTGCCTTTGGGAGCAGCTGGGGGCAGAGGATTCCCAGACACGAGCCTGTGCAGCTGCTGGGTTTGGTTATAGCAAGGGCAGCTCCTTGTTTTCCGTTCTAGTTCTGCTTCATTTTTAGGTGGTTTGGATAAAAAAGCCATCACTGATGCTCAGAGCTCTGAACGTCGAGTGAGCTGCTGGAATGAAAGCATTTGATACTGTCTGTGTGTCAAGGATGCTGAAGGATTTGCCATCTTCAGCCTCCTTTCGGAAGGACAGAGCCCTGGGAGAGCACAGAATCATTCCCCCTTTGCTCACTGAGGTTCAGTGACTTCCAGTGAAAAACACCAGAGCCATTTCCCAGCAGTCACTCCTGGCTCCTCGGTGCCATGCCGGAGGAAATCCATCCAGCAAGCATTCCGTGGGATTGCTGGCACGGGGCTGCGGGAGGAGGAGCAGCAGGGGGAGCAGGTTGCAGCGCGCTGGCCCTCAATGTGGTTGTTATTATGTTTTATGTGGTACTGAGGGGTAATGGGGACCAGATGACGGCGTGGATGGAAAAGCTCATTGCTCCCCTGCAGTGCTCACCCCTGCTCCGGCCTGATAAATTCCAGCATTCCATCAGCCAGACCTTGATTGGGAACAGATGGGCCCCGGTCCTTCAGCGGGATCAGAGTTGGGGAGGCTCTGGAGAGCGTTCCCAGGGAGCAGCGCTGCTCTGCTGGGACACAACAAACGGGAGCTGGCATTTCATCCAGCAGGGCTGGCATTCCAAATGCATCCCAGAGGTGAGGGAGGCAGTGGGAGTGGGAGTGCCACCACTCAGGATGGCCATGGTGCTCCTGGTGATCCACCTTGCCAGACCATGGAGGAATTCCTGGTGCCACAGGGAGGGCGTTGGGAATGTGACCAGCTCTTCGCTGGCTGCCCTCACACACCTGTAACACATCCTGGGAGCTTCACACTGCCCTGGGAGCAGCCCTGGGAACTGCTGCTCTCCAGCTGGGCTTTGCCTGGCAGCTGGGACACTCCTGATGGGTGGTGGCATCAGCCAGAGCACTTGGACTTGGATGGGGCCTGGGGCAACCTGGTCTAGGGGAAGGAAGTGGGGGTAGAACAGGATGAGCTTGAGGGCCCTTACAACCCAGTCAGTGATTCTGTGATGATTTTATGACTTCTGAGCCTCTGGATTTGCCCCTTGGATGTGGAGTCTGTGCTGAGTGCCTCGTTGTTGGTGTCCAGTCCCCGTTATGGTCCTGCCTTCTCCGTGAGTGTTGGAGTAACTCACTGGAGGTGAGACCTTGGGACTGAGTTATGCCCTGCACACAAAGTTAGTAGTGTTAAAAACAATATAAAGCAGCATTTCTTGAAGCTGCTTGCTTTAAAAGTTGCCCTCTCCTCCCATAAACATATTTACTGTTTGCAGACTTTTAGTAACCCACACTGAAGGGGTCAGGCAAAGGAGACTGAGGAAGCTGAAAAAGCTTAAACCCAAAATTTAAAAAGTTGCATCCATTTCTTATTGATTCCATGTTTATGTGTGGGTTTGATTCTGTTTAGGAAATTTATGAGCATACTTTTACTCCTATTAACAGATTTCATTTAATAGTAAAGGATTACCAGTGTAAATCAAATAATGCATTAATTGTTCCCAGAGCCAGTGACTCTGTACCCTCCTGGTTTAGCCCAGCGTGTTGAGCTGGAATAGGTAACAATTAACAGCTCTACTGACATTCTTCCGGTTATATTTTGTTCCTTCTCCCCAGGCACAGCCACTCGGCTGTGAACTTTAAAATTGCAACATATATTCCCTTGTTTCCTGCAGGAGCAACAAGTTGTTGCTTATCCTTTGCTGGAAGGCAGAGACTCGCCAAGGGATGGGCTGAGAAGTGTTCCTTGGCTGGAGGAACGTTTCCTTGGGGTCCCCATCAGTCCTCTGGGGCATTTGGTGCCTGTGTGGGGTGGGTTTGTGGTGCTGTTCACATGTTCTCATGCTTTAAAATCCTTTCCTTGTGGTACTTGGACGCTCCTGCCAAGCCAAGCCAGGCTGGGGAAGGAGGAGAACCTGGGAGATAATGAAAGGACAGGGGGAAATGGTCTTAAACTGCCAGAGGGCAGGGATAGATGGGATCTTGGGAAGGAATTGTTCCCTGGGAGGGTGGAGAGGCCCTGGCACAGGGTGCCCAGAGCAGCTGTGGCTGCCCCTGGATCCCTGGCAGTGCCCAAGGCCAGGCTGGACACTGGGGGCAGTGGGAGGTGTCCCTGCACATGGCAGGGGTGGAATGAGATGAGCTTTAAGGTCCCTTCCAACCCAAGCCACTCCATGATTCCATGATTCTGCTGACATTGGAATAACTGATACAGATCCCTGTTATATCCATATAACTGATATATATCCCTGTTATAGATGGAGCCTGGTAGTTCACTGCAAGCTGCTGAAAAATGCACGTAGCAAACGCGGGCTTCTTATCAGCCAGTGCCAAATTCTGCACATCAAACACAGCACAACAGCCCTGAGTGATGGCTCAGCTCATTCCAGAGGCTGGGAGATTGTCTGGGAAGGAGCTTTCTGCAGTGGGTAGTGACAAAGGAATGCTGCAGTTTTCCAGGAATGTTCTGCTCAGCCAGCAAGGGCTCTGGGCTGGAGCTGACACTGATTTTGGCACATGTCCTCAGCCTCCGTGTGCTCCACGGCAGCACCCCCAAAACCTTGCTCAGCACTTCCTCAGGAGTTCCTGTCTCTCCACAGATCCTTTGTCATTTTTCAGCCTGCAGCACTCAGCAATGTCCTTCACAGCCCATCAAGCATGATCCTACCTGGGTGCCTTTTCTCAGCTCTCCCCAGGGGCTGGAGCTCTGCCCCTTCTGCTCCCAGGTTTCTTGTCAGTCCACGTGTTTGTACCTGGAAGGATAACAGCTGTGTTCCAGGGAGGAGGAAGGCCTGCTCCTCTTCACCAGGGTTTAGGGTCACTTTTAGCTAAGATCCATTTCCCATCGTGAAGCAGCAGCTCTTCACACACCCGGCCCAAGGCCAAGCCTCGATTTCTGGTTAAGTGCATCGCGTGAAGGATAAGGATTTTTGGCGTCTGTGAGGGGTCTGCAGTTTGGAAGAGCATCTGTCAACAGCCTCCTTGGAAACGTCATTGTGTGCTTGCTTTCATGTGCCCCAGGACATAGGATGGCTCTAATGAACCCCTTTGGCTTCCCAAACTCCTCTGTAATATTGAACATGAGCACTGGCAAGTTTGGGTAATTGGGTTAAACTCAAGTTTTCCCCATAGCCAGTAGTCCAAGTGTGTGGGTTTTATGCCATGGGTCCAAGAGAAGAGGATTTATGCCACTAATCCATGAGCAGTGGATTTATGCCCCGTTTTTTCCTGCTGGGGTGAGTGTGTTGCCCACGGCCGTGGTCGGACGGCGCGGTGGGAAGGTCGACAAGGGCCAGCTGTGCAGGGATGTGACTCAGTCTCGTGCTGTCCTGGTGAGTCACCGTGGGGAGAAGGGAGAAGGAATAAAATGCTCAAAGAAAATCTCCTAACTGGAAAAATGAGCTGTGACTTTTGAGAAAACGTGACTAAGCGGAGACGGTCTCTGGATCTCCTGATGAGGAGAGGCCAAGAGCAGAGGCAGCCTGTGTGTCCAGCAGCACACCAGCTTGAAATGCTTGTTTTTAACATTTTCCATCTGATCAAGGTGTGAACGCATCGGAGGGAAATGTAATAAATGCGGTATTTCGTGTTAAAGTGCGATGTGTGAGGAATGAGTTCACCAGGGTACAAAGGGGTGCGTTGCCAGGGCAAAGTGTCAGTGGTTAGACTGTCACTGAAAATGCAGAAAGCCTAAAAGTGGGCTGTTGGAATCGGCCAGAAATGCTACAGAGAGGCCAGGTGGCTGGGAGGCTGGGAGCAAACCCTCCAGAAGCTGACAAGGGGAAACCATTTTATCATCCTTTGACAAAGCTGTTTGAGTTTGCTGAGGAAATGGCTTCACATGGACAGAGGGCAGGCTTAGATGGGATACTGGGAAGGAATTGTTCCCTGGGAGAGTGGGCAGGCCCTGGCACAGGGTGCCCAGAGCAGCTGTGGCTGCCCCTGGATCCCTGGCAGTGCCCAAGGCCAGGCTGGACAGGACTTGGAGCAGCCTGGGACAGTGGGAGGTGTCCCTGCCATGGCAGGGGCGGCACTGGGTGGGCTTTAAGATCCTTCCAACCCAAACCATTCCATGATCTATGATACTTAGCAAAAGCAGAATTGTGCCTCTCAAGGGCTTCATTTCCAGTCAAAACCATCACCTCAGCAGGGACCCCACAGGTGTCAGCCTCTCGTGGCTGGGGCCTGACAGGGCAGGGGGTTTCCAACAAACCCTTTAAATAAGGATAAGGGATGCACACTTTTGATGGACCTGATGGTTTGGCATCCCAAACACACGAGAAAGCACAAAGACAATGAGCAGCCTGGCTGGGCTGTGCTGCCCCTCGTGCTTTTGGCAGTAAAGGGTTACTGGGGAAGGTTTGAAGCACTGAATACTGAGTTTCTCTCCTCCTTTAAGGGTGCAGACACATCAGGGCCCTGCTGACCTGCAGGAGAGTCCCAGATCCCCGGAGTGGGAATGTTTGCCCACGTGGCTCTGGCGCCCTGGTCACGGGCACTGAACTTTCTCTCTGGTTTGCAGCTGATTTTAACATTCCACATCTTTCTTTGCAGATACTGTTGGAAGTTGTGTGGCAAAGCTGTTCTTCACCTGTCCCCTGAAGGGCCACTACTGCCTGTACAGCAAATCCAGCTTCACCCTGGTGAGCCAGCAGCCTCTGCTGTGGATCCACATCATGTTCCTGTTCCAGCAGGTGAGAGGGACACAAACCAGGGCCACCTCTGGGCTGTGCATGTGGCACTTGGAAAAGAATGTTTCATGGTTAAACTCATTAAGTACCCCTCTAATTCACAGCGATTTGTGACCCCCGTGGTCCCTCAGGCAGTCATTCGACGGGGCTGAAGTTATTTTGTGCTTTCTAAGTTTTTATATTTCTGTTAAATGCCCCAAATTCAAACTGGGAGATTACAAAGTCTGGGGATAAAAAAGTGGCACCAAACCATATTGTCCTCATTCAGGCAAAACTTCCAGCAAGTCCCAGCTGCCTTGGAAGCAGCCAGGAGTTGGCAGTGGATTTCAGGGGAGCAGCACCAACCCCAAGGCTGCAGGAGCAGAACCCACTGGTGTTTTTACTGCAGAAGTTTGGACTGAGCAGGATTTGCAGATCTGCTCAGGGCTGTGCTGCCAGCCCTAAAGCGATTTTCCCGTGTTTAATACTGTTCCCAAGTACAGCCCAGTATTTGGATGTGTGGGATTTCCTAACAAGTGACAAATAGTGTGAAACTAAGAGAGAACCCCACATTCACACTTCGGGATGAAACAGGTGGGTTTGAGTTAAAACACAATGTTCAGTTTCTTAACACACACAGAGCCTTTCACTGCAGCTCATCCCATCCTAAGGCAGCCTTGGAAACACCCAGGATTTATCCAGAATGTAACACAGGGAGGGATGCTGTGGATGTAGCAGCCGGAATTGCTTTGCCCTGTGTGTGTTCCTAGAAATAAATACTTTTCAAGAACACTGGTCAGTTAATTTAAAAAATATTAATGGAGAATTCTACCGTGTTTCAAAACCCTTGGATGGAAATTGGGAAATTAATAGTGCAGGACAGCAGGATTAGGCTTGATGGGAAGAGGAGACAGAAAGTCCATCCAGGAATCCCATGTTCGAAGGACATTGCCCATATTGTGAAATCAAATAGTTGCAGTATGGAAAATCAGATTTGTTTGCACACTCTTAGCTTGGCTCCTGCATGCAAACGCATTCTTTAATTGAAAGATCACGTAGGAGATACAGGAGAGGCAGGAATGTTCTCTCAGCCACAGTGTTCCTGTACCACTGACTTGTGAGCAGTTGGTGCAACCAAGAGCTTGGTGCTGTTGAAATGCCAGGGTCGTTCACGGTGGTGGAAGGCTGAATCCTCACTGTCCTTTGGCTCAGAGAGCTCTGCAGGTGACAGCACCCACCCCAACAAGGTGTCATCTCGTGCTGTGAGTGCCCAGGTGCTGAGACCTCCCGTACTCTGTGTTGAGAATGTCCTGGGCAGTTTTCCCTCCTGTATTTTGTCCCACTCTCTGTCCAGTGCACTCACAAACTGCTCGTGCTGCGCAAGGGCCGAGGGCTGAAGGAGCTCCAAACAAACTCACACAAACCCACCGGGGCGTGAGGCATCTCCTCCCTCTGGCTGGACACGCCAGGTTTTCCCAGGGGGATGCACCTCGCCCAGGCTGGTTCACAGAGGCTGGCGCTGCTCACATGGTGATAAATTAAATTTCAATACAAACCCAAGTTGTGTAGTGGTCATTGAAGGGCAGGCCTCGGTGAGCCACAGACCTCAGAGATGTGGGATGTGCAATGAACTTCAAAAACCCCAAGGGAAATGAGATTTTTGATGCTGTATCCAGTTGTGAGCCTGCTGATCCATCGGAACTCCCCACGGAGGGCTGGACTAACCCCTGGCTGTTCTCGTGGCTGCCCCACTGTGAGGACAAGATGCTCTTTGGTAATGGCCAGGTGAAAAAATGCCTGAAATAATTCTCAATGTTTCCTTCAGAGCCTGTTTGCAGAACCTTTGTCCATACAAAGCGATTCAGTGCAAGTCCTCAAGGCCCTGTGGGAGAAGACCCAGCTCAAGGGGACGCACAGCTTTGAGACTGCCATGATCCAGTCCACGCTCCCCCACCAAAAGGTAAGGGCTCCTTTTCCTCACAAATGAAAAGAGCAGAAGGACTTTGCCCTGCATTTTGGAACCTCTGCAATAACTGAAGGAGGCTTTGCTCTGCAGAGGGCCCTCAGGGCCCTTTGTGCTATGCTTTCATAGGTCCCCAGGCTTGTTCTCCACCCCTCCACAAGAACTGATGCACGTCATGAAAACCAGGGATGCTGCACGTGGGTTTTTTCCTGCTTGCAGTTTCAGTCTCTGGACTCAGCTTAGCTGCTGCTGTGGGGTGTTGGGCAGCCCTTAAAAGTTCACCTGGTGAAACACAGCCCTGGGTTTTGTGGAATCGTCTGTCTGCACATGTGCCATTAGTTACCCCCCTCAGATGAAGGGATTACAGCCCAAAGCTCTTTACTGTCCCCGGGATTTCAGTGAGTGCTGTTTCCAAGCTATTAATCAGCTTCCTTGGAAAAGGCCACTGTAGGATTGGGAAACAAATATCTATTTATTCCTGAGCATCTCCATCCAGCTCAGTTGGATGAAATGAGCTGTCAAACGTGATTTTAAAACACTCTTTCCGGGAATATTGTGGGCGTGAAGATGTCTGGTGGAATAAGATTAAATTACCAAGGTTATGGCTGATGTAAAGCCAGAGTTTTGTTAGGAACACCTTCTGAACTCCCAGGATAATGTGGTGATGAACTCTTGCTGGGACTCAGAGGAGAGGGGGCCCCCCACATCTGAGAGCAGCTTTGGGGCCAGTTTTACTCACACGCGGAGGAGCTGCGCCGAGGATTTGAGCTGCTGTTGAAATCCGGGCCTGGCTCATCCAGAGGCATTAGAGCAGCTTTGCTGCTCAGCACGGGCTTAACTCGAGCCCCTGCCAAGCTCCACTCATCCACAGTCAGAGTTGGCACAGCGTGAAGAGTTTGGGGGGAATAAGCAGCTTAGGGCAGAGGATTCCTCCACTGCAGGTCGGATGTGGGCACCCGGCACACGGAGCCTGCAGGACAGCCCAGCACCCTCCAGTGGGATCGGTCTGCAGGCGTTGCATAAGCCTGCTCGTGCTCAGGTACAGGAGTCTGGCCTGTTTTGGGAACTTTCATCACCCCATGACAGTGTCTCGGAGTTCCCAAGACAGCAGAGCTGGGCAGGGAGATCCTGGTCTCGGCTGGGCTGGGGAATCCAGCAGTGACTGGAGTCGGGGAGCTCCGGGAGCTGCGGTTGCCCAGCAGCCCTGGGAGGCTGCGGACAGTGGGACAGCTGGAACAGCTGGAGCGCAGCTGACCTGCTCAGAGGCTGCCCGGTCCAGGCTTGGACGCTGCCGTTTGCTGCTGGGTTTACTTTCTGTTTTGGTTTTGTTCATCAATACAGAACCAGAGTTTGTTCTGGTTTTGTTTACTACTGAGAACACAAGTTTGTTTCTAGTGCAATTTCCATTCAGTTTTCTGGGAGTGAGGACTTAGGACTGCCATAAAGAAGGCTTTCTTTAGCTTTTGCATTTCAAAAAATTCTGCCTGGAACATTTCCTGCATGACCTAGTCCTTACTTTCCTCAGCTTCTGCCATAATGGGAATTTGTCATCTCAGAAGTTCTTCCCACTGCTAACAGGACTTCAGAGACTGTAAATTATTGGACAAAATTATTGTATTTGTTAATGTTATTCCAGGAAGCAAAACTCTGAGGGTGTGGTTGCTGCATTAAGCACAGCACTTTGAATTTTAAATGGTTTGAAAACTGTTGATGCAAATGTAGCACCAACATTGTCTGCTGTATTTGACACTAAGTTTTACGCATTGTGTTCTAGCAGAGTCTGAAAGCTTTATCAGGGTGGGATGGGATATTGGGAAGGAATTGTTCCCTGGGAGGGTGTGGGCAGGCCCTGGCACAGGGTGCCCAGAGCAGCTGGGGCTGCCCCTGGATCCCTGGCAGTGCCCAAGGCCAGGCTGGACACTGGGGCTTAGAGCAGCCTGGGACAGTGGGAGGTGATAAAATTCTTCCAATACAGATTCTAAAGCATTTTCCAAACCTGGAGAGTAACGTACGGCATCAGTGCTTTGTCCAGACTGAATTCTGGCGGTTTCCTCGGATGTGCAGCACTGCGCTGATCCCCGAGCCAGCCGGGAGCTGCAGCGAGGACCTGGCTCACCCCGAGCACGCCGTGTTTCACCGGGCAGCCTCCTCGTGCCACAGAAAACATTCACTCAGCGCGGCTCGAGGTGTGCCAGGGGCAGAGCACCTCCAGATGTGCACCCTGCCGGGTCTCCGCCGGGCTCCCCAAACTCGTTACCCAAGCCCCACACAGAGGGGGCGAGGCTGGGCTGGGCTGGCTCCTCCGGGGTGCCTCCTCCCGTGGCAGCACCGATGGCAGCTGCTTCACGGGCCCCGCGTGATGCCCCCAGAGCTCCTTGGTTGCTGGGCCTTGCAAGAGCAGCATTGACACTTTTGGGCCGTGGGTCGCTCTGCTCTGCCCCATCCCTCTCGGTCCCCCCCCAACCTGAACCTCCCCTGGCAGAACCTGGAGCCATTTCCTCTTGTCCTATCATTTATTACTTGGAAGAAGAGCCGACCCCCCCGGCTGCCGCCTCCTGTCAGGGAGTTGTGCAGAGCCACAAGGTCCCCCCGAGCCACCTTTGCTCCAGGCTGAGCCCCTTCCCCAGCTCCCTCAGCCTCTCCTCCTCGCGCTCGTGCTCCAAGGTGGTTCAGCTGTTGGGAGAAGTGCCGGGCCTGGCTGCTGACTGCGGCGTGGGAGAGGAAAAACAAATCCCAGACCATCCCCTGCCTCCCTAATCCATCATGTATGGACCAGCTGCTCCTGCTGGTGGGCAGACAGATTGTCCAGCTCAGCACGTGCCCCGGGCCCGCTGTCCCTCTGCAGGAGACACGGGAAGGACCCTCCGTGTCCCTCTGGATTCGGGGCTCCGAGCAGCTGGCTGAGCAGTGCTGCTTCACCTCACGAGTTTGGTTTCTCTCCTCCCGTGCCAGGACCTGGAGAACATTCAGATGCACCTGGAGGAAGTGAGGTTCTTTGATTTGTTCGGCTACAGTGAGGAGGCAGGAGCCTGGCAGTGCTTCATGTGCAACAACCCTGAGAAGGCAACAGGTACGGGGGGATCCTGCCTGTGCACTGGTGGCTGGAATGGATGGGGTGAAGCTCACTGGTCATGCTGGCTGTCTGGTCATGGAGGGGAAAGGGGAAACCAAACTTTCCAGAGTCTGTTTTAGTTGGAATTCTCCATTAAACTCATCTTCGGTGAGTCAGGCCCAAGCCTGACTTGGTGTGTGCTTAGAGGGACACAACCCCAAGTCTGCAGCATCACTGACCCCTGGCGAGTGGGAGGGCTCTGCCCCCATCCTGCAGTGTCCAGGTAAAGGAGCTGCATCTCCTGGACCACATCCAGGTCCTCTGGAGCCTGCCCAGGTGCCGCAAGTCAGGGGATGTTGGCATAGAAACAACACCCAGTTCCTGCCCTCTTCACTCTCAGAATTATTTGCTTTAATATAATTTAACCTACAGGGCACATCTCCTTAGGGGCATGGTGATTGAGTGCTATTAAGGCATAATCCTTCAGCTGCATTGGAAAACAGGGTGAGTGGAAAATAGGAAAAAATAACCTTTTTGCCAGGTAAAATATCCTGGTGCCCTGCTTTTGAAGCTTTCTGGCACCCATGTGTTTCAGATCAGTGCCCTGACAGGCAGAGGAATGTCTAGTTCTTAGATGCTTTCTTGCCACTCTGTAGAAGTCTGACCAATCCTGGCCAAGTATTTTGACTATTTTGGCCAAGTTTTTGAATAATTGGCTGTTTCAGCTGTTTATTTTAACAGTTAGTGTCTCTTCAGACTGCATCTACCCCGAAGTCTGGCAGGAGAGGCCCAGCTGCTGCTGCAGGCCAGGCTGCCCCTGCTCATTCCATGGGTGTTTGAGCATCTCCTCCTTCCCCAGCTCCCGTGGGACTCCAGGACCAGAACAGAAATCTTGCTCTGAGTTAAAACTTCACCTCCACAGTGGTCTCAGCGTGGTCCTTCCATCACATCAGTGCTGCTGAGCTATGAGGAAAACGAGTCTCTTGCTTAAAATGTCAGAGCTCAATGAAATAACTTTGGTCTGGATTTCCAAAGGCATTGAACCAGTCCAGCCTTGCCTCCCCCTTGCTCTCCTGGCTGTGACTGTCCTTTTCATGAGCAATTGCTCTCTTTGTCTCAGTTTGAAAGGATTCTTGTCAGGCTCGATGTGAGTATCATGATTTGCTTCTCAGCTCCAAAGGCCTTTAGAAGACCAAGCGAATAAAAGTCCTCGAATGGGGTCACGTGGAAGCTGAGGAGGGGAACGTGGAAGAGGGAGCTCAATGGAATAAAAATTTGCAGGGAGTGACAACTCCACCTTTGTACTGGTGATGCAGAGCTGTGGCAGCTGGGAAGGGTCAGAGTGGGAGACCCTGCAGGGTCTCTCTGGGTTTGTAAGGTCTGACACGAGAAAGGATTTGGGGGTCTCCTTGGGTTCGTAAGGAATTTAAAGGCTGTGAAACATCTTTTATTTTCATTCCGGAGTGGGAAAGACTCTTTGAAATCTGAAATACTTTTGGAAGACAAGAAAGCAATTTCTTCCTCTCAGCGATGCTGTTTAGCAACCGAATTCCTGTTGAAGAAGGAATTCAGAGGCAAATTCCTCTTCTATTATTGTCTGCTGGGTTTGGTTCATGTGGGGTTTTCTTGCATTTTTTGGATGCCGTGTTGCAATTTGCCATTTATCCTCCAGGCTCGGGCAAACACCGCCTTAAAGGCCTGACCTGGCCTTGGCATGGAATTCCCAGAGGAGCTGCGGCTGCCCCTGGATCCCTGGCAGTGCCCAAGGCCAGGTTGGACAGGGCTCGGAGCAGCCTGGGACAGTGGAAGGTGTCCCTGCCCATGGCAGGGGGTGGGATGAGATATTTAAGTCCCTCTCAGTACAGACCATTCCATGATTCTGTGATCAGTGATTCCTGTTTGGAGGATTTTTGGAGCTGGAAGCTGATCCTGTGTGGAAAGAACCAGTTGGGCTGAAGCAAAGTGGTTGATGCGCCCACAGTGACAATTAGAGAAAGTTTGGCTCTTTCTCAGGAATTCTTCTGGTTCCAAAGCATGTCTTGTACAGTCACGCTTCTCCAGAAGCGCTGTTAAATCATCCCGAATTGGCTTCTCCTGCCGCTGAGGAGGAGCACTCCCACAAACCCCGCTCATCTGCCCGCAGGCACGTCGGTGCCCCGGCCTGGGGGAGCAGCGCCCGCTCACTCTGCCGTGCGTTCCAGTCGTGGCCATTCCAGCACAGCCACGAGGCCTCTGGAACGTTGGGAAATGCGAGAATTCCCCCGTTTGGACGAGCTGGCTGTGGGGAGCCTCATGCCGACACAGCCCCCTGCACTGACAGCTCGGCTGCGCCAGCTCTTGCACAAAACATTCCGCAAAACCGCCGCAGAGCCGGCGAGGGAATTGCAGCGCGTTCCCCCTCTGGGAGCTCACAAAGGCACGGCAGGGATCCCTGGGGGCTGCCCAGGAGCCAGAGAGGGAATTGCAGTGGATTCCCACCTCTGGAAGCTCACAAAGGCACGGCAGGGATCCCTGGGGGCTGCCCAGGAGCCAGAGAGGGAATTGCAGTGGATTCCCCCCTCTGGGAGCTCACAAAGGCACGGCAGGGATCCCTGGGGGATGCACAGGAGCCAGGGGCAAGGATTCGGGATTTGGGAAAAACTGAGGGTACCTGCGAATTCATCTGCAATTCCCTGGAAAAGCCTACACCACATTAACTTGGGAATACATTCATCTCCCTCCAGCAGTGCTGATTATCCAGAGGAATGAAGAAGCCCAGCTCTAATGCTCGCTGGGAAACCATGAAAAGTGACATCCAGCGATGTGTTCTTTCCAGGTTTTCAGCAAAACCCAGTGTGGTGATTAATGGGAGAGAGTGAATCCATATTCCCCGAGGTTAATTGCATTTATCTGCCACACATTCCATTCTTTCAAGTTCATAGGGCTTTATTATCACTGAGATCATTCATGAATTCTTGTGGAGGATTTTGTTTCATCAAATGCAAGATTTAAAGCTTTGGGTTTTATCTGTCTCAAGTTCATTTTGGAAGGGTTTGGAGGGGTTTTAACTTTTTTATTCGGTACCCAAACTACGTAGAGCTGGATGTGTTGTAGTTCTGCAAAGAAAGCAAGATGGAAAATAGAAAATTCCAACAGGCACATCAATGGGAAGTGCTCGGGGTTAAATGGGAGTTAGTGTGTCTGTATTGAGATGGTTTAAGAAAAAATGGATATTTCAAGACCTTTGGATATTTCATGACCTTTTCAAACTGAAAGAGGAGAGATTTAGATGGGATATTGGACAGGAATTGTTCCCTGTGAGGGTGAGGAGGGGCTGGGATGGAATTCCCAGAGCAGCTGTGGCTGCCCCTGGATCCCTGGCAGTGCCCAAGGCCAGGCTGGACATTGGGGCTTGGAGCAGCCTGGGACAGTGGGAGGTGTCCCTGCCCATGGCAGGGGTGGCACTGGATGGGATTTAAGGTCCCTTCCATCCCAACCCATTCCAGGATTCGATATTACAGTAAATAACTTTTGATGATTGAGGAGATGACCCAGGAGACAGAGCCAGGCCCTGTCAGCACTGTGGGTGAGGCACGAGCTGGAGCAGGAGAGGTTCCTGTTCCCTGCAAGGGAAAGCTTTCCCACCATGAGGATACCAGGCACTGGAACAGCTTACCCAGAGATGCTGTGGAGATTTTTCAAGTCCCACAAGGATAAATCCATGAGCAACCCAAACTGACCCCATGGGTGACCTTGCTTGGAGCAGGAGCTTGGAGGAGAGACCCCTCGAGCTCTCTTCCAGCTGAGTTATTCTGGGATTCTGTGAAGTCAACCGCAAGGAAAATAAGCAGAAGGACTTAAAAAAATATTGGAAAAGAGCTTCATTCTTATCTCGCATGGATCTCTCTCTCCTAATCAGCCCCTCAGACATGCTGGCATCGGATTCATTACGGCCACTCTGGAAGCTGCCGTCAGAACTCCCCACGGGCTTTGTGGATACCCAGGAGAAGTCCTCTGGTAGCATTGCCTAAAGCCACTGGCTCCTTAAAGAGAGATCAACATTTCTTAGCAAATCCTGGTCTTGAAAGGTTTTGGCCATAAAAATTCGCTTTAGGCCAAAATTGCCCGTTCACTTCCTTTCTCATGTTGTGCTCCTGACCACAAACTATCTCGGTATCATCTGGTCCCTGGGCCTTTTGTGCTTTACCCCTCTTAGTCTGGTTAAAGCACGTTCTGATTGCTCTGGAATGGGATTGAGGATGTTCCTGTGGGACCAGGAGCCAGGCAGAGAACAATATTTAACAAAATTGCAAAGTTTTTAGTAAGGGGGACAGTAAAATGTGGCTCTGTCCCATTAAGGAGCGTGTGAGGAGAGGGTGCAGCCCCAAACCAGCTTCCTGGTGAATTTGTCCCCTTTCGCAGTGACAGCTGCGAAACCGAGGGAGAAAGAAGCCCTCTGCTTGACTCTGTCCCACGCCAGGTTGGGTGCTGTGACCCAACACATCGGTGCTGGCACAGAAATGCAGAGAGAAGCTGTGGAGTCGGGGCTGAAGTGGCCGCGTGGAGCAGAGCACGGCCTGCTCCCATCGTGGAAATCACAGCTGCGGCTCCCCCCCGGCGCTGAGGCTTTGCCAACCCCCTTTCCATTCATCCATCTCTTTCCAAGCGCTCCCTATCTGCAGAGACAGAAATATTTATGGTCTTTCCTGAGGAAATTGCACGAGTCCACGCTGCACCCCCCGCCGGCCCCGCTGCCAAGGAAAACAACGCCGGGGGAAGGACACATCCTTCATCTACTGCTGGTGCCTTGTACTGGCATTGGTTTGCCCTCTTCCAGACAGGAGGTGGGTGCCCAGAAAGCCATGAAACCTTTGGCACTCCCTTGGGTGGCACTTGGGCACCCCGTCACCTCCATCCTCACCAGCCTTTGGGCTCAGGAGCTGCGGACGGCAGCAAAGGCTTTCAAGGAAAAGCGGGGGTGGATGGACGTGGAGGCTGAGGGACGGGAGAGCGGCCAGCCAGGGATGACTGCCCCTCTGACAGATGCTGGGATGGGCTCCAAGGCAAACATCCCATCCAAAAACGTCCGTTCTCAGACTGCCTGTGCCTCACGCTGCCCTCCAGTCCATCTGGTCCTTTGCGTCCCGGCCATCGATGTAAAGAGAGAAGAGAAAGGAAAAAGAGACCTCTAGGAGATACCAGGGCTTTAAACTGCCAGAGGGCAGGGTTAGGTGGGATACTGGGAAGGAATTGTTCCCTGGGAGGGTGGGCAGGCACTGGCACAGGGTGCCCAGAGCAGCTGTGGCTGCCCCTGGATCCCTGGCAGTGCCCAAGGCCAGCAATGGTTGTCGCAGGGCTGAGGAACAGCAGGGAGCTGTAGTAGTGGGGAGAAGTTTGGGATGGCTGAGGCAATGGGAAAAGAGATGGAAGAGGGAGCTGTCAGCTCCATCTGCTCGGCCTCCCCAGCAGGACATGGCTGAGGGCTGAGCTGTCTTTGTGAAGTGAGAGCTGAGTGCTGGAGGTTGGGAAAATGAGGAAGGCAGAACAACCTTCCTGCAGCGCAGCACGAGCCTCCGGCTGGGGCAGAGGGAGGGCAGGACTAACCCTGGCCGTGTGTTCCCCTCCCCAGTTGTGAACCAGGACGGGCAGCCCCTGATCGAGGGCAAGCTGAAGGAGAAGCAGGTCCGCTGGAAGTTTATCAAGAGGTGGAAAACGCGCTACTTCACCCTGGCTGGCAACCAGCTGCTGTTCCGGAAGGGCAAATCCGTGAGTCACGGCCCACCGGCTGCGCTGCTCCTTCTCCCTGCTCCCAACACCCCTCCCAGAGGCTTTCAGCCCCAGCTTTGCCCGTGGTAATTCTTCCACTTGCAGAGTGCGTGGCAGGGGACAGCAAGGGATGGGACAGCCACAGCCACCGTGCTGTCACTGCTGGGCCCCAACATTCAGGGGGCTTAAAGACCGTCTCATTCCATCCCCCTGCCATGGCAGGGACACCTTCCACTGTCCCAGGCTGCTCCAAGCCCTGTCCAAGCTGGCCTGGGACACTCCCAAGAGCCCTCAGCTGTTTATGTGGCTGGGGGGTGACTCCTGCCCCAGGTGAGCTCTGCTCTGTCCCCTGTGTTCCAGAAGGACGACCCCGACGAGTGCCCCATCGAGCTGAGCAAGGTGCAGAGCGTCAAGGTGGTGGCCAAGAAGCGGCGGGACCGGAGCCTGCCCCGGGCCTTCGAGATCTTCACGGACAGCAGGACCTACGTGTTCAAGGCCAAGGACGAGAAGAACGCCGAGGAGTGGCTGCAGTGCCTCAACGTGGCCGTGGCGCAGGCCCGCGAGCGCCAGAGCCGTGAGGCCACCACCTACCTGTGACCATCTACCTGTGACCATCTACCTGTGACTACCTACCTGTGACCACCATCTACCTGTGACCATCACCTACCTGTGACCAC
>VXBT01000020.1:212130-225620 GCA_013400235.1 Oriolus oriolus | reverse complement strand
ACCTGCCTGTGACCACCACCTACCTGTGACCACCTACCTGTGACCACTACCTGCCTGTGACCATCTACCTACCTGTGACCACCACCTGCCTGTAGGCCCGGGGCCACCAACCCACGGCCGCTCGGCCAGCCGCGGAGCCCGTGGCCACGGGAGCTGTGGGGCAGCCACAGGAGCAGGGAGAGCTGCCTGCAGAGCCAGAGGGCCGGCTGGGCAGTGACACCCCCGGGGACCCAGTGCCACCGCGGGAGCGCGCGCTGGCACGGGGACACTGCTGGTGCAGAAGCAGCCGCCACATTCCCAGGGGAAATCCAGGGGTTTTCCTTCAGCCTGGTGTCCTGAAAGCCAAGGAATGTGGTTAGAAACCCAACTCCTCGGCCTGAGGTGCGCCAGGTCTCTGACACTGCCAAGAGAATTCCAGGAGTGAGGGCTTTCTGCTTTCCTCAAACACTTTGATGTAAAAAGTTAATTTTCCTTATTTAATCCCAGTGGACTTTACCCTTTTATTGTTTATATGTGTCCGTGCTGCTGCTTTCAGGTTTAAATCGGGCAATTTGAAAGATTTTGTACAGCTGGAAAATAATTTTAAATATTTAACTGGTTTGATTTTCCCTCTTTTTCCTGCTTTTGCTCCACTTTGTAACCAAATGTAATTTTAAAATTTTATTTTCCTTTTTTTTTTTTAATTCTTTTCTCCATTCTGTAACTTTTCAAAATTTCTGCAAATCTGGAAAATTCCCAGTTTGTTTGATTTCCTTTGTTACTCTCAAATTATTCCAAAGTGGAGGAAGTGCTGTAGAAGAGACTGAAAGGAAAAGAGCGGGGAAAAAAAAGAATGAGAAGTCTGCAAGCGAAGAAGTGAGTTCAGAGATCACTCATGGCTGAGAAGAAATAAAATTCGAAATTTTCCAACCTAGCAAAATGTTATCTTTGGCAAAAAATGGTTGCTGGAAATGTGGAAAAATGAGGAGAAAAAATGCTTTTTCCTGTACCTTGCACTGAGCGGGTGCAGGTTTGGAGCAGGGATGCTCCTGGCCTTAGCCCAGTCTGGCTGTGGAGTGTGTGAGGAGGAGGATGGGCCTGAGGCTGGGAAGGGTGTGGAGGGAGCGGGATCTGAGGGATCTGCCAGGGTGGTTGGGTTCCTGCTCCCTTGGTGAGGCTGCTCCACAGGTTTATTGCGCTGGGAATCTTGTCCCATGAAATGCAAATGTTTGGCCTCGGAGCCTGATCCCTCGCAAGCACGGAGTGTTCCTGGTGTTTGCCTGTGCGGCTGCCAGAGCTCTGTGGCTTGTTCCCCTGACAGGTAAGGTGCCAATGTCTGGGAATGAGCATTTACCCCAATTAGAATGAGGCAAAACGAGGTTCCGGCAGCACGGGAGTGCCCGAGCTCTGCTGCCAGCTCAGGGCCCAGGGCTGCCCAGGCCTCACAGGAGCTGGCAGCTCCACAGAGGGGCTTCTCAACCTGCCCCACCCAAACACCCTCAAACCTTCTGTGCCAGGGCAAGGAATTGCCACGGACTGGGAAATGGAAATCAGGCTGAACTTTAAAGGCTGTTTGCTTTCTCTGTGTCCCCCTTTCCGGCTGCCTGCACTCCTGGGGATCTCTGCCTTCCCCTGCCTGGGTTTTTCCCCAGAATTTTTAATCATTTCCCATTATGGTGGCCCCAGGGGCCAGTGGTGCTCCAGGGGACTTACAGGAAGATGCTGAGGCCACGTGTGTGTGGGGCAGGGAGTAAAACTGGAAAGCTCAAAACTGGCTCCAGCCTTCCCAGTGCTCTTGGGAAAGATGTGAAATGTTCAAATTCCTGAAAATCCTTGTGTCAGCTAAAGCGTGGAGACAAATGTCAGATCCTGGAATGTGGCAAAGTGATCAGAAGAACCTTGTTAAAGCTAAATGTAGCCACAGAAGATATGGAAGCCCACCATGGGACAGGCAGCAGGGCAAGGGTGAGGACGGACACACGATGGGAATTTCCACAGGAGGGCTGGGAGATGAGGAAAGGAGATGTCATCCATTTAATTTTCAATACCTGGACCAACAAATCCTCGCCTTGCCCACAGGACAAACCACTGAGTCTGTGGGGAATGAAACCAGTTTATAGGTGAGACCCTGGGGATTCGTGGCCTTGAGTGCCCGAATTATGTCCTGTAATCCACCCTGAGTTACCCACCCCGGCACGAGCTTAGTGACAACGGTGAGCTGGCCACCAAAATCAACTTTCACAGACAAAATCCTCTGTGTTTCCTGCCCTCGAAGCCAAGCCTCAGTCTGCCACCTCGGAATGATGTCATGGATGTCACGATGTCATCGATGTGACACCTCGTGTGTGGGACAAACACAGCTCTGCATCACCTGCTGTCCCCAGGCTTGTCACTGGGTACTCACATCCTTCCTTTCGACCTCAGCGTGGTGGGAACAATATGGAATGCATTGCTCTGGAGTCAGAGACACCCCGGGTGCCGTGCCAGGAAATAATTCCCTAAAATAGGGAGCCCAGCCACACTTCTCCTGACTTCAATTAAAGCTTGGAGGAAAATAAAAGAGAAATTCAGCTGGCAACTCCTTCCAGTCACCCTCCTAAAAGGAGAAACACAGAATCATCAATCCAGCGTAGAATGAGAGCAGGGGACTTCTCAAGCAAATGTATAAATAGCTTTTATTGGTTCTTTTTCAAACAACACATATGGAGACACTTGGGATTTAAATACCCAAAACATTTTGGATTCAAATATCCAGCAGGAACATGTTGGTAGCTCTGGCTGTGCAGTATTTTCTCTGTGGGTTTGCTCATCCTTGCAGGAACCATCCCAGTCCTTTGCAATGACAACACTGAGAGCCCCCTGAGGGTCCTTGGGCACATCCAGGAAAAAGGGCTGGATACAAACACCCGCTCCGAGCCCACAGCTCCAGGACCCTGCCACGGAGGAGAGCTCCCAGTCCAAACCAGCACCCCCAGTCCCTTCCACATACTGGGGGCACAGACCCAGCTTTAGGATTTAACCTGAGCCCAATGCTGGAAAACCAAACCAAAATCCAGACCTGAGCGTTCCCAAACGTGAGCAATTTCCAAACCCTCCGAGTTTCACAGACCAGCATCACTTCTCCAGGAAACAAATCCTTCAAAATATTGGCTCCCACTTCCATGAACGTGTTTCTGCAAGGATAATAATCCACGTTTTCCTGAAGGAGCTGATGCGCCACATCCCGTGTACCCTTCAGGGATGCCAGTCTGGGCAGCGTGCGGCCTCAAGAACACCCAGGAACAGCGGGGCAGGGGCAGCGCTGCCTCGCCCGCCCGGCGCTGCGAGGAACACTCGCAGGGCTGTGGCAGGGAAGGGCTGGCTCACACCTCGGGCCGTCACCTCGCACTCCTGCAGAGGGGACGGAGCAGGGGCCCAGCCCCGGGCCAGGCAGCACGGGAGCAGCTGTGCCCTGGCAGGGTGGGAGCAGTGTGGGACGAG
Organism: Oriolus oriolus; assembly: GCA_013400235.1. Lineage (NCBI taxonomy): Eukaryota > Metazoa > Chordata > Aves > Passeriformes > Corvidae > Oriolus > Oriolus oriolus. The sequence goes on along the minus strand of VXBT01000020.1, from coordinate 222,161 downwards.
CTGGCTCCCAGCCGTGTGCAATCCTGGCGGTCCCCAGGGGATCCACGGGGCTGGATCCCTGCTGCCAGGGGGAGTCGGGCTGGATGCCCTTCCCCAGGTCCCTGCCAGCGGGAATTGTTCTGTGATGTCCAGCGGGGCGAGAGGGTTGCCAGGAATGTCTCAGCAGCTGCCATCACCACTCCGAAACAAGCTGCCAAGCGCAGCCCCAGAGCCTCTCCAGGGGCGGCTGCGGTGACTTCCCTCTGGGAGGACTGCTAGGAGAAGGGAAATGAGGAATAGACTGTCTGGCTGTGAGCTGCTGGGGGGAAATGGGGAAAATCTGATTCCCTTCCTTTCTTCCTTCCGAACTCTGCGTGTCATCGATGCCCAGAGCAGCTGTGGCTGCCCCTGGATCCCTGGCAGTGCCCAAGGCCAGGCTGGACATTGGGGCTGGGAGCAGCCTGGGACAGTGGGAGGTGTCCCTGCCATGGCAGGGGGTGGAGCTGGATGAGTTGTGAGGTCCTTCCAACCCGAACCAGTCTGGGATTCCTGCAGGGAGAGCGGCGCTTGCGGCTGCTCCCAGGCCCAGTTACACCACGAGGAACAGCACTGGTTTCTGCAGCTCAGAGGAACAAGGAGAACGAGGCAGTTCCCTGGTAAACGTTTGTAAGATAAATATGAAATGTAGTGATACTTAGCCAGGCAAGTGATAGGTAATCACTGATTGCTGTAACAAATGTAACTACTTTGGCTAGTTCTTCCTTGCTCACAAGCAAATCATTTGTGTTTCAAATGTTCTACTTTGTTCTGTTATTCCCTGAAAAATTCCTGTGTTCCTTCTTGTGAAGTGGTTGCAAACAGCTCCTTCTGATCACACCTAGGCTGTGCTGGTCAGTTTTTCTGCCCAGAGAGGCACATCCATGCCTGAATGGGATGGCAGGATCACACCTTCCGGAGTCAGGGACAAACAGGAGCCTTCAGCCACAAACCTCCTGCTTAAATTGTTGCTCCCTCCCCGGTGCTAAACAGCCTGTGCTTGAAAATGCAAATTCCAATTTCTCTGCCCCTTTTGCTGTGCTGACTAAGCCCCAAGTGGGTCACATTCTCCAGTCCCTGCAGGAATTTCCAAGGCCATGCACTCGGTGTGCGATCCCCGAGCCCCCTGCACTTCCATGGGCTCCGCTGGACGGGATTTCCTAGAAACAGGAAGGCTGTGCACCAACACTGCCTTCCCAGGGCTGGTTTGGGAGAGCTGAGCCCAGCTCTGGGAAACTTTCCAAGGAAATTTCACCCTCCAATTCCCCCCGCCCCCCGAACAAAGCGTTCCCCAGCGTGTCTGACAGGAATGGAAGGGAGCGGGTGAGAAACGCTGAGGTGTCGCACACAGGCCTCGCGCGCAGCACGGCGAGAAATGGAATAAGCTGGACATTCTTTTTCCAGCCCTTCCAATTCCGAGCTCAGCCACCCATGGGACTAACCTTGCCTGCTTCTTGTTGACAAGTCCTCCAATTCATCCCGATGCTGATGACTAATGCTCCTTGGGTAAAATCCTTGACCTCGCTGAGGTCAAATGCAAAACTCCTATTAACTCTAATGGGGCCAGAATTCTCCTTGGATCCCTGCGTGTCCTGGTGGCACCTTTACAGCTTCCTGCACTCCCCAGGCTTGGCCAGCTGCAGGACACAATCCCCTCCCTCCCCACGGACACACCTCCGGCACCTGGTTGGCAGCCAGGAGTATTCTGGGGAGAAAAGCTGCTTCCCAAACTTTCAGCAGCATCGGGAATCGGCTGTGCCTCCAGCAGCCCGCACCGAGGCCATCCCTGGGAGCTGTGGGATGCAACCACCTGGCAACGTTGCTCCTGGTGTTTGGGGGCAGTGACAGGATTCCTGCGGCTTTTCGTGCTCCGGTGGCAGGAGGAAACAAGAAATGGGGTTTGATTGGGGTTTTTTTCCACAGCAACAACAGAGAGATGCCTGCAGCAGTTAGGAAGGGTTTATATTGCACCTGTGAAGGAGCGGGACATTGATTAATTAGATGTCAAATTACAGCTACATTGAGTTGGCTCAATTATTCCATAAATCTCCCTGTTGTCTAATTAGGCAAAGAAAGAAGCAAAATCAGGCTTGATTCATTTGACTGCTTCACTGAAATGACCTGGAGCTCTCAAAGCAGTTTGTGCTGGGGTTGGTTCTGCCAGCACATGGATGTCCCTGGCTGGCCCCACCTGGGACCCCCACCGGGGACCCCCAGTGCCCCAGCCCAGGGTCTCTGTCCCACCCCAGTGATCCCAGTCCCAGCCTCCCAGGGGATCCCCCTGGCAGCCCTGACAGCTCTCACACAGTCTCAGGACATTACAAGATTTAGATTTATTTGCCTCTACAAATGTGGACATTGTAACACAGACGTTGTGTCCGTCTTCTGTGGGTATCGACTCCCCACCCCTGGAAGTGTTGGAGGCCAGCCTGGATGGGGCCTGGACAAACCTGCTGTAGTGGCAGGTGGCCCTGCCCACAGAACAAGATGGTCTTTGGGTCCCTTCCAACCCAAACCCTTTTATGATTCCATGATAATCCTGGCATGTAAGTAACTGCAACTTTTAGGACACACCAAAATCACTTGATTTTGTTAGGACAGAAATAAAAATACGTTATTACACAATAGCTATTGTTTAAGAGCCAAGCTTTGCCTCCTGATCTCTGCCCTGCCCTTCCCTTCCAGCTCCTCCTCAGAAGGAAAATCAGCATGGACACGTGGTGGCTGTCTCAGAGGGGATGGATGGGGACACCGGGATCCAAGGGATCCTTCCCAACCGGGCCATGCCTTTGCTGGCAGTGTCAGAGCAGGTGGCTCGATGGGGTCGGTGCCACCACAGCCACCCCCGGGTACTGCTCCACCGCTGCCCTGGACGTGGTTTCGCCACCCAGAGCATGGGTAAAGGTCACTGAAAATCCAGGATCACAGAGGGAACGCCAATGCCTCCAGGTTAGGAGCAGAAAACCCTGTTTTTCACTGGCAGCTCTTCATGGAAAAGATGTGTCTGTAAGAGGGTCCTTTGTTTGTAGGGATTTTTTGTAAAGGATAACTTTGCGTCAGCACGGAACGCTCCCGCCAAGGGCTGCAGGCCTGCCTTTGGTGGAAGGAGGCTTTCTTTGGGGGTAAACAACAGGAGAAGGCCATGTGTCACAGAACAGAGCCGTACCCACACGGCCCAGCCTGGCTGAGCTGCGGGGCCTCCAGCCCAAGGGAAAACATTCGTGGCCAGGGGTGTTGTTTTTGCTTTGAAGGACCCGAGTGTGAAGATCCTTTGCTCCGGCGCAGGTGGTGTTTAGGCAGCAGCAGAGTCTGTTTTTCCAGCTGTCCACGACTGCCTCAGCTCAGAGAATCATGGAATCCTGGAATGGTTTGGGTTGGAGGGGACCTTAAAGACCACCTTGTCCCACCCCTTGCCATGGGCAGGGACACCTTCCACTATCCCAGGCTGCTCCAAGCCCCATCCAGCTGGGCCTTGGGCACTGCTGGTTCCATGAATCCCTCTGTGCCCCACCGCCCAGACAGCAGGGTCAGGACAACGTCAGCACCAGGAAAATGATGGAAGCACAGTGTCCACTAACACCTGACAGTGATGGAGACATCTCTCCCTAATTTGGGCTGATGTGTGAGGTTACACAGCACTCTGCCCTTCAGCCATCACTGCATCCCAAAACGTGCCTTGGGAAAAACAGCCCTGCAGAGGGGTCAGCTGGACTTTGCCAGAACTGCCTGGAATATTCCCATTACTCGTGGAGCAAACAAGGTTTTCGGAACTCCTGGAGAGGTGGGCACAGAGAGGGCGTGCCTGGGCTCCTGTGCTGCAGAGGTTCAGCTGCAGGGGTTTAGGCAGTAATGTGCAGGTGGCAGAGCGATAAAATGGGCATGGAGAGGATGAGCAGGATTTGCTGATGGAAGGAGGGGATGGTGGCTCAGGACTGCTGGGTGGTGAGATTTTTGGCTCACAGGCCAAAAATGTTCAGCAGGAAAAGTCCACCTAAAAGAACAAGGTGCTTGGCTGTGATCCATGAAGCTCCTGGGTGTGCTGGAAGCTGGGTGGTGACCTGGAGAAAGCCGTGGCGTGGCCTGCTCGGTCTTGCACTCCTCAAGAGGAATCCCAGGAGCAGGATGTCTGCTCATATCCAGAGGTTCTGGGGTTCAGGAGGTGCTCCCAGCTGGTCCCACCTCCCTGCAGGTGCTGCTCTGGCTGCCCAAGGGAAGCAGGTGAGTGTGCAGTACCTGGGGTTTGGTGCTATCCCAAAGGAGCAAAGCACTTCAGGGACAGCCTTTCTCTGCTCCAGTCACAGAGGGAAGGGGCAATAATCTGGGGGAGCCCAGCCTGTGAAATCCATCAGTCTGAAATCCTGAATTGGTTATTTTGGTGTGGTGGGGGCATGGGAGAGCCAGAGCTGCTCCATGCATGGCTGAGAGATTCTGATGCTTTCAGCTAGCGGAGTCATTCAGCTTTTCTATTAAGCTCCAGTGTGGTAAAAATTATAATTATAGTAAATTGTGACTTTTCTCTTGATAATGATGTATGCAAATGGACTTTAAGGGAACAGCTGAATCATGCTGATCCCTTCTGGGGCTCCCCTGTGACACCAGAGCAGCACAGTTTGAGTGCAGAATCACCACGAGTCTTGTTCTGCTGCACAACAGGGTCAGGAGGTCTTTCTTCCAGCCCTCCTGGCAATACCTGCAGGCACAAAAGGGTCACAAAATCAGAATTAACACATTTTGAACCTGACATAATCCTTTTCCAGTACAGTCCTATTTGCAACTAGTGCAGGAGAAATGTGGGATTTCCCTTCTAAAGACCCCGGAGCTTCCCACCCTTTCCCTGGAGGGGCTGAGCCCCTTGGCCTCCCTTCCCTGCCTGGGGGAGGATCAGAACTGCAGGATCCACTCCTAACTTCTGCAGAGCCTCTGTCAAAGCTGCTGGAGACAGGCGCCACACCGTGGGTGTTACTTTGATTTTTTTCCAGTTTAATTCACCTCGAAATTGAGTTTTACCTGAGGCCACACACAAACGTTGTGAAGTTTTAGGTTGTTTTGCAGTAAAGTGCTGCCTCCTGCTGGGTGCAGGGCCCTGTAAAAGACTGCTCAGCAATTTATTATAGAGGATTTCTTTCATCTGAGCTTTGGAAAAGGCTTTGCAGAGATTGTTGAGCATTATTATTACATGTACTTGCCAAACCCCATTTTTTTTAATAATCTAAGGAAATACTAGAAATTGATATTGTCAGTCTTCCCAGAAACTAGAGAAGGCTTAAAGCATCTTTAAGAATCTCTGAGTTCAGATTCTGATTTGTTCCAAAAATGAGTGACAGAATTACTCAATAATGTTGACTAAAAAGAGATTTGAATTGAAGAAAAGCCTTATTCTAACATATGATACTGTACATTGTGGAGGAACTTTGCTCATAAAGGCAGAAATCCTTATTTCTGTCAATCCTTGAACAAAATGTCTTCCCACATCCTCACAAATGACCTATTAACATGATTTTTTAAAATTAATTTTATTCCCTTGTGTAATTCCCTTAACTAACAGGACCTGGAAATATTCTGAGATATGGATATCCCAGACTAAATTTGTACACCAGTACACCCTGGCAATGTACGCCTTCTGTATGTTTAAATGCCAGTTTTCTCTTGGTGCTCTGGGGACAGAGAGCTTATTGATGACACCTATAACTAATTACTTCAAATAACCAATTTCTTTTATTTACAAATGGCTCATGGGCTGTCTGGCAATATCCGGGTGTGTTCAATAGTGCTGCTGTTATATCAGTAAGGGAAATCTTGCCCACACATTCCCAGTTTGATTTCCCCTCCCTCTGCTGGGGAGGCTCTCGCTGTCCATGTCCCTTCTGCCTGTCCCGTGACTGAGGGGGTGACACAAAAATAACCATCCTGAGGCTTTTCTGCAAAATCCCAACAACCCACTAGATGGCAAACAACCCCTTGAAAAAGCCCACAAATACAGCTGTGTTATATAAACAAAGCCAGTAAAATTCACCACTGGCAAATCGCTAATGGAATTACATTTTGGCTTTTAGTTAACCCCAGACTACAGTGAAGTCTGTCCAAAAAATCATTAGTAAGATGTAATAGTAAAAGCTGTTTCAAATCTTGAATGTTGAGGTGCAGTATGAGCTTTTACCTGGAATGGTTTGGGTTGGGAGAGACCTTTAAAGGGACACCTCCCACTGTCCCAGGCTGCTCCAAGCCCCAGTGTCCAGCCTGGCCTTGGGCACTGCCAGGGATCCAGGGGCAGCCACAGCTGCTCTGGGCACCCTGTGCCAGGGCCTGCCCACCCTCCCAGGGAACAATTCCCTCCCAATATTCTCTCTGAGTTCACCCTCTCCCTCCTGTCAGTGTGACACACACCTCAAAGAGGTTGTGCCGTTTTTCTGCACTGCCCCACTCCACCCACAAGGACAGAACTTCACACTTTATTGCAAGCAATGAGAAATTCGCCACTGACTCAGAGTTTAGTGGAGATTTCACTCAGATACCGCAGGAAAAATAAAAGTCCCTGACAGAGCAGTAGATGAAGAAGCAAGGACCTGATGACCCTGATCTTTCTGCTGTGAATCATTCTCTGAGGAGGAAAAAATAGCATAAAAGACCTCTTGGGGTTAAGGAGACGCTTGAAAATGCTTTAAAAGCAGAACAAACTTGCAAAGCCATGAAGAAATGCTTGAAGAGCTCACAGACCATGACAGGAATTCATTCCTGCAGGGAGAGAAGGGGCCAGCTGACATCACCCCCAGCTCTACTCTCGCTCTGCTCTGTGCCCTCCTTGCTTTGCCAACTGGTATTGCAACACTTGGATGATAGAAGTAACAACTCATTTAATATTAAAGCAGCTTTTTTCATTTGTACACACAAAGGGCTCTTTCTCACTACCAGAGCAGTGAGCTGTGGCCACAAAAACCCAGCAGCAGAGCAGGAGACGGTGTCAGCCCCTCAGAGCCCTTCCAGAGCAGCCCTGAACAGCCCCAGAGCCTCCCTGGCTCCTGTGACCACGCACACAGACAGTGCCGCTCTCCCTGACCTCGCCTTGCCCTCGCCCTGTGCTGATCCCAGCTCAGTAAATGCAAATATGCAAATGGTGAAGCGGTGAGAGATTTGCTTGGTATTTACATGAGGTGAACATCTCTGTACCGGCCGTGTGTGCGCGGGGGAAGCACCTGCTGGCACCGCGTGCAGCTCGGCGTTTCCTTCCCCCGCGGCGCGGCGGCTGTGCAGGCCATCACATCGGGGGGTTTCGGTGACAGCCCTGTCCCCGGCCGCAGGATGTGGCTCGGTGTGCTCTCACGGGGCCTCGCTGGGCTCGCTGACACCCCAGAGTCCCAGGAGCCCGGCTGGGACAGGCCCCTGTGGCTCCTGCTGCGTGCCAAGGTGGCTCTGGGGCTGCAGTGTCCCTCTGGGGCCGTGCCAGGGCTGCCGACACGGTCTGGGTGGGCAGGGAACTCCCCAAGGCTCCCAACGCCCTGAGCCTGAACAGCGAGGCAATTCCTGGGTAAAGCTATTCCGTCTTAAACAGATTTAACTCGGGAACGCTCACTCGGGCTCAGGCTGCTGGTCCAGGATGAGGAGAGCACGGGTGATGCTGGGGTTTGCAGGCTGAGCGTCACAGTCATGACAGAACCCGACAGAACCACCCTTGGTGGCTTGTCCGTGTCCACGTGCCCCTCAGCCCCGGGAGGTGGCTTGTCCCTGCTGGCACACACTCCTCAGCTCCTGCCCCACAACAGCCGGGTAAGCCCGGCCAGCCAAGCCAGCCTCATCTTTCTTTTTCTGTCCTTCAAAGCTGCAGACTCATGAGGAAAGCTCTAAAAATAGTTCAGGCCTCTCACCATAGTGACAAATGTCCCCCTGCCGGAGCCAGAGCTATATCTGTCCCTGACGTGAGCCTTGCAGGATACAGCCTGTTCTCGTCTGTCCCCTCTGTGCCAGTGGCTCTGCTGTGACCTGCTCCAGCTTAACACCCTGACCTGCACTTCCCTGCTCCCTCCTGCCCCGGCAGCCCGCTCACCCGGGACAGACCTGGGACACCCACACCTGCACACGAGGGCAGAGGAGGGGACTGCACATGAAGGACAAACCCAGGCACGTTCCCAGGTCAGGCTTTTCCCCATCAGGATGATCCAGGGTGCAAGAGCCTCTTGCTGAGGCACAGTGGGTTTGGGAACCCGGTCCATGCTCAACATCATCCTCTCCCAGGTGCTGTTCTCCCACTTTTCTTACCCCCAGCTGGGAACACCACCAGACCCACGGCAGCTTCACTGGGCCAGATGGGATTTCAGGTGAGGCACTGGTGGGGATGTCACCCAGGCTGGCTGTGTGCTCCTCCCCGTTCCCAAGGGTGGCCAGCAGTGCTGGTGATGCCCCAGGACCGGCTGTGCCGAGGATGGAGCAGTGCGGCCGCGGGAGGGACGTGAAGCAGCCTGTTTGTTCCTGTCACACCTTCACGGTTTCGGGCGTCACCGGCAGCGCTGAGTCAAAGCCGGGGCACAGCAGAAACCGCGTGCCCCCGGAGCCACCTGGCAGCAGAGATGTCACCACATGGTGTCACACGTCGGGGCAATCACCTACTCCAGCGCACAGCTCTCCTTCCCCCCTGGCTCTGCCCACACAGAGCCCCAGCCGCTCGCGGCCGGGCCGTGCACAACCAGGCCCTGTGCAAGAGCTAAAGCTGCTCACACCCACCCTCTCCAGGGAGCGAAGCCCAGGGGTCCTGCCTTAAAGGTCCTTAGTGTTGCTGATCTACACCCCAGTGGGACTTGATAAGGTCCGGTAAATCAAATTCCACACGCTTTTCCTGGAATACCAGTGTGTCCAAAGGAGAAAAGTGGGGTTGAGTTCTAAATGTGCTGGAAAACAGGTTTGAACTTCAGTGACTTCAAGCCTGATGTTCAGTTTGTAAATGCATCGAACTGCTATATTTGTATGTTTATTTATATTAATACTGCTGTTGCAGATAGGTGAGCTGGTAAACATCTGTAGGAAAAACTGACTTTAATACATGGTGAGTATTCCTTATTTCCTTGTTTTCCCAATGCCTTGCACTGGTTTGATGGTAGTTCAAGCAATTTGTGTGTGTTGTGATGGGAAACCTGAAGCCTTGAGTCCATAAACTCATGAACTGAGAGAAACAGGCTTCACTGAGGCACTAAATCTTCTGAAAAATCCGTGTAACATTCACAGAAATGCAGATTTACTGACAAAAAAAATGAACAAATGTTGTGCCTTGAGTACAAGATTTGAACAGCAGACATTTTCCAGTTAATGCACTGTATTTTACATTCTAGATGACAGAATAATTGAAAATAACCTGCTTTCATACATGAGCAATGTTTAAATCGTTTCTTGATAAAGAGTTTAAGCCAGTCACCAGCTGTGCCTCCACTGCAGTAAATGAGTGAGAGGAATTCCACTGAAACCACGGAGGGAGGGATTCGGGGAGTGGGAGGTAAAGGCTCAGTTAACCTGAAACAGAGAAACATTTACAGCCGATGTATCCCGGCTCCCCTGGTTTCACACCCAGTTATTCACGGCGCAAACTGCAGGGTGTGACTCCACTGCTCAATTCCTCTTTTCTCTTTCAAAACCAGTGAGTAAGAGCTTAAAGAACTCGCCCTCTGGGAACGATTTCAAATAATCCTCCTTGTTCCTCTGAGCTGTTAATTCAGAGCCCCAAACTGGAGTTTCTATAAATCTTTCATAAAGGTATCTAACGAATTTCTCTTTGTGTTGTAATTTGGCAGAGCAAAACACTGTTTATCCAGCTGGAATAAATCCCACTGCCAAGTTTTTTTGGCACTAAACTTTCATATCAATGCAAACCCAGTACTCGACACGTACTGGGGCTGTACTTGCCATCAGAAGTCCTGTTCGAGCTGATAATGCAGATTTTTATCACTGAGATGGAAGGGAATTCCAGATTCTCAGTTAATTTATCACATTCAGCATGAAGAATTAAAGTCAATCTCCCAAATTATTCGACAAAAAAA